>CM049188.1:8911979-9375994 GCA_026770425.1 Boechera divaricarpa | reverse complement strand
ATATCTCCCCTGAGCGTCATCAGCGTCCTGCTTGCATAGTAGATCACATGCAGCTTCTTCTCAATCCTTTGACCCAGTACGGCTCCTACAGCATAGTCTGATGCATCACACATGATCTCAAATGGATAGTCCCGGAGTTTGGTGCTTGGACTATTGGAGCCCGGTAATGTGAAGCTTCCTTAATGAGCTGGAAAGCCTTCAAACATTCTGTATCAAACAGAAACTCTTGCTCCTTGCACAACAACCTTGTTAATGGTTTGGCTATCCTCGAGAAGTCCTTGATGAACCTTCTGTAAAACCCAGCATGCCCAAGGAAGCTCCTGATGTCTTTGACGTTTTTTGGCGGCTGCAGCTGCATCACGCATCACATCAACCTTGGCCTTGTCTGCCTCTATACCCTTCCCAGAAATTCTGTGACCCAAGACAATCCCTTCTCGACCATGAAGTAACATTTCTCCCCAATTGAGCACCAGATTTGTCTCTTTACACCTAGTAAGTACCCTGCAAAGGTTCAAGAGACAGGAGGAGAAAGAGCCATACACGGAAAAGTCATCCATGAATACCTCCCACGAGTCTCCTCAATTAAATCCGAGGAATATAGAAGTCATGCATCGTTGAAATGTACCAGGTGCGTTACAAAGACCAAAAGGCATTCTCCTATATGCAAAAGTTCCATAAGGGCAAGTAAAGGTGGTTTCTTGATCATTAGTATGAATTGGAATGCGAAAGAATCCTTGTACCCATCTAGAAAACAGTAGTAAGGATGATTAGCTAACCTCTCTAGCATCTGGGTCAATGAATGGCAAAGGGAAATGATCTTTCTTAGAAGCAGCATTCAATTTCCTATAGTCAATACACATCCTATGTCCTGTTACAGTCTAGTAGGTATCAATTCATCCTTATCATTTTCTAGTCACAGTCATACCCCCTTTCTTAGGCACATAATGCACAGGAGAAATCCAAGTACTATACGATATAGGATATATGATTCCTGCCCCTAGCAACTTAAGAATTTCTTTTTTAACAACTTCCTTGAGGTTTTGGGTTCAATCTTCTCTGAGGCTCAATACTAGCATATTATTTGTTTTCCAAATGAATTCTGTGATTGCACGAGCTAGGTGAAAATCCACTTAATGTCATCCGAGAGAATATCCTATAGCCTTCTTAAATTTTCTTAACTCTGTCAATAGCAAATGCAACTCATCATTACTAAGCATGTCATTTACTATGATTGGGTAAGTAGAGTTTGGTCCAAGAAAGGCGTACCTTAGCCCAGAAGGAAGAGGTTTAGAGATCTACCTTAGGTGCCCGAATTTCTGACCCGAGTCATCTGCTTTGCGAGAGGAGGCTGGCTCGACGCTAGACTCGTCTGGCCCGGAGTCGACGTCGACGTCTTCACGAGAATATCTGCGCTCAAGCTGCATGGTCGAGCTCAGTATCCTGGTCAGCTAGAATTTCTGTGTTGACCCCTATCGCCTCCTCAAACCCTTCTGATTTTTCCGGGACCTTGTGTGAGTCCAAAATCATATCATACCCTAAAGTCTCAACATGTAGATACCCATCTTCACTTCTCTTGGTTAGGCGGTACGAAGGTGATCATCTTGATTAATCTCCTCCAGAAGCTCATCAGCATAGCTTGTCCATTACCTCAACTTTCTGAAGAGTTGTCCTTCCTAATTTTTCCAGCTTTCTCATACTCTCCCTTGACATCAAATGTCATTTTGAGATCTGTCCCAGGATTGAGATCCCGATCTTCCCTTTCGGACATCGGTATTTGCACCGGCTGCCCAGCAGAAAGGTCTTCCCCAGAATCAGAGGATCTCTTGGTTCTTCATCCATTTCAAGAACTATCAAAATCTGTGAAATTATCTCCACTGTACCAACCATCAGAGAGAAAGATCTGCTAGCATACCATGAGGAGTCCTAATTGATGCGTTTGCGAAGCACCGGAGAGATGTTAGCCCAGGACTTATAGTTGCTGAATCCTAGCTTCCTTGCGACCGAGAGTGACATAAGACTGATAGATGCTCCAAGATCACAGAGAGATTTCTTGAAAACTAATGGACCTATAGAGCACGGTAAAAGTGAAAGAACCCGGGTCGCCTAACTTCTCTTTGACGACTCTGCTTACGAACTGATGGCGCTAGCTCCTACGATAGAGACGACCATACCCTGAACCTTCTTGTCTTTCTCAGCCTCTTGCATCCTTCAAAAACTTTACGATAGGCAGGTACCATGGAGAAGGCATCAATGAGAGGTAACCTGATCTCAGCTTCTTTGATATGCTTATCAAAGATTTGTTTATGTTTCTCCATTAAGTCCTTCTTAAACCTCTTTGGGAAAGGCAATTTGGGCTTATAGGGAGGAGGGACATATGGTGCCTTTCCTACGAAATCACGAGATTTAGGTGCAGGAGGTAGACTGTCTTGACTATTCTGGGGTGCTCCAGCAGGCGTGGAAGTCTTGTCTTGGTCGTTTTTGGGAACCAAATCCTCCCCATCTTGATCTTCACTGTCCGCAGTGATTGCGGGGGAGATCCTTCCCTCTCGGGTAACTCCTTCCCACTCCGCAAAGTAATGGCATTGATGTGAGCGTAGTCCTTAGGGTTCTGGACCACTTTACGGGAGTTGGGAAGTGTTAGAGGATGAAGCTGTCTTGCCCTCGATGGGCGAATCTTGGACTGGAGAGACTCAATCTTGTTGTTAAGATCATTGTAGGTGTAGTCCATGTTAGGTTTTAAGTTCACCAAACTTCTTGGGCTGTGTCAAGTGCACCAGCTGCTTGACCTGTAGGAGTTGCTTCCTTGAGGCGTTTGTACGTGTGGATCGGGAGTGATAGAAGACTGAGCGTTGGGAGATGGAAAACCGGGTGGGGGACATGGAGCTCCTTGGTGTTGGTGATGACTCTGAAAAGGCGGTTTAGGAGCATAGTTCAGCTGCGGATTGTAGGGAACGAAAGGCTTGGACCGAGGTTGTTGTTCTTGAGGTGGTGAGACCTGATCTTGAGGGTTAGCTACGTTGGTACTCCTGTAGGATAGATTCGGGTTGTTCTTCTTGAGTTGATGAAACCTTTGTTATGTGACCTGATTCTACACATAGCTGACTTCCTCTAGACCATCATCCTCCCCATCTTGAACCTAAAAAACTGTATCCTCAGAAGCAAAGTGGACTTGTTTCTTACGCTTAGAGTTGATCCAACTTAGCAGTCAAGGCCTTGATGGCCCTAGTCAGATCATCGGTAGCTAATACTTGGCCGAACACTCCTATCATACTCAGCAGTGTAGTTACCATTAGATTGGGCTAGGTTCTCCACAAGTGCCTTGACATCAACGTCTTGGTTGAGGAAGTTACCAACGCTGGCCGTATCTAGAAGCATGCGGACCTTCGGGAGAACTCCTCTGTAAGAGGGTGCTAAGGAGGACTCATTGCTGAAACTGTGGTGAGGGCATTGAGTAGTGTGGCCCTTGAGAGACGATCCCAGCATTCACGAAACTTTCACTGCATCATACGATGGAAATCCAGAAATTTCATTCCTCAAAGCTGTGATCCACGGCATTGGAGAAGAACTTGGCCAGAAGGCTTTCTTGCGGTCATCCCATGAAGTGATGGATCCATGGTGGAGTCTTTCCCGGTGATGGGCTGTTGTCACCAAGAGAGAAGGAAAGAGCTGGTAGCTTGAAACCATCTTCACTTTGACCCCATTGATCTTGGTAAGGCTCTCGAGAGCCTATCAAAGTCATCTAGATGATCAAGAGGGTCCTCCATAGGCCCAGTCCATGAAACTTGTTGTTCTGCACCATGGCGATCAAGCTGCTCTTGATCTCAAAATTGTTGTTACGGACCGTAGGAGGGACAATCCCTTGTCTACATTGGTATGAGTATTAGGAGCGTCTCATGCACCTATGCGGCGGGCGAGTCTTCGGCGATGAGGCACATGTTCAGGGTTTTGTGGTGGTGGAATAGGATCATGCCATATTTATTGGATCTTGGAGATGTTTGTGTTGAGAAGTTCACTCGGCTCTCTCAAGTTTGTGGCGGTAACTTGTGAATATTATCAATGTATCGGATGAGGTTGTGACTGCACTTTAGATCGCGTGTGCATGCGCGGGAGCGCGGGCTCGATGCAGCTCGGCCGAGGCGGTGGGCGAGAGGCAGACTTCGAGCTGCAGGGTCAGGCTGGGGACCTCCGAGAGTCAAGAAAGCGTCCTGCAAACCAAAGAGAAAAAAGAAAATCAAAGTGAAGTAACGAGTATATAGAAAAGAACTTGATCTAGAACGATATGAAATCCTAAAATATAACAAACAACACCCAAATGGCAACGGCGCCAAAGTGATATGGAGTCGATTCCCTTACTAGACCAAGATTTCGTTGTAGTATAGTAAAGGTGTCAATCCCATAAAGGTGAAGATATTAGCCAAAAAGGATGAGATCAACCCATTAGTCGAAGCCCGAAAGCAGAGCGTATAGGACTCTAACTTGACCTAGATGGAAATTAGAAATAGAAGCTAAAGCGGAATCAATTCAAAGGTAACGGAAACAAGGCAATAAGCGAAGAGCGGTGTATAGGGAATTTGAGACGAAAATTTAATCAAAGCTGAGAGAAGTTCCCATAAGGATGGGGTAATCGATTCAGTGTATGTCTCCTTAGCCTACCCGGGTGGTCTAACAAAACTCAATCGAAGCTATTCCACTAGACATTCGAACATCACAAGTAGTTAAGTCCTCTTTCCCATGATAAGTAACCTGAAGCTAGGCCGGAGTTCCAGACCCAATCCCTTGGCGAAATCTACCACTAACAGGCAATAAGAATCAGTTCAATATTGTCAATAAACACCACTAGACATCTAATCTCTTAGGCATTAGGTATGCAAATCTCTAACATCAATTCATTGAAGCATTTTATCAAACACCTTAAGGTGGAAAAAGCACACGATATGTTTTGCATTTTACATCGATTTTAGCTTGCATAAATCATACGTTTTGGCGTGTTATTCACCCCGTTCTTGTTATTTATTCCAAGTTTGCATACTTAGAAGTGTTTTGCATTAGAGTCGCATCGTTACATCCTGCATATTTGAGCTTGTTATAGATACTTTCGGGTGATTTTGGAGAAGTTAGACCGAGGAAAGAGCATGCAGGGCATGCTGATCGAGTCCATACAAGAGGCGATTGTGATCGAGTCCGTGCTGAGCAGAAGGCATGTCTGGGACATTCTGATCGAGTTCGTGCTTTGAGTAGAAACTATCACAGGGCATGCTGATCGAGTCCGTGCGGGATACCACATGCGAGACGTGATCGAGTACGAGCAGAGAGATGGAGCGAGAAGTTCAGCTCGAGCACCCATGCTCGAGCTGTATGATCAAGCAGAAGACAAAAAGGTGGCGTGGCTTGAAGTTTCAGAACCCAGGCTCGAGCCCACGCACTCGAGTGGACTACTCAAGCTTCATCTCAGGAAAAATGCAGTCTTGATTTCGTCTGTTTGACGCACACCACTCGGCCAAAGACATAAGTAGGAGCTGGACACTTATCCTGCGCGTTTTACTATTTTGCGCATGACGTTTTAGGGTTTTTAAGACTTAGTATAAATACCTAAAGAGGATGAATACTAAGGAGAACGTTTTTATCTCTAATATTTCAGTTTTCCTTGTGTTCTTCTCGTTCTTAGCGTTTCGAGCTTGTAATCTGATTTACACTTGTTATTTTGAGTTTGTTCCTTACGTTACATCATTATCTCTATCCCTATTTCTATCATCTATGCAAGTTTTTATGATTTCTGGGTTTGTGTTCTTGATGTTCTTTATGAGTTTTTGAGTAGTCATTAGGGTTCTTGAGGATGGAATAGATTAGGTGTAGAATCTTGAAGTCTTCCGAATTGGTTTAAGTGTAGATCGTTTGATTTCCCTTCTAAATCGGTGTTCTTAATGCTAGTTTCTTTCTGATCAATTAGAATTAGAACTTAGGTGTTTTTCCACCCAGAAGGTGTTTGATAAAATGCTTGAATGAACTGAGTGTTAGAGATTTGCATACTTAGCCTAAGGGATTAGTTGTCTAAGAGGTGTTTATTGACAATATTGAGCCGGGCAGATCGTATTGCACAGCACAAATGAATTTATTTAAGGGATTAGATTACGGAACTGGTCTAGTTTGAGGTTACTTACCACGGGAGTGGACTTAGCAACTGGTTTTGATGTTTGATGTCTAGGGAATAGCTTGATTGAGTTTTGTTAGAAAAACCACTTGAATAGGCTAAGAAGGACACCCGAGTCGATTACCCCCATCCTTAGGAACTTCTCTTGAATTGTTGAATTTCTTGTTAGTCCTATACGCTGACTATCTTTACCCCCATATGCTATTTCTGTTATTGCTTGGTTTACCTGCTAGTTCTTGTTAATTCTATGCGGTATCTGTTTTAGTGTCAGAATTCTCAGTTTTTGTCTAGGTTGCTGAACCCCAATACGCTGTTTGCTTGGCTTGACTTGAATTGCTTGATCGCAATCCTTTTTGCAGTTAATACCTTCACCCATATGGATTGACACGCTTACTACTACAACGAAAACCTCGGTCTAGTAAGGAATTGACTACTATATCAACACCTAAGATCTAATCTCAATTGATCGGAGAGAAATTAGCATTAAGAACACTGATTTAGAAGGGAATTTAAACAATCGACTCTTAAACCACTTCCTAGGAGAACTAAGAATTCACCTTAATCTAACCCATCCTCAAGAACCACTAATGACTACTCAGAAATGTAAAGAAAGTGAACATGTAAACCCGGAAATCATAAAAACTTGCATAGATGATAGAGATAGATAGAAAAATGATAGAACAGAAGAAATCAACTCAAAATAACAAGCAGAAATAAAAATTACAAAGTCTACGAAATCAAGAACAATGAAGAATAGAAGGAAAACTTCGAGAAAATTAGGCATGAAACTAAAAACTTTTAGAGGTCTTAATCACACATTAGGTATTTATACTAAGTCTCAAAAACCCTAAAACGTCATGGGTAAAATGGTAAAACGTGCAGGATAAGGTCTGCAGCTCGACCATGTCTTGGTGAGAGTGATGTGCTCGGGTTTGGTGAAATCGAATTGCATTTTTATGTGTTGAGCTACGACACAAGGCTGGCCACTCAAAGTATCGAAGGGAGCTCGAGCTGCTTGGAAAGATTTCAAGACTCCTCTTTTATCTTGAGCTCGATCATAGAGCTCGCATGGGTGCTCGAGAGCTCGAGCGAAATCTCTCAAATATGCCACCCTTTGCGCCTTAGCTCGACCCACTAAGCTCGAGCATAGGTGCTCCTCGAGCTTGCTTACGCATTATCATTTGTCTTAGCTCGAAGCTGCCGTCTTGGGCATGGGTGCTCGAGTCTGGTGTCCTAGACAACTCAGCTCGATTCCTCGTCTTGACCCTATGAGCTGTGAGTCTGGTGTCCTAGACAGCTTCGAGTTTAATTTCTCCAAAATCGCCTACGAAAGTACTGTAACAAGCCAAATATGCACGAGATGTATGCCAAAAATCTAATGCGAAAGCACACTCTAAGTAATGCAAAAACAAGATATAAATGACAAGAACAGGTCAAATAACATGTCTAAATGAATGGAATAATGCAAGCTAAAACCATATAAAAATGCGAAGCATATCATGCATGCTGCTAGAAGGAGTGAAAGCTTGACAGCACCTCTTACAACTAACCAACTGATATAAGACTAAGGGGTGAGTACGCAGTGGTTTGGATATGAGGCGGAAACAAGAACTAGCTCGAGATCTCCTTACTACTTGGTTAGCTCGTAGCACAGAAGGGTATGGAGAGACTAGAAGCGGTTAGCTCCAAAGCTCCTCCCGTGAAACCGTGTAGATGGTGTGATGACTTGGATTGATAACTTGCAAACCACAAAGAGTGTGAGGGGCTCTTTGATACAGATTTGGCAGAACTTAGCTTTCGCACACCATACAAGAGCAAAAACAAATGGCTAAGATTTTTATGAAAAGGAAACTTAAGAAAATTCAGGTTCTTTATTGATCAAGGGTCCAACGAAATAATACACAGCGCTAAGGGCTTTTATAAGATTCCATGTGGCATTTACAACCCTAGGGTTGCGACTCAAAACAACAAGACTTGTAAAAATAAAAGACTCAAATGACTCACACTTTCAATGAGAACAACAAGTAGTCCTCTTATAAGGGAAAATGTCACTAAAAGGACATAAAAATAAAAAAAAATAAAAATGACTCTCTAGGACTCCAAACTAGACTCGTGGGACACTCTCTACAGAACCACTAGGCCAGAGGCCATTTCACATGGAAGGATACAAAAATAATTAAACACAAGACTACACCTTAGTTGGCCGAGATTCTTGGCTCGGGTCTGAGATCACGTTCGTGAAACAACCGATAGCTTCGAGAAGGAGCTTGTGTGGCTTCATTGAATTCTACCCTTAGTGTGCTTAAGTCTAGCTCTTGTTACCAGACTTCCATTTGATATGTCTATATTTTACGTGGTTCTAGCATGCATTTATCACCCTTTTAACCTCGTTTAGTAGCATGTTTTTACCCCAGCATTTGTCAATACAGTTTTCTTGCATACTTAGAGCATTTTGCATTAGGTTTGCATACATTCTGCATTTTGGAGTCTTTTCAGATGCACTTAAGGAGTATTTAAGCTGTTGAGACCAAATGGAGAGAAGGAAAATGAGAAGCCAAGGTCGCCACCACGGCTCGAGTCAACCACTCGAGCCGGAGCCTGAAGGAGCTGTCTTAGAACCAGCTTGACCGCGCCACTCGAGCCAGCCACTCGAGTCCATTTTAAGGGCGCTGTCTTGGAATTAGCTCGAGCCCCACACTTGAGCCCCTACTCGAGTCCGCACCAAAGGAGCAGTCTTGATTCCCGGCTCGACCCAGCCTACTCGAGTCCCGGTGTTGACCTTAAAAATGCGGTCTTGATCCCAGCTCGACCAAACCACTCGAGTGTCACCAGCTCGACCCAGAGATAAAAGTGCCGTCTTGAAGGTTTTGACGGACTCGACCACCCCACTCGATCCAGCTTGCTCGAGCCGTTTCCTAATTTGCTATTTTGTCTTTTTGTGATTTAGGGTTTTTAACTAAGAGTATAAATACTCTGTATGAGATTAGGACGGATACTCTCTTTTTAGGCTCTTATCATCTTGTTCATTTGTTCTTGCTTCTTGGATCATAGAACTCTGAATCTATTGAGTATTTATGTTTGAATCTTTCTATCCCTTCTATTCTCTTCCTTATCTTTATGATTATGCAAGTTATTTTCATTTCTGTGTTTTTGAGTTTGATGTTCATCATGATGCGTGAGTAGTTTTCTAGGGATCTTAAGGATGGGTTAGGTTTAGGCTTGGAATCTTAGTCTTTTAGGTGGCTTAGGGTTAGATTAGGCGAAATCCCTTTTGGATTAGTGATCTTAATGCTAGTTTCTCTCGATCAATTAAATCTAGATCATAGGTTTTCCACACCCAGAAGGTGTTTGATGAAATGCTGAACCAACTAATTCGAGAGATTTACATACCTAACCTAAGAGATTGGATATCTAAGATGTTTATTGGCTTAAATAGATTGAATCTTAGTGCCTGCTAAGCTAGATTTCGCTAGAGAGATTTAGGTCTGGAACTAGTTTAGCTTGAGGTTATCTATTCATATGTACATATTTTACATGGTTTTAGCATGCATTTATCACTATTTAGCCTTGATTATTAGCATGTACTTAACATTTGGTCTAGTTTTGCATACTTAGAGTGTTTTGTATTAGGTTTGCATGCATTTTGCATTTTGGAGTTGTTTCAGGTGCATTTAAGGGATTTTGGACATGTTGGAGACTGACTCTGGCAAGCACCTCGAGCTAGATGGTCGAGCCGGTGCATTCTGCACCAAAAACTGTACTTTTCACCCAGCTCGACCGGGGACCTCGAGCAGGCTGATCGAGCTGAAGATAAAAATCAAGTTTTGAAGTTTTGGACCCAGCTCGACCACCCATGGTCGAGCTAGACGATCGAAGCTGAAGAAATAAAAATGCAATCTTGATTTTGGCCTAGGTGTGGAATCTTAATCTTCTAGGTGGTTTAAGAGTAGATTGTTTGATTTCCCTTCTAAATCGGTGTTCTTAATGCTAATTTCTCTCTGATCAATTGAGATTAGAACTTAGGTATTTTTCCGCCCGAAGGTGTTTGATAAAATGCTTGACTGAACGATGTTAGAGATTTGCATACCTAGCCTAAGGGATTAGTTGTCTAGGGTGTTTATTGACAATATTGAACTGAATCTTAATGCCTGCTAAGGTAGATTTCGTTAAGGGATTAGGTGCGGAACTGGTCAGTACAGCTTGAGGTTGCGATCACGGGAGTGGACTTAAGCGGTTGTGATGTTTGATGTCTGGGAATAACTTGATTGTGTTTGTTAAACCATCTAGGTAGATTAAGAGGATGCACCAAGTCAATCACCCCATGCTTAGGACCTGCTCCGTTCTTGATTGATTTTCGTGTTCTGTTTTCATTCTGTTTCTATTACTGTTTATTGTACTAAGCTTTACTACATTTCTGTTCTGTTTTCATTCTGTTTTATGTTACTGTTTTAGTTTACATTTATTGCTTTTGATTTCCTTTTGCTAGGTTGATAGTTTTACCTTACTAGTCTTGTTTGGCTTGACTTAAACTGTTTGATTGCATCCTTCTTGGTTAATATCTCACCCATTTGGATTGACACCTTTACGTATTACAATGACATGAATATGCATTAAGGCATTTGATAGATAGCAAACGACAAAATCGGCTATTTCGGTAAACGAGGTGAAAGAAAATCCAAGTATGTATATCGTATTCGTGAGTTCAAATGCGAGTGCATAGACATGATAATTATGAGTCAAAATTCAGGTTCAAATAGATAGGGAAAGATAGAAAATCACGGTATGCTTTCAATTGAGACCTAATCTAGCTGTGCATTCAAAGTATGGTGCGGTCTTACTTCAAGCTCAATAACAAAGCATTAAACAACTAGAAACGAGGGCATTGAAATTATACAATTAAATCAGCAAGCTTTCAAGGTTTAAATCATCATAATCCCTATGCAAATGCAACAGCCCTATATGAAACAATCTAGACTCAATCCTAATATGCGAGATGCAATACTATATGAACACTTTGTTTTTAAAGATTTTTAAAAAAATTTCAATTTTTTTTTTCTATGTCTTAGATGTATGCGAGACTCAAGAATGAAAAATAAGAACACGAGAAAACAAGTCAAACACATCTTAAGCCTTCCCCCAAACTTAAATTACAGTTCCTTGTGTAATAAAAATTTAGAAAGAAGGTTAAGAAACAACGAGAAAACATGAAAATGATGCAACTAATATGAAACGATAATGGACGGAACAAGTACCTCAAGGCTTGGAGAAGAAGGAGGAGATCGAGTCCTCCATGCTCTCACGCATATAGGTTGACTCGACTGGGTGTGCTCGAGCTGATGGCTCGAGTCGGATGAGTGCAGGTGTCTGGCTCGATCACATGGCTCGAGTTGGGTGCTCGTGTCAGAAAGCCATTCCTGTGCGTTTTGCCTCCTTTTCATGATTCACCTCTCATACTTTCTTTTTGGTTCTTGAAGTCTATGTTTGCACCAGTAGTGTTGAGGAAGGGAGTTCCAAGGAGGAGGGGGGAATTGTTGGCCTTCTTCATTTCCATAATAACAAAGTCCGTTGGGACTTGACAATCTCCAACTTTAAGTGGGTAATCTTCAAGAAGACTAAGTGGGTTACGTGAATGAGCGTCTCTAAAAGTGATTGGTGATGGGTGATAAGCGATGTTTCTTATCCCTAGACTCTTCAACATCTCATGGGACATCACATTCACACTTGAACCGGAGTCGCATAGAGCATCCTCAATTTTCAAATCACCAAGAAAGCAGGTGATGGAAAACATACCAGGGTTCCCAAGCTTGGGGAGAGATAGAGGCTCAATCCTTGTCGTGCTTGGTGAAACAATGCAATCGACACTACCCTTGTATTCAACCATGGTTACATCCTTATCTTTCTTGAATCTTCCTGGGAATGAGAGTTTAGGTTTGTAAGGAGGAGGGATAAAGGGTGCTTTCTTTTCCTCAAAAACAACGGGTTTTGCAGCAGGTGGAGGGCTAGCTCGACTAGGGTGGTCGAGCTGGGTGCTAGAGTCAGCCTCTAGACGCGTTTCTTGGTCCTTTTTGCAGCTCAAATCCTCCCCATCTTGAACCGCACTGTCCCCAGTGACTTTAATGGACCCTTCCCTCTCAGGTAGCTCCTTTCCACTCCTTAAAGTGATGGCATTGATGTTAGCATCTGAACCATAAAGTAAAGACTCAATTTCTCGAACATCAGCGTCATGATCAGCAATGGGACTGGATTCCATTGAAAAAATGGCATTGCAGTACTCTTTTGGGTTCTGAATTGCTTTTCCTGGAAGCTGGCCAATTTGTGGTGTGGAAAAAGTAGATGCAGTTTTGCCCTCCAAGTACATAATTCTGGAGTTCAATGACTCAATCTTGCTGTTGAGGTCATTGTTTGTGAAGTCCATCTGGGTTTTAATTTCACCAAACTTCTTGGCTGCCTCAAGTGCACCAGCTGCTTAACACTGTAGGAGTTGCTGCAGCAAGTTGTTTGTCTCTTGATGCGGAGCGGTAGAAGGCTGAGTTTGGTGAGATGTGAAACCAGGTGGGCACCCATGACTCCTGTTGCGGATAATGACTCGATAGTGCGGCTAGGAGCAAAGTTCTGTTGCTGATTGTAGGGAACAAAAGGCTTGGACTGAGGTTGTTGCTGAGGTGGGTAGACCTGATCTAAGGGTTAGCAACGTTGGTACTCCTGTAGGACAGATTCGGGTTGTTCGTGTAGTTGATGAAACCTTTGTTGTACTGACCCTGATTCTGCACATAGCTCACTTCCTCTAGACCATCATCATCGCCATCTTGAACCTGAAAAACTGTATCCTCAGAAGCAAAGTGAACCTGTTTCTTCTGCTGTAGCAGTTGATCCAACTTACCAGTCAAGGCCTTGATGGCCCTAGTCTGATCATCTGTAGCAACACTTGGCCGGACACTCCTATCATACTCAGCAAAGTAGTTACCATCAGATTGTGCTACGTTTTCCACAAGTGCCCAGTGAGCATCAACGTCTTGGTTGAGGAAATTACCATTGCTGGCTGTATCGAGAAGCATTCGGACCTTCGGGTAAACTCCTCTGTAGAGAGTGCTAAGGAGGGATTTATTGCCGAAACCGTGGTGAGGGCACTGAGTAGTGTAGCCCTTGAAGCGATCGCATTCGCGAAACTTTCACCATCCTTCTGAGTAAATCCATAGATTTCATTCCTCAAGCGTGCTTTGTCCTGGCATTGGAGAAGAACTTGGCAAGGAAGGCTTTCTTGCAGTCATCCCATGAAGTGATGGAACCATGGGGTAGAGTCGTTTCCCAGTGATGGGCTCGGTCACCAAGAGAGAAGGGAAAGAGCCTGAGCTTGAAACCATCTTCACTGACACCATTGATCTTGGTAAGGCTGCGAGCCTATCAAACTCATCCAGGTGATCAAGAGGGTCTTCCATAGGCAGTCCATGAAACTTGTTGTTTTGCACCATAGCAATCAAACTACTCTTGATCTCAAAGTTGTTGTTACGGACTGTAGGGGTACAATCCCTTGCCTGTTGGTGTGAGTATTAGGAGCGTCGCACTGCTCTTATCAGACGGGGCCGCCGTGGTGCAGGCACGTCTTGTGGCTAGGGTGGTGGATTATCATCAGCCATTTCGAACAAAGCTTCGTGATTGACTCTGAGGTCGTCTCTCTGCTTTCGCGCAACTCTTGTGGTAGTACATTGATGTTGTCTATGTAGCGGATGAGATTCGGCGCCTTTTGATCTCGTTTGCATGCGAGGTGGGGAGGATAGCTCGATGTGTCAGCTCGAGCAGGGGTGGTCGAGCTGTGGAGGCGAGCTGGACGTGCAAGGTCTCGGCTCGAGTATGCGAGTCGAGCGTGGAGTCGAGCTGGACGTGCAAAGGGTCTCAGCTCGAGTATATAGGTCAAGCGGTGGATTCTGAAACACAGAGACACGAGAGAATAGAAAGACAAGTCAGTAACAAAGTAGAATGAAAAAGAACTTGATCTAGAACAGATTGAAATTCTAATTATAACAAACAACACCCGAATGGCAACGGCGCCAAATTGGTATAGGTCGTTGTAGTATAGTAAGGTGTCAATCCATAAGGGTTAGATATTAACCAAAAGGATGTGATCAAGCGATTCAAGTCAAGCCAAGCAAACGGTGTATAGGACTAGCAACCTAAACAGAAACTAAAAATAGAAGCTAAACAAGCACTAGCAAGGTAACGAGAAGCTAACGAGACGAGTAATAACGAGAATTCAATCAATGCAAGAGAAGTTCCTAAGGATAGGGTAATCGACTCGGTGTGTCCTCTTAATCTACCCAGGTGGTTTAACAAAACTCAATCAAGCTATTCCTTAGACACCAAACGTCACAACCAGTTAAGTCCACTCCGTGATAAGTAACCTCAAGCTAGACCAGTTCCGGACCCAATATCTTAGCGAAATCTACCCTAACAGGCATTAAGATTCAGTTCAATATTGTCGATAAACACCCTAAACAACTAATCCCTTAGGCTAGGTATGCAAATCTCTAACATCAGGTCAGTCAAGCATTTTATCAAACACCTTCTGGGTGGAAAAACACCTAAGTTCTAATCTCAATTGATCAGAGAGAAATTAGCATTGAGAACACTGATTTAGAAGGGAAATTAAACAATCTACTCTTAAACCATCTAGGAGACTAAGATTCCACACCTAATCTATCCCATCCTCAAGAACCCTAATGACTACTCAGAACTCATAAAGAACACAAACCCAGAAATCATAAAAACTTGCATAACTAGAAAGATAAGGTAGAGAAATGATGGAATAGAAGAAATCAACTAAAAATAACAAGTAGAAATCAAATTACAAGACTGGAAATCAAGAACAAGGAAGAACAATGAAGAACAGATAGAAAACTCGAAAATTAGGTCTTAAAAACGTCCTCCCTAGTCTAAATCCAACATTAGGTATTTATACTAAGCCTTAAAAACCCTAAAACACCATGGGCAAAATGGTAAAAACGTGCGGGATAAGGTCCAGCTCGATCATGTCTTGGTCGAGTGGTGTGCTCGAAGTTGGATGAAGTCAAGATTGCATTTTTATTGGTTGAGCTCGAGCAGTCCACTCGAGTATAAGGGCTCGAGCTGCTTGGGAAAAATTCAAGAAGCCACCTTTTGTCTCAGCTCGATCATTCAGCTCGAGCATGGGTGCTCGAGCTGAGCTTCTGCTCCATTTCCTGCCTTAGCTCGATCACGTCTGCTAGAGCATCCAGGTCGAGTCGATGTCCAAGACAGCTTAGCTCGATCACGTCTGCTAGAGCATCCAGGTCGAGTCGATGTCTAGATAGCTTAGCTCGATCACGTCTGCTAGAGCATTCAAGTCGAGTCGATGTCCTAGACGACTTAGCTCGATCACGTCTCTAGAGCATCCAGGTCGAGTCTTATGTCCTAGACAGCTTCGAGTCTAACTTCTCCAAAATCACTTGAAAGTACCTGTAACAAGCCAAATATGCAAGATGTATGCAAACCTAATGCAAAACACTCTAAGTATGCAAAACTAGGAATAAATGACAAGAACAGGTTAAATAACACGTTTAAATGTATGAATTATGCAAGCTAAAACTATGCAAAATGCAAACATATCATTTACCACTCTTGCTAATCCAAGTAGCTGTGCTCATCATTAGAACAGTTTTACCATGCCCTTAGCCTAGCCTTCTTACGAGCCATGTCATTACTTTATTGAGTGTGTGAGGCCTATTTCTGGAATAGCTTGGTAGAACGTGTTAGGTTTGAGCCGATAATGATAGAATCTCATGTAGTTCTGGTTTGTAATTTTTGAATCAGATAGGACTAGGTGGGATCTTGATCATTCGGTATAGGATTTGGTTCTGTGAAAAAAAAAAAAAAACTTGGAAAAAGATGAAAGAAAAATGGTTAAGAGTTCTTAGGAGAGGAATAATCTGAAAGTGTATGAATCTAGTAAAGGATATGGGGTGTGCTAAGAAAGAGAAAAAAAAGGCAAAAAGCTTAAAGTCTGAAAAACATAGAAAAAGCCTAAGCTGGTAGTAAAAAACCGTAAGAAGAACCCCAATCCGCTAGAAGTGTTTGTATAACCTCTCCTAGAACAAGAACAAAAAGAAAAAAATGAATCCGATCCAAAGAAAATTCAAAGGATTTTTGAGTAGTCGAATAACGGCTCGGATATGATTCTCACTAAAGATAGAGGTTATGAAACGCAAGATGATTCTGAGGAAGATGCTGAAAATTCCGAAGAAGACATTGAGTATCCAGAGAAGAGAGACATTCTTATGATGAGGCGAGTACTAAACACGGCCATCGCACCCGATGAAATGGCCCAACGTGAGAACATTTTTCACACTAAGTGTTTAGTAGAAGGCAAGACGTGTAGCTTGATCATCGATGGAGGTTCTTGCACCAACGCCGCCGGCTCAAGAGAAACAAACACCCTGAGTCGTATAAACTAAGATGGCCTAACGACAAGTCCGAATTGAAAGTCCACGAGCAAGTGAATATATCATTTAGTCTAGGGAGGTAACAAGACCAAGTGACATGTGACGTGGTCCCTATGCAAGCCGGACACATTCTGTTAGGATGTCCATGGCAGTTTGACAAAGAAGCCGTACACCACGGCCGGACCAACTTCTACCCCTTCACACATAACAACGTAAGATGACTCTAGCTCCACTCCAGCCATCCGAAGTTCAAGCTATGCAAACCAAGATGGCTAAGGATGCTAAGAAGGTTCGAGTAGTTTGTTTGCTAAGGAAAGTCATATCAACAAGGCGTTATGCAGCGAAAACAAGATGTGATACTTCTAATTTACCGAAAAACCCTATCCGCCGAAAGAAACAACCGTTTTATCTAGCGATATTCAAAGGGTTCTTGACCGATTCAGAGATGTTTTTCCAGAAAACATACCACTAGGGCTACCATCACTTAGATGAGTCTTTACGCTAACCTTGCGACAAGTTGGTTTTCTTAAAGCTATCATCAGGAATGCCTCAATGCACTATCATGCCATTGTAGTACAGAAAGGTATCAATCCAAATGAGTGCGATATTAACCAGAAAGGATGCAATCAAACCGTCTAAATCAAGCCAAGCAAGCAGTAAATGGTGAAACTATCAACTAAGCAAAAGGAGATCGAAGGCAATTACGAAACTAAAAAAACAGAGTGAAAACAGGGAAAAAACAGAGTAAAGCGGGGATCATAAACAGAGCGAAGACAGAACACGAAAACGAGAGATAAATAAAGAAAGAGATTCCTTTTCAAGGTGAATTCTATGAGTACATAAGCTAGGTGAAATTCCTTTGATATCATCCAGTGAATACCCAATAGCTTTTCTAAATTTCTTCAATTCAGTCAAAAGCAAATGTAATTCATCATCACTAAGCTTATCATTTACTATGATTTGGATATGTAGAATTTGGCCCAAGAAAGGCGTACCTTAGCCCAGCAAGAAAAGTTTTGAGGTCTACCTTAGGAGCTCTGAGTTCTGACCAATTATCGATGCGAGAGGGTGCTGGCTCGACAGCAAGCTCGACCTGTCTGGTCGAGTCTGAGGTGATGACGTGGCTAGCTCGACCTAGGTTGTCGAGCTGGGTGCTAGAAGTCGGTGCGTTACGTAGCAAAAACCTCTGTTTTGACCCCAATCAAGTCTTCAAAGACTTCTGACCCTTCTTTGTCCTTATGTGAGTTCAAAATCATCTCATACCCCAAGGTTTCGTGGTGTAGGTACCCATCTTTCCCGTTCTTGGTTAAGACGGTCCGAAGGTGGTCTTCCTCATTAAGTTCTTCCAGAAGTTCGTCAGCGAGTTGGTCCATTTCCTCAACATAAAAAATATGTTCTTCTATCTCTGGCTTTCTCATGGTGTCTTTGATGTCAAATGTCATCTTCAAGTCACTCCCGAGATTAAGATCAATCTTTCCCTTTCGAACATCAATAACCGGTCCGGCTGTGGCTAAAAAAGGTCTTCCCAGAATAAGGGGATCTCTTGGTTCTTCATCCATCTCCAGCACTATGAAGTCTGTAGGTATCTCAATTGTCCCAACCTTTAGAGGTAGATCTTGTAGCATACCATGAGGAGTTCTGACTGATCTGTCTGCAAGCACCAAAAAGATGTTGCAGGGCTTGTAGTTATTGAATCCTAACTTCTTAGCAACAGAGAGTGGCATGAGGCTGATAGATGCTCCAAGATCATAGAGAGACTTCTTGAAGATCAATGGCCCCAAAGAGCATGGTAGAGTGAATGAACCAGGATCACTTAGCTTCTCCTTAATAATCCTTTTACGGATAATGGCGCTGCACTCTTCTGATAAAATTACCATACCACTGAATCTCCTTGGCTTTCTCGTTTACTGCATCCTTCAAGAATTTTTGATATGCAGGAAACATTGAGAAGGTATCAATGAGAGGTATCCTAATCTCTGCTTCCCTCATGTGTTTGTCAAAGATTGCTCTATAGTTCTCCATTAAGTCCTTTTAAACCTTCCTGGAAAAGGCAGTTTGGGTTTGTAAGGAGGAGGGACAAAGGGTGCTTTCTTTTCTACGAAACAGCGAGGTTTTGCAGCGAGGTAAAGGGCTGACTCGACCTAGTTGGTCGAGCTGGGTGCTAGAGTCAGTCTCTAGACACGTTTTTTGGATTCTTTGCAGCTCAAATCCTCCCCATCTTGAATCTCACTGTCCGCAGTGACTTTAGCTGAACCTTCCCTCTCACGTAGCTCCTTTCCACTCCGTAAAGTGATGGCATTGATGTGAGCATAGTCCTTTGGGTTTTGGACCGCTTTTCCTGGGAGCTGTGATGTGCTAGAGGTACATGCAGTCTTACCTTCCATGTACTTAATCTTGGAGTTTAATGACCCAAACTTGCTAGAGAGATCATTATAGTTGTAATCCATCTGCGTTTTCATTTCACCGAGCTTCTTAGCTGTTTCCTTTGCACTAGCCGCTTGACCCTGTAAAAGCTGTTGCAGCATTTGTGTCATCTGATTATCTGGGGCAGTAGAAGGCTGAGCTTGGTGAGATGTGAAACCAGGTGGAGGACCCATAACTCCCTGTTGCGAGTAGCTGTTCGGGTAGTGCTGCTTAGGAACAAAACTCTGATTCTTGTTGTAAGCAGCAAAAGGCTTGGACTGAGGTGGTGGTTGCTGAGGCGGGTAGATTTGATCCTGAGGGTTAGCAACATTGGTGCTTCTGTAAGAGAGATTCGGGTTGTTCTTGTAATTGATGAAACCTTTGTTGTACTAACCCTGATTCTGCACATAGCTGACCTCTTCTAGACCATCATCCTCCCCATCTTGAACCTGAAAAACCGTATTTTCATTTGCAAAGTGGACATGCTTCTGCTGGTGTAGGATCTAATCTAACTTGGCATTCATAGCTTTCATCTCCTTTCTATGCCTCTCTTCTGAATCAACATTACTCCCTACACTTCTATCATACTCCGCAGTGTAATTTCCATCGGATTGAGCAAGGTTCTCTAGAAGCTCCCATCCTTCATCAACATCTTTGTTGAGGAAATTACCATTGCTGGCTGTATCAAGAAGCATTCGGACTTTTGGGAGAACCCCTCTGTAAAGTGTGCTGAGTAGGGACTCGTTGCTGAAGCCATGGTGAGGACATTGAATGGTGTAGCCTTTGAATCGTTCCTAGCATTCACAGAAACTCTCCCCATCTTTCTGAGAAAATCCGGATATTTCGTTCCAGAGGCGAGCGGTGCGAGCATTGGAGAAGAACTTGGCAAGGAAAGCTCTCTTGCAATCATCCCATGAAGTAATAGAGCCATGAGGTAGATTCTTCTCCCAGAGATGGGCTTTGTCACCAAGAGAGAATGGAAAGAATCGTAGCTTGAAACCATCTTCACTGACATTTGAAACCATCTTCACTGACTCATCTAGATGATCGAGAGGGTCTTCCATAGGCAGCCCATGGAATTTGTTGCTCTGCACCATAGCTATCAAGCCACTTTTGATCTCAAAGTTGTTGTTACGGACCGTAGGAGGTACAATCCCTTGTCTGTTAGTGTGAGTGGTGGGAGCATCTCCCGCACCAATCAGACGCTGCCTTCTACGATGAGGCACATGTTCAGGCTGTGGTGGTGGATTATGGTCAGCCATATCTATTGGATCCTGGATATATGTGCTGAGATGTTCTCTCGGCTCTCCCAACTGTTGTGGTAGCTTGTGAATATTGTCGATGTAGCGGATGAAGTTCTGACTGCCTTTTGATCTCGTTTGTATACAGGGGAAGGGAACTCGATGGCGGACTCGAGCAAGCGTGGTCGAGCTAGGCTAGCTCGATCGGCGTGGTCGAGCTGGAGAAATCGAGTCAAATTGCGCCATCGGAATCACCGTGGTGTAGCTAGATCAGTAGCTGGAGCTCCATCGTCGACCTCCAATAGTTACACGCGCCATCTTGTTGGAAAGCTCTCTCGAGGCGAAGCCAACGCCACCGACTGCTTGTCTATATGTCGCCGGACGCGCGCAGAATCGCTGCCGGAATGTTCGCCAAAAATATCTTGTGGTGACCGTTGAATCTGATTTTCGGGTATGTGGTTCACTTTGCTCCGATATATTCATTTCCAGGATTAGTTTTATCAGATTCATCACCGTTTGGTCAGAACTGAGTGATTAACCTTTAAGGGTAAAATGGTATTTTTGGATAATAGTCAAACCGAGTTTATGCGCTGATCGAGATCATTTATGTGTTGTTTTCCTGCACCACTGAGCACAAAACTGCCTCCATTGACCCGACTTTCTGTTTTGAGAAGGTTTCCATTTCTGTAAGATTTATATTTTAGGAAAGTTGCTACTTCTGAAAAGTTACTAATTCGGGAAAGTTTATATTTTACGAAAGTTCCAAAAGTAGCAGTTTCTTAAGAAGCAGTTGCGAGATTCAGAAAGGTCTTCAGCAATCATGAGCTAAGGTGAGGACTTGTTAAGTGTTTCCTTTAGTTCTGGGATATAATAAGTTTCTTTAATTTGAGTCTACGATTAAAGTATGTATGTGATATGTCTAATAATAATAGATGTGTCGTTGATTGTGTTTGTATAATATATATTATGTACCTATATATATGTATCACTTAGTTTAAGTTAATAATGAAATTTAATCGGATGTGTGATGATTGATGACTGATAACATGTTTAGTGTGGTGATTGTGCATTATGTACGTAAGTGTGAGAGCTTGCGTGAGATTGATCTGGGAGTGTCATGTGGCTTGTTACGTTGTAGACCTGGACTCTCGGATCTATGATTTAGACCGAATGTTGAGACTGTGCGTCAGTCTTTTGTTGGACGAATTATGGCCTAGAGAGTCAGTCTATCGTTGGTATTCCTTGGGTGGGTCGTTATAGTAAAGGCACGGAGGAACTCTTGCATTCTGGTGATTACCCTAGTAGCAGGCTGAGATGAATGCTACGCAGGAGCGGAGTGCGTTATGGTGTGTCATGGGCCTCCGGATTGATTGTGTATGTTGGGAGAGGCCGTTTGTCATTCTTTGGTGTGTCCTGGATAAAGACGTGTTGAACGATTGTCACGCTATGGTGTGCCCTGGGTGGAGTCGTGCCCCCATGCTTGTCTGTGTAACCGTTGAGTGGTTACTCTCTTGGGTGTAATAAACACCGTGTTTGTCTGCATGTTTTAGCCTTAGACTTGCTTTAGGAATTTGTTATAGATCATTCTAAATGGATTCATACGCCCTTAGGCTTATTCTCACTGGGTAATCCAAATTATTCATCCCCTCTTTTTCTTCATATACAGGTGAGCCTGATGTCGTGCTTAACGAGCTTTGAAGTTGATGTTGCTGCTATTTGGTATACTTGTTGGAATTTCCCAGATTTATTTTTAATTAATTATTGATGATTTTTCGTTGAACGCCGGTTTAGTCCTTTTTGGTTATTTTGGATTATTTGGTTTAATAATGCATTTATGAGATTTATTTAGACTTAATAAAGTATATATGGACAAATGGAGATGTTTTACATCAAATATACGGTTGGGATGTTACAGAAATGCTGCAAAAGACTCCTCCACAGTGGACTACACGACAAACTGAAGCAGTCAGAAGCCTAAACCTAGAGATACATAAGCTACCCCCTACAGATTCCCTCTACTGGAAAATGAATCATTCAGACCGACGCAAGCGATAAATATTGGGGAGTAATAATGTTTGAAGAGATTATTGAAAAAACAAACTTGTGGATCATAAGCAGACGGTTAAAAGAGTCATAAATGCACTATCACTCCACGTTTAAAGACATCCTAGTTGTTAATAGAGTCATCGAAAGATTCGAGGTTTATTTTATTGGACATAAATTCAGAATTGAGATGGACATGTCATCTTTTCCAAAGATGCTACTTCAGTCAAAAAATGGTTCTACATCAACAGTTGCGACACTAGAGCGAATGGTTTTCGAACTACGACTTCGCCTCTGCCTATTTAAAGGGCACAAAGAACATATTAGTTAATATGCTCAGTCGCAATCCACTAAAAATGGTTTACATAATGACAAACTACTCAAGTGTCAGTTCTTCATCAAAGAGAAGCCTCTACGACTTCGACCGCAACTTGCCCGAGGATACACAAGAGCTCATCGATTCCGGAGAATTCCATCAACACCTCAAACAGAGATCTCCCAATACCAGTCCATCATCTTGTCATCTCATGGCACAACAACTACTTCATCGCATCAATGGTATCCATCCTAACTACCCATTTGCTCATCTCTACAGAATCCAAAACGTCAACTTACCTGAAGAAGTCCTATGTTTCCTTTGGTACATATGCTCGATATACACCATTAGAACTATCTTTGGTATTCCATGGCTTTACCAGTATATCAACTCTCAACAAAGCTTAGCTAATGGCCTCTCAACCTTCCTAGTTTGGTTTAGCTTGCTAAACTCCTAGAGTAGCAAACTTTGCAACTCAGCCAAGGCGATCAACCTTCTTTTCAAGAAATTCCTATATATTATTTGGGGAGTACACTTATAAATAAACATAAAAATATATATATTTACATCACATTGCCATTACATCAAAGAACAAATTTTAATCTCTCATTAAGGGTATTTTAGTCATTAGTTATTATGTGATCATTTAATTAAATCATGGCCATCGATTTTTCTTCCACTAATCATAGCCATCGATTTTTTATATACTTTTTGTTATTTTTTATTGTCTTTTGTAATCCAATCAAGAATTTTTACTAAACGAGAATTTTGATAAAAAAATTATTTTATATATTATGGGCACAATAGATTTATTTTATATATTATGGGCACATATATAAAAATATATATAAGTTGAGGTTTAACATATATAAAAATATCATTATATATTATGGTTAAAATATGTTTACTTATATAAAAATTAAATTTTGTATATGCTGTCTATTAATTTATATTTTATAACTGAAATCTAATTGAAATTTTAGGAAAAATCTAATAAACTCATTACTTATTTACCTAAAACACTAACTGAATCTTCTATAATTATTATCGAGATTTTATGAAAAATAAAATCACTTATAATATATAACAAATTTCAAACATATAGTGCATAAATTTTTAATATCTTTTTGTTTTTTGTTTTTAAAATTAATCAAAATCTTTCCACAAAAAAAAAAGATATTAAAATTGATAATATCAATAAACATGTAAATGTTTTCAAAGATTTTATTTTGCAAAACCTAAAACCTACATTACATGTTTATCTTTTTTAAAAAATAAAATAAAACTAAAATAAAACCTAAAACACGTGATTTTAAATTCTAACCACTAATATAGAAAACTAGATTACGATTTTTGAAAAACTCTAATAATTCCATTACTTATTTACTACCTAAACCATTAAATGAATCTTCTATAATTATTATCGAGATTTTAGGATTCAAATCACTTCTAATAAATAACAAATTTCAAAATAACATGTAGTGCATAAATTTTTAAATATCTATTTTTTGTTTTTAAAATTAATCAAAATCTTTCTAAAAAAAAAAGATATTGTAATCGATAATGTCAATAAACATGTAAATATTCTCAAAGATTTGATTTTGCAAAAACTAAAACCTACATTACATGATTATCTTTTTTTAATTAAAATAAAACTAAAACACACGATATTAAATTCTAACCACTATTAAGAAAAACTAGATTATGATTTTGTTCATTTATTTATTTATAGATCACGAGTATAAACCTTATATGTCATCAATATTCTTTATAATTTATATTACGATTACATAATCTTAACAAAAGAATATACATTATAATAAAATCTTAATGAAAACTAATCTTAGCGTGTATAACATTTCAGAATAAATATAAGTATAAATTTATAATTCCGAATTTTAAAATATACATTAACCCATGTTGTAGCATGAGACTAATTCTAGTTACAATCCATTCTTTAATCCGCATACTATCTACTTCTTCCACAGACCCATCAACATCAACTCGAAGTCTCAAAAAGTCCATGCAATGCCTACTTTGATTCATCACAAAGACTTCAAAAACGGAGTCCGCCCAGACTTCAACACCACTAACTATGAAGCTTTTGAGCCCTTTTAGACTTATGCATTCTGCCTCAACAATACAAGACAAGCGTTCGTTATTCCGTATAAAGCAAACTGGTCATTCTATGACATTTACTACCAAATGAGTCTTGACGAATATCTCCAGTTTTTCATGACGAAACAAGAACGCAACACAGAGAAGAAGAAGATCTGATCAAAGATTATAAAGGAAGACAACCACTCTAAAGTACAACCAAAATATTTCCAAGACTCTAAAGAACCAGAAGGACCGAACTTAAACCTAAACCTTAAAGAAATCGGCAAAGCATTCAACCTCGATGAAACCATGGAACCAACAGATCAACTTGAAGAACCAGAACCGGAGTACAAATGTCCTGACGGTTATTATGGATGTTGTGACGGACAGATGCTCGAGTTCGAGATGGAGCACCGAACAAAATTAACGACAAGAAATAAAGTAAGAAAATATATATGCAGAATTATCTAAAATAAATTATGTCAGCAATGATGTAAGCATGACATTAGCAGAATTATCTAGAATAAATGATGTCAGCAATGATGTAAGCATGACATCTAGAATTAAAAAATATCTAGAATATGTATGAGGTAAGCGCTTACGTAAGTGAACTTATTCTCTCCCAATAAATATGTGTGTACCCCCTCTATGTAATTCACAATTTACATTCACGAAATAATATATTTCTCTTTCTAAAATTTTTCTCTCTTATGAGTTTCTAAGTCTCTCTCTATTTTTCTAGATCTCAACATCTTCATAAGCTTTGTTTCTCTCTTTCTTACATAAGTAAGCGATCGAATTATTTTTAGGTTTAGATAAGTATTGTAGAATCTTCGATTTAGAAAACACGATGGTCAATACAACTTTCATGAGGAGAAATTCCTAACAATGGTTGAGCCATGATCGGTGAGTTGCCTACGTAGGCTCCCTTTACTTGAAATCCCTCGTCTTTGTCAACACGACTTTATCAATACGTCTAGATTTGAGGTCTCTCCTTTGTTTATCTATAATCTTTGTTATCAGAGTGCATGACTTGTGTATGTTAGATTGAAGCATTGTTTATGTCGATTATTAGAATTTATGGAAAATGCCTCCATCATCATGTCTAAACTTCCTATGATCGATTCCTAGTTTTCAATTTCTACTTTACCAAAAAACGAAAATAAAGCCTCTTCTTCTAAAATAAATTATCTTTATGAGGTCGAATATGTTCCAAGTGATCAGTTACCTGAAATAACTCTTCCTCTTGTTAATCCTTACGAAATATTCGCCAGAAAACCTAATCTTTTCTCTGTTCAAGGAGTTACACAACTCATTCGAACATCGTCTAATAGAAAAGTCATGGAATACATTCAATCCAGCAAGTTCTCTTCTTGCCAAGTTTCGGCTACCGAAGAAGAACAATTCATCTTGCTCAACATTCCAGAAAATTTTTCACGGCTCTGACAACAACAAGGATTCACACACTTGCATTTTGGCATTTTTTGAATCGGCCTAACACTACATGCCCGAAAAGGTCTACCAGTCATGACACGTGTAGCTTTTATCGACTCCAGATTAAAGACTTACCAGTAGGCATGTATCGGAACGGTTCATGCCTACTGGATTGAATGTATTCCTTGACTTTTCTATTAGAGGATGTTCGGATCAGTTGTGTAACTCCTTGAACAGAGAAACGACTAGGTTTTCTGGAGAATATTTTGTAAGGATTAACAAAAGGAAGACTTGATTTAGGTAACTGATCACCTGAAACATATTCGACCTCATAAAGAGAATCTATTTTAGAAGAAGAGGCTTTATTTTTGTTTTTTTGGTAAATTAGAAATTGAAAATCGGGTATCGATCCTAGGAAGTTTAGGGGGGGCTTTAATGGATTTGGTAATCCTTATAAGATTCAGAAATCCATGGATTTTCATTGATTTTAAAATCAAAATCCGTAGATTTGAAAGTTAAATAATTTTAATTTGAAAATCATACAAATGAGATTTCAAAATCATACAAAACAGATTTCAAAATCATACAAAAGAGATTTAAAAAATAATCATTATGATCAAATAAAAATATAGTACATAAAAATAATAAATAATCTTTCATGTCCTCATTTATGACCTCTCGGTTGAATTTCTCCATATATCTGATGCTATTTTATCTCTCCACTAATTTGCATATTTTCTTTGTTGGTCTTGGATTGTAAGAACTTCATCACTATTGTCGTTAATTTCTTCAAGAACTTCTTCTGCACTTTTGTTTTCTTCTGCAAAATTATCCGTTCGACAAAATTTTCGTAACCAATGATTTGTCAAGTAACCATTTTTGTAAAATGTTATGTCAACGAAACCACTATATTAACGAACTTTTTAACTAGTTTTTATATAGCACAAAACTTAAAAAAAAACAATGAGGTATTCACAACAAGAAAAAACGATGAGCGATTCACAACAAGATCGATAAAAAAGTACATACATTCTATAAATTTACTTTTAGATTGTTTTGCTTCGGGTTGGCGTGATTCAAGTGGTGTATTCAGCAAGTTTACAGTGGAAAAGAAAATACTACCTATTGTTAATCAACAACATGGAGGTGCCAAAACTCATAAACACTACCTGAACCGAATGAAGATCTTGAAGGGAAAATATTTAAGTGGTGTTGACCTTCTTCGTTGCAGCTCCGGGTTTGGATGGGATCCAAACAAAAAACGGTTTACAGCTTCGGATGAGGTGTGGAGTAATTATATAAAGGTAAACTTTGTGTACATTAATATTATTTTTAATATTAAAAATAACATGGGGACATAAACGTGGAAATTTGTAATTATGCTATAATATTAAGATTTTTTTTTGTGGGGATATCAGTGACTCATGTCTTTGTTTAATTTTTGTTTTTTTGGATTTAGGCGCATCCGAGTTACAAAAAATTTCGAGATGAAACGTTTGAAGAATTTGAAGATCTCAAGATGATATTTGAAGACAATATAGCAAGTGGTGGGAATGCTATTGGATTAGGTGATGGTATCGATGCTCAACATACGGAATTACAAGAAAAAGAACAAATTCTATTGAACATGTTTCTATAGATGTCGAGGAAGATCATGAAACACCTTCGTCTGTTTTGTGCAGTAGTTCAAGGAACTCTTTAGAAAAACTTCTTCTAAGGAAAAAACATAGAAGTAATACAGATCAAACAACCAGTCAGAGTGAAGATGCAGAAGAAGTTCATACTGAGATAAATTCATTGACAACAATCACTCTAAAATTTTTCAATCTAGTACAAGAAAGAGAAACAAGACAATAAAGAGAAGATGAAGAAAGAAAAGTTGAACAAAAAGAGGCTATAAAAGAAATAATGTATGAGAAGCTATCAAAGAAGTCATTAATTTGGAAGAAAATGTTCATTACGATGCGGTTAAAGTGATTTACCAATTAGGGATGAAAGAAGTCTTCGTTAGTATGTTTATTGATGAGCGTTATGGTTGGATTAAACAGAACGTTATAGATTACTAGATATTATTACTTGTTAGGTTGGATTCATTATTTTTTTTTCTAGTATCACGTGTTTTGGATTTTGTTTTTTAAAATGATAATATATTCTTGTTTTGGAAATCCACCAAAATAATATGGTTGTACTATGGATTTCAACCTCTCTATTTTTAAGTAAAATAGATTTTCAAATCCATTCAAATCCAATATGAAATCAAATCCCATTCAAATCTTTAATATTAAATAAATGGTGATTTTAAATAATATTTGTAAATTATAGAACCAATAACACATGATTTTAATAAAGATTTTAAAATCAATGATTGAATAACACATGATTTTGATAATGATTTTAAAATCAATGATTAAATAACACATGATTTGACAAAGATTTTGAAATCCATTAAAATCCATTAAAATCTATGATTGAATAACCCCCATTAGACATGATGATGGAGGCGTTTTCTAGAAACTCTAACAATCGACATATACAATGCTTCAATCTAACATACACAAGTCATGCTGTATGATATCAAATATTGTAGAAAAAAAAAAAAATTAGAGGATGAAACCATCTCTCCAGAGAAAAAAATAATGATAATAAAAAAAGTTTTTTACACAATTTAGTGATTTACTTATTTAACTTTTGGATGATCACAATGTTTGCGTTAGCTGCGAAACAAGATGCTGTTACAGTCATAGAAGTCTTATGCGTACACGACTCCCATTTCAAAATCAGAACGGAATAAAACTCTCGAGTCTCGACGACGAACCTCAAATAACCATAATTCCCCTCCGGCTCCAAGCTATGGCTACTTGTTCCCTCTGGGCGTCACCGTCTTTTTCTCCCCGCCGGCGATTCTGTAGCTTTTCTCACAGTCGACCTCAATTTCTATCCTCGGTGTTCAGCTTCGGTAAAGAGCGTGTCTTACGAAGAGTCTTCTGTAGCTACGAAGAGAACGACAGAGATCGGCCTCAATCTTCCGGAATTCAGGTCTATGGCGAGATTGAGAGGTACGCCAATGTTGTTTACCGGTTTGCGTAACTAGCTTCGCCTTTAAGCTCACTGTGGCATAATCAAATATGATTTTCAGGTTATTAACAGAGACTGTTAAACAATCTCAAAGTAGTTCCGGTGGATCCTCTGATTGGTCAGAAGTCGAGGTGTGTTTTTGTGTTATCTCAATTCCTTTGTGTGTTCTTGGATATGAAACATTAAATGTTGATTTGAATGTTTGAAATTAGAATTTGACATCGTTGATTATGAATTAGAATCTAAGTCATATTCAGGAGAATTTTTGTGGTCCAGAATAAGTTTGAGAACATATGTTGATATAAATGTTTAAAATTAGAATTTGATGGTGAGGAACATAGTATAGTTTCTAGTAACTATGCTGTAATGGACAATTCTTAGAAGCTTAAGTCATATTAAGGAGAATTGTGTGGTTGAGAATAAGTTTTGTTTCAGATTGTTTTCAACAATTCAGTGAACTTGTTATAGGGAGCATGGGTGCTGAAACCAAGAAACTCGAAACCAAAGATGGTTGTTCATTTCATTGGCGGTATATTTGTTGGTGCAGCACCCCAGCTTACCTATCGATTGTTTCTTGAGAGATTAGCAGAGAAGTAAGTCTGTTAAAGGATACTTTATATGATCTCATGGTGTAGTATTTTTCCTTCTTCGATGTAATTTTTGAGGCATTCTTTGATAACTTATATTAATTATGTATCTGTATATTCTTAGGAAGACAATTTCATAAGATACAATGAGCAAACAAAAAAATATACTAGTGAATCTGGCTTATCTAATTCTAGGTTGCTTCATAAATTTATGATAATGTTGTGCTGATTTTTGCATAATAATTAACCCAGTTTCTCGTGCAGGGATGTGTTGGTTATCGCGACACCCTATGCTAGTGGTTTTGACCACTTCAATATTGCAGATGAAGTACAATTTAAGTTTGATAGATGCTGCCGATCTTTACAAGAGATAGTGAGTATCTTTTAGTGATCCTAGAGAAACTAGAAATCTTTTTGTTCTAGCTTGTTATGTGCTCCAGGAAAACAATTATTGATGTCGATTTGAATAGTAGTTCCTTTTCTCTCAACAGGTTCAGGATCTTCCGTCCTTCGGGATCGGTCATTCACTGGGATGCGTCATTCACCTTCTGATTGGTAACTAGGTTTAAATGGTTGTGAATGTCTAAAACTGATTCAGCTCATTAGTTTTTTATTGAGTTGGTTTACACTAGTCATTCAGGATCAAGGTATGCCGTTCAGCGAAGTGGGAATATATTTATGGCATTCAATAACAAGGTAAATGGGTTTATCTATCTTACCAAAGGCAATCAGAGTTGCCATTAAGGATAGAATTGTTTGGGGAAAACTGATAAGAACAAAGATATACACTTAGGACTTGGGAGATTGTGGTTACACATTTGTAAAGCAGTTATTCTGGAAAACACCGGATCGGAAACTCTGTCTTCATATCACCTCTTTACATTGAAATATAAAACATTCCCAATATTATTTCATCCCCTTGGCTGTCCCTCATTCAGTTAGATAATACATTATACTCTTAAAAAGTATTCCCCGTACATGCAACCCCTTGTGATCTAAAGTAATACTTTTTTTATTGGAAAGATATTGTGAATCCTGTTATGGAATCACAAAACCTGTTAAAAGTGATATCTTTTTGGATCCCCTAATTTTTCAGGAAGCAAGCTTAGCTATTCCTTTGTTCTCCCCAGTTCTTGTCCCGATGGCTCAAAGCCTTGGACCACTTTTATCACAGGTGGCAACATCCCCAACAATACGTCTTGGGGTAAGGTTCTGATTCCTTTGCCTTGTTTTTTTCCCTAAGATGTGCAGCTCTTCGCTGGTTTCCCAAGTGGTAGTCTAACTTCTTGCTTTTAGTGTTTGTGTTTGATCAATATGTTTGCTAACTCAAGAAATGCCGTCATGAGTGCACTTACTTATTGATTTTGTGCTCTCCTTTTGTTTTAAAAAGCAGTAAATGCTACTTTTGATATTTGATACATCAAGTGGTAATGCTTTATACCTTGTATTGCCTTTCATCCTTCAAATAACTGACAACAAAAACTACTTGCAGGCAGAGATGACCCGAAAGCAATTAGAAACGCTTAGCCCTCCCATCATGAAGCAAATTCTTCCATTAGTGGAACAGCTCCCTCCCTTGTACATGGACTTGGTGAAGGGAAGAGAAGACTTTATTCCAAAACCAGAAGAAACAAGACGCCTTGTAGGTGACACCCATAATGTTATTGGATTGATATTTCATCATGAAACCTTATCTAGACTTTATAACCATCTATCATATTCCATCATTCTAATTGAGATTCTTGCTAATAATGTTTAGATAAGATCCTACTATGGAATCTCTAGGAATCTGTTGATAAAGTTCGAGGATGATTCAATAGATGAAACATCAATCCTAGCTCAGGTGCTCGGTGTGGAATCATCCATTAGCTCAAAGCTAGACATGTCTATCCGCACACTGCCAGGGGATCACGGTCTCCCTCTGAAACAGGTAATGAGTTCAGTTTAAGGCAAACTATTTTGCAACAGTTATTTGAGCCATCACCATGGATATAGTCCAAAACTGTGTTAGAATTAAAAGTGTTCAATCCGAAAAAACCAAACCTCGTTATGTGTCTTTGATTTGAAATGAGTCTTCGATTCGGTTAATGTGGTTTAAATTTCAGAAATCTGAAACACCAAAAAAAGTCTGAAAATCCGAACTGAAACTTAAATTTTTTCCTTGCTAAAATTTAAAATATGTAAAAGTGAAGTCCAACCAAAACTGTAACTGAAACCGAAACCATACAAACCTTCTATAAGATTTAAATTCAAACTGAAACGGATTGAACACCCATAGTTATAATCAATTTAGAAACTTTTTCTTGTCGATGAGGAGATGATAATGTTGAAATTGATTTATTTGCTGTGTGGACAGGCTCTTCCGGATGTTCCACCAGGAATGGCAGAAGCGGTGAATCGAGGAAGTGAGTTTTTGGCAAATATTGCTGTTGGGACTCCGTGGGAATCTGTGGCTAAAGAGGTTGGAGATTCACTTGGAATGGACTCGAAGATCCTTCGTGCTGATATGTCCAAAGATCTTGCACTGCTCGGCGATGCAATCACTTCTTGGATGGCTTTAAATATGGGTCCAAAACTTCTGAGACCGTAATGTTTCTCATGTACACAAACCATAAAAATAATCTAATAACACAGGGCGATGCATAATATTTAATGTAATGTAACTGTATATATATAACATGGAGTTTGGTTATACATAAAATCTCCTGTCGATTGCATGTTTTGGTACTCTAGATCACACAAGTATGTCAAAAAGAAGGAAGAAAAAACAAACAGATCACGCAATGAAGGGTCTGCCAACTAGTTGACTGATGCGTCTCTGAAAAACATTTAGCACAGTTGATATGATCGGCCTACTATTCGTGGTATAGATACAAGCCGAGACCAAATCGAGCACATGCTCTGCAGAATGCTATTTCCTCAGCTGCAGCAACTGGATCCTCGATGTGATCATCATCATCAGTCGTTGTTACTGTCCCAGTTGATTCACGATGTGCCTGCATAACATAACAATTCAAAACTTAGTCCTGTAATCAATGCTACATATGTTGGTTTACTAATATTAATTTCCAAATTCAACAACCCATTCAACTCGCTCTCCACAAAACAACCTTCTATCATATCATCAAAGTCATAAAAATAGGATTTTGCTGGCTAGGCATTGCCATAGATAACTGAAGTCATTAGGCTCTCGAGGACTTTCAAGATCACATTACCTTTGGTTTCAATCTACCAAAGCAGATGCTTATAATGGAATATTCGTCAATCTACAGTCTCTTATAAATAAAGATATATTTGTGTATCCTCTAAAGCCAGTTCTTTATCTGACTCTGACTTTGCACAAGTCAGGAAAAGGTTCAGAAACTTCTGACAGTGCAGCACAAACACTTAAGATTTTTATTGGATTTGCTGCTAAAATATCGGTAAGATGAGATGTGAGCAAGAAAGAACACTAATCAGTGCATCACAAACACTTTAATTCTTTATAATTCTAAAAAAATCAGAGGAGTGGGAGCTAGATATTTTCCTTAATCATTTACTATTGAAAGCTAACATTTGGTACTAATCTCTAGAAAATGTTTGATATTGTACAAAACAAGACATACAGACATCAAGACATACATGAACTAGAATTTTTTTCTTAAATCATTGATAAACTCTTCAAAACTAACATCAGGGTTTTTTCCTCTAAAAAAGGACAGTAAGAGAGAAACAATGAATGCAATTGCAAAGTTTTGATTTTGCAGAAAATTAGACAAAACCAGACATGAGTTGCTTTGCTTACCTACTTAATCACACAGAACTATCCCCAAAAAAAAGAGTAAGAAATTGAGTACTTAATAAGGGCAGTGAATGTCTGAAGAGCTTACCTCACCATCAGAGCCACGAATGGTGAGACGATAAACAACGGTAACATTACCATTCTCAGAGAAAATAACATCTCGAACTTCACCACACCAACCAGGAGCATAGAAGCTAAGCATCCGATTTGCATGGTACCTAAATATAAGCCAGAACAAATCAGATCAAGAAGCAACAACACTGCTTAAACTTAAAAGGATCCAAAAAAGAGTTAGTACCAAGGGATAAAGCCAGAAGCAGCAGCAGTAGACGGAGGATCATGACTCTTAACAATGTTATCAGGAATCTTCTTGTTAAGGTCACGAAGTATCTCAATCAAAGGCCGAGTAATCGACGAAGAAGAGGAGAATTTGTCCATAGGAACTACATAGTTCGAATTAGGAACTGCTTTTTTCTTCCCCGCGTCTCCGCCTCCGACTCCGAGTCCACCGCCGCTGCATCTGACTCCGCGGTTCGCCGTTAACCGGTGAACAGCCACGGTTCTGAATGGAGAGAGTCCGCTGCGTGCATCGGTGGTAGATGGTGCGTAGATTGTGAAGGCCGTGGAGGTCTGCTGAATTTGCAAAGCCATTGATTTCGTGTCGGAGCAAAACTGTGAAAAGAGCAGAACAGGAACAGAGAGTGGAGGCAAATAGACAGTGCATTTAGTAGTAGGTGGGGTAGGTGGAGCTCTAAACCAAACCAACCCCTTTTTTTTTTTTTTTTTTTCTGGAACAAGAACCAACTCCTTTTTGGATCTATGGTTGAGCCCATCCCAAATATGAGTCGACGAAAATATCATACACGAAATTTTGGGTTTGGTCTAATTGAATACAGATTTAAGAATCACGGTCCAATTGCATATCAAGTTTGTAAAATCGGTCCAATTGAATACGGATTTCAAAATTGTGGATTTAATTGATAATTTGTAAAATTAAATACAAAATCTCGAATAAATTTTTGATTTAATTAATGAATTACGAAAACCAAAATCTAAAACCGGTAAGAAGGAAAAATCCAATCCTAAACCAATTAACCAACCAATCTAACCAATACTAATACCCAAAATCGATTTCATCCCTAAAAATCCCTAAAATCGAGCTACAATAATCTCCACTAATTTCAAGTATTCAATTGAACTGACTAGATATATGAACTCACATAGAACATTTGACCGACGTTCCCGTCATCCGCCGGAGAGTCCGATAGCGTTGCAGTGATTCTAGAGGCGGTGGATTTTTTGGCCAACTAATTTTGATTAATTTAAATTCTTATCACAATTTTAAAAATAATTAATTAGGATGATTTAGGGGTAAAATGAGAATTTCATATTATTAAAGGATGAAGGACATTGAGAAGAACGAGGGGCAAATGACATGATACTTCAATCCTTTGGGGCAGAATTTGATTATTTTCTTTAAATTAATTAACATTTTTATGTTTAATTAGAAACCGATTCTGTTTGGGATAATATTGAAGGCAAGTATTTATTAATCCACTGATTAATGCCAAACACGTAATTAGAAAAATTTTGAAGTTTTTTCTATTTTTTATTTTTTCGTTAATCCAATGTTGAATGTTAGATTAATCCCTCGAATATATAAAAATTCGAGATTTCTTGTCACTAAAATACATGTGGCTAAAGATGGCTTAAATCGTAGTGGTAGGTTTCGAACTCTGTAAAAAAAAACATTCAGAGTAAACCCTTCAAACATTCAAAATTTAAAGTTTTTAATACACACCAAAACATTTCAAAATTTTGAAAATGTTGTAAAAGCAAGATGATATCGACTTTATGTGCGTGTACAAAAAGAGACGGATGCAAGGTTCACCAGATTTAGTTCACCTAGTAACATTTTATATTGTACTGTGAAATAGTTAGATAAGTTGGAAAATCTTAAATATTAACTCCACAATTCATTCTATCATTCTAACATTTCCTATATATTAATTAAGAATCATTTTAACAAAATAAACTTATGTTTATGTAGAATATTACAACACTGTCGTGCTGACGTTTCGTCGCCAGAATGATTCTCAAGAATATATTTCATAAAATATTAAGGACTAGATTAATTACATAATATGTCATTAGATCAATCAATCATATATTTTTTTTATATTTGATTTTTAAAAAATATTGTTTTAAACTTATTATCTAGTTGCTTCTTAAATCCTAAATACAGCCCCACAGATACTAGATTCATCCGAAACACACTGAAAATAACATTTAGAAATGAACTCAGTTCAAGCTCAATATTTTGAAATCGGCTAACCAAATTTTTTTCACTTTTGAACGATTGCCTTTCCATTATTGAATACTAAAAAGGTAAAAGCTTTAAACAAAACAAAGACGCATAGAGAAAGTGTTGGTCGTCCCAAACTTATTCATCAACCCAAAGTCGAAACATCCATGCAATACAAAACCCAAATCATTACGCGTTTCTCTCAGACAGAGTATTAAAATACTGAAATAAAACTGACCAAAGTAAAATTATTAAAGAACACCAACTCAAAAGAAAACTCCATAAATGTTGCAGACAACCACGAACGCTACCAAGGCCAAGGCTTCTTCATTCTCCACCTGTTTCAATATACAGAGATTTAAGCTAAGGGTTTCTAATAAGAAAACTGTTTTAAGAGATCTTTTACCTTCAGAAAAGATGCTTCTTCAATTATTTCCGAATTATCTTCTACGCGACCCCGACAGCCCGCGCAGGCTGGTTCAGGCATGGCTGTGGGCCATCTTCCTCAACCAGCGATGGTGAGGATTTGATTGATTGTTATTCAGAGTCATCATCATAAACTTCTCCATCCTCTGAATCAAAGGCAGTCATGTCAAGCTGGTAACGAAGTATCCCTCCAATTCCTCCAAACCCTCTGCAAAACTGAGAACCTTCTTGTGATTTGTTGGTCACAAACTCAAGCGCACAACCAAACCGCCTGTACTCATTAGCCAGCCACTCCAGTAACGACAGCTTCTCCTCCACATCCAAGACCGTATCGTTTACTTTGAAATTCTCTGTGTTGCCTTCCTGTTCCTTGTTCAGATGCTTGATCACAGTTTCACCAGTCACACTGTTCTTCATCACATATCTGTTGATATCAAGATTTTCCCATACAATCAGTGTCTCGATAGCACCCGATTCCAAAGCGTTCAACGTATCTTCCACACCAAACACATACTTCCCCGTGTCCTGGCTTATCTCCTCAAAGTACTTCCCAATCAGACGCTTCTCTTGGATGAACTTCACATTCGCCAGGATTTCAGCTGACAGCTCAATAGCCTGATTGAAACCATTTTCTCCTCCATATGATACATCCACCACGTTCAGTATCTTCGCCGCCAGCCGGGGATCAAACATATCTGACTGACTCAACTCAGTCTTGAAATCTGCTGAACCGGCAAGAATTAGCCCAGACACATTAGGCTGACTTGTTGCAGGATTGATGTAGTACTGTGTGGCGAGCTCAGCAGTTTTCCTCACATAATTGTGACGCTTCTCCATACGGAGACGGGCAAAACGAAGAGCAGATTGTCCTCCTCTTCCGTGTTTCTTCGGAAGATCAACAGAGAACTTGTGAAGCACCTCACGGGTGTTACCGCTCAGAGTTCCAAAGAGAGTCCCGTTTCCATCCATTACAATGAAACCAAACTTGTCATCAGACTCCAGCAATTCATTCAAAGCTTCCGTGTGAAACTTGTTGTCACAGAGATAGAGAGAAGCATTGATGGGTCTGAAAGGCTCAAAGTCAATAGTAACCTTCTTTTCCTTTCCTTCCTCGTTGACAATGGTGCCAGTATAGAGCACAAGACCATTGGGAGGGACCCTGTTGTAAAGTTTCAGCCTTTGCTGAGCAGAAGTTATGGCCCCCAAAACAGACTGGCGATTGACTCTGCTCTTGATGTTTGATGCGGTTCCATACTCATCCCCCAACATCTTGGTAACACGAGAGACCTGATCACGCGGAGGCATGATGAGTGAGATCATGCTAGTTCCATTCCCCCTAGCAGCTTCAAGGGATTTGATCAGCTTCTTAATCTTCCATATCTCAATGTTCTTGTCGTCATCGTTTTTGTCTCCCATCTTAACAAAAGAACACAAACCTGCAACAATAGAATCTAGTTAATACCGAAAACATGTATAATTTTACACAGTACATAATAACTCAGGAAATAGAACTCAAACCTGATGGATCTATCTTTTAAAATACCAATCTCTTCAAGTTATCTTACGAAATAACTAATCTAATCATAGAAAAAAAAAGCATAATTTAACAAAAAAAAAAACGATACGTCTATTAAAAAAAAATCAACTCGCAAAATCTAATTGCTATAATATCGAAACGAGAAAATCCAATAAACAAGAACATCTAAAAATCTAAAAATTCCAGAAACCCAAAAAAAAAAAAAACAACGATGAACACATGTAAACAATCAGATCACACAATCGATCGATCGAATTAATCAAATCAAACAATTACGAAACGATAAGAACAACAAAATTAAACACAAAATTTTAAAAAAAATTAAAGCACCTGAAGAAGAAGAAGAAGAAGCTACGCGAAGGAACAACGCTCAATCAAAGCCTAGCCTTCGAGAACTGTTTCTTTGTTTATTGTTTAGTAAAAGCAATTGTGGCAGAGAATGAAGAATGTATACGTAACCTAGTTTACAAAACCGACTCATAACTTTAGTGGGCCTAAGACCAATAACTTTAGTGGGCCTAAGACCAATAACTTTAATGAGCCTAAGACCAATAACTTTAATGGGCCTAAGACCAATAACTTTTATAGATCCTCACATGAACGCAAAGTTCTCTCTTCTGGTCTTTTGAGTCTTTGTTTGTTTTGTGGCATCTGAAGAGTTCAGAGGAAGAAGAAGAAGATGGCATGGAGAGGAAGCATATCGAAGTCTATGAAAGAGCTTAGGATTCTTCTTTGTCAATCTTCTCCAGCTAGTGCTCCCGCCAGGTTTCAATTTGATCAAAGCAATCTCTGAGATCGGATAATTTTTCAATGTTCCATTTCCGTTATGTTTTCTGATTTTTTTGGTTTCGTTTCAGAACGTTTGTTGAGAAGAATTACAAAGATTTGAAGTCTCTTAACCCTAAATTCCCAATCTTGATCCGTGAATGTAGTGGGATTCAGCCTCAGATGTGGGCAAGATATGGTATATTGCTTTATCTCTTATCTCGTGAAGGAAATTTTTTGACTCAAATTGTTTAATTTATAGAAATTTTTGCTTAATGTTTCGTTAAAGATTTGGTATGAATGTAGTTACAAATGTGCCTTCGTCTTTTGTTTCTGCATTCATTTTTTTGTATGGATGAGTCTTTATAAACATCTTGTGTTAACCCATTACACTTAGAGCCTTGTCTGAAAATGTATTGTGTAAGCACTAATATTGGCTTGTGCTTTTAATATGAGGAGTGTTTTCCCTAGTTCCTTGTTGTGTTTGATGTGAATGCCGAAATTTTATGGTTTATGCGATTGCCTACTGATGTTGTTCTTTTTCTTTCTCGCGTTTTTGTTTTGTTTTGAACTTTATGGTAGTCACATATCAGTGTTAAATTTGAGTTGTATGTTTTTTAAAAGATTTGACATGAATGTGCCCATTGGTAATAACAGATGAGCTTCTTCTTTTGTTTCTCAATTCAGTTTTTTTCGTGGATGAGTCTTTATAACATCTTGAGTTAACCCATTAGACTTAGCACACTCACACTCACCCTTAGAGTCTTGGTCATTGATGAAAATGTATTGTGTGTAGCCACTGTGTATATTGGCTTGTGCTTTTAAAATGAGGAGTGTTTTCCCTAGTTTCTTGTTGTGTTTTATGTGAATGCCAAAATCTTATGGTTTATGCGATTGCCTACCGCAGTTTTTCTTTTTCATTCTCGTATTCTTTTGTTTTATTTTGAACTTAATGGTAATCACATATCAGTGTCTTCAGCTACTAAAAATATTCAAACATCTGTGTTGAGTGAACTTTGATCATCTTTAAACTGTGTTCCTACTTTCATCTTTTAGTAAAGTATAGATACTGTAAATCATGTATCTTCTGCTGCATATTACCCATGTAAGTGGCATGTTTAGGAAGTTTTTTAGCTTTTGAGATCAGAGAATCAACAATTGTTTAATCCATGGGAGATGCATCTGCTTTAAGATTCTGCTCCACATGACTGCTAGAATTAGATGAAAGTATGAAGCATACGCATGGGTAAAAAGATGATACTTTTTTCTTTTTGGAGATATACTTGTTTTATGCATAGTCATATGCGTTGAAATTGGCATCCTCGATTCTACTTGGAAATTAGTATTTATAAAAGGTTCTGTTTTTGTATTCCGTTAATTCATGCTTGGCTTGTAAACCTTGTGCAGATATGGGTGTGGAGAGGTGTGTAAACTTGGATGGTCTGAGCGAGCCACAGATTCTAAAGGCCCTTGAAAACCTTGTGAAATCCGGAGCTACATGAGCTTAAGGTTGTTTGTTTGTTTATCTAAATGATTCCGAATAAGATTAAACCGGAAACGCTCATTTTACATTTCCTGTCATTCTATTACTTTATAACTCCGTGTTCTCATATCGCTTTGCGTTTGAGTTGGTTATTTTTGTAATCCTTGAACTTGGAATATATCGTACCATTCCATAAAATTGACGTGATTTAAAGGATGATGTAGAGGATGTTAACATGTGTGGAATTACTCTTATCAAGAATGTTTTTGTTTTTTTTGTCAACACTTTAATTTATTAAATTTAAAGATCAAAGGCCTATAAGGCTACAAACAGACTTCAGATTTTGAGAATTTAATACTAGTGGGCTCGTTGGTCGATAACAAGTTTTCCAGAAAAACCAGATATGCTGGACTCGGTCATGAAGTCCAGCCTAGCTACAAAATTAAAATATTATGGCCCAAGGCCTGTGAAAAAGAGGGTTTGTCCTACTAAACTCTTGACGACGGTGGCGAGGAGTCCTCGGCCGCGGCGATCGGCTACAAAGTTTGCTAGGGAAATCTCGACAAGAGTAAATCTTGAGGATATAGAGTTGTGGTCGGGATTTTGACCCGATGGATACTCCATCGACACAGACTTTTTTAGTCTTTTAATGACTGTGATATCCGGCGGAGGGGAGAGTGATAGGTTGCAGTGGCGTCGGAGCATCCCGGTAGTCGGCGGTTCAGCATGGTTGTAGTTCGAGAAGATCGGAAAGTTTACATGCTTCCAAAGCATGTGGAGTTCTCCATCGGCTACTGATGCCGTGGGAAGGTAGCTTCGAGATTTGAGCCGGAGGAAAATGTTCACGGCCAGCTTGGAAGGAAGACAGAGTAGCCAGATTCCATATCTGGAAGAAGTTACCATTATCATCGGAGGTTATGCAGGCCGTAGAGTTCTTCTTCTCTAGAGGAGGTCTCCGAGAGAGGTGGTGGAGGCAGAGAGTCGAAACCGGAGAGTGACGGTGGCACAAAGCTTCCAGCGGTCTCACGGTTGGGGTTGTGGAGGTGATCTTCCTCCGACGTGTTGGAGATGGTCTGTGATCAGCGGACACTAACGCCGGGGAGACAATCGATCCCTTGAGCGGAGGTTTCATCGATGGGACGAGGAGAAGCGCAGAGAGAACAATACACTGGAAGAAGAGAAGCTAAGGGCGACGCCGCCCAAGGCCGGCAGACTCAAAGAAGAACTCAGATCTGGGATGTCTTATCAAGAATGTTTAAACGCCTATATTTTCTGTCATTCTTGAGATCAACTCCACTCTCGGCTAAGCTACCCACACGTTCATCTTTCGTGTGGAGGAGCATCATTGCATCTCAGAGTTTGGTGCACACATGCATTAGAAGATTGATTAGTTTAGGGGCTACCACATTGGTATGATCTAGTTAACTGTGAGAAATCTCAAAACAAAATAGATCCAACTTTATTAAGCTTTAGAAAGATAAAAAACTAAGATATAAAATGAAATATCTCATTGAGCTTTATTGTGCAAGAAATGTAAAAGGAGAAAAAAATTAAAATAGTTCTTTGATTGATTTCATACAAAGATAAAAAGAGAGTTACCACAAAAGACAACTTCCAAAGATAGAGACATTGATGTTCACTGCACACTTTATTTAGTAATCTATCTTGCTAGAGAACCCTAATTATATAGATTAATGGACTTCTCATAAGACGCAATATTTGGGTTTCTTATGGACTCTGATACTCCCCTGCAAACTTGGCGTTGGGTGAAAGCAACACGACAAGTTTGAAAGTGAAAGAACCATACCCAAATTTTTTTTTACTCCAATAAATAATACCCCATAATATTATTTACTAATTTCCTAAAATCAATCTTGGTTTACTTAACCACTTAAACCAAATTAATTTCCCTTCTAATTTAAACCAATCAATTAGAATATTTAAAATTCTAATTATAACCTACCCAATGGATTTAAACCAAAATTTTATTATGCAACCACAAAATCAGGTTTTCTAATTAACCCAATTATATCAAGAAATCGGACTCATTAAATAAAATAATTAAATCCATAATTCTCAACTTAATAAGACACATAAAATACAACTATAACTGATGTGAATTAAGGCCAACCATCCTTATAATTTTATAACATAAGGATTCCTGATTATTTAACAGCCCATAAATCATCAAGTAATTTTTAAGAAAAATGTACATAAACACATATTAAAAATCGATTACCATATCTATGGATCTAATGATTTTTCTTTCTTAAAACTCAAGAATCCAAACACAAAATTCAATCAACAAATTCATATAAAAATCATCCAAATTATTAATCACCTAAAAATCAATTGTTTCAAGATTTAACCATGATGAACAGTAATGATAAACACTAACAATGAATAGTACAATGCAAAACTGAAATACCGACTCAAACAATTAGAAGAATAACAACCCAAAAACACCTCAAATCAAGCTCTAGAATCACCACTCCTCTTTTTGCCATGATTCTCCAGCTTAGATGTGCCTCTTTCCACCTTTCTGCAATCTCATTTGGGCCTCAATCCATTAGATCCCTTGAATAGTTTTTCGATCTTATCCTCATTATCGGGAAGAATTCCCCCAGCAAGTGAGAGAACGTCTTCGTTTTTATCGTCCTCCTTAACGGAAAGAGCCTCTCATCCGTTAAACGAGCGAACACCTGCATTAACCCGTCATTGGTTTAATTGCACTTTTCACTCCGTCATTGGAGTGCGACCACTTTCCTTCCTATCGAAGGAGAAAACATTGGCGTTGTTGGTTACTTCACCCAAATCAACGAACAAAATTTTTGGTTAACGTTTTATTTGCGGTCTGAATCTCACTCATTGTTGATTCTCCAACATTCGCACTCTCTGATCTCCGCAAAATCGTCCGAGCTGCTGACTTCGTCACCTTGGGAAAGTGTTTTATCACCCAGTTTTTAAGGAAACAAACCAAAATTCTCTCCCTCCCTACTTAATCAAAATCGCCCGCTCTATCCACCAATAGGAAGTCTCCACCTCATCAAATTTCAAACAACCATTCCAAACTGCATAACCGTACCGAAACAATTTAAACATTGCAGTCATTGATTTCGTTCACACAACATGGAATTGTTCCGACAATCAGAATAAATGCTTCTCCACATGACAAATACAACCACTTTAATCCAACGATTAAACTTGCAATTCCATATCCGGAACACGGGTGTTACAGAAAGCGCAAATCCAATGTATTGACAAAGGCTTATAAAATGATCACTTTGATTTAGACACCAGCATCTCTTCACCATAAATGCAGTCATTAGTGTGACAACTTTTCAGATTCTTTTGACCTATTTGCCTCATGAAGGGTCTGGATTTCTTTTCCTGATTAACTCCCCTAAAATGTCTCATGAAGAAGAAGAATTCTCTTCCCACACTTACTTCTCAATTCCAGTCTGTGAATCATAGAAAAGCTTGATATTCGGTTCATCATCATTAGTGAAGGGATTAGTTTGCTTCCGCTGCTGTTCAATAACCTTAGCACGCGTCTGCTACTACTCACATCTCAAAATTCTTCTTTTTTGCATCTCCTCTCTCATGTGTATGTTATGTATTGTTCAAGTTTGCCTATAAGCCCTAGCTTCTTGATGCCTATTTTTCATCATCTGAATTTTGTCATCATGTTAATCATCTTTGTCACCATCCATTCTTTTCTCAGTGTCATGATGAAAATTTAGATTTTGACGTTGTATAAACCTCAATCAGCCTAAGCTTATCTACCTTCAGCTTCTGACTGTTAGCATACACATAAAAAGCATATAGATATAATTCTTAGGAAGTTTATTGGTTCATGGATTTTAATGAATTTGTAAATCCTTGTGAAATCATGTGTTATACAATCATTGATTTTAAAATCTTTATCAAAATTATATGTTATTGGTTATATGATTTACAAATACTAGTTAAAATCACTTTTTATTCAATATTAAAGATTTGGATATGGATTTGATTTCACATTGGATTTGAATAGATTTGAAAATGTATTTTACTTAATAATAGAGAGATTGAAATCCTTAGTCCCAACCACGTTATTTTGGTGGATTTGCAAAAACAATATATATATTATTTTAAAAAACCAAGATCCAAAACACGTGATTCTAGAAAACAAAAAATAAGTAAACCAACCTAACAAATAAATATTTTTAGTACTCCATAACGTTACGCTTAATACAACCATAACGATCATTAGTAGACATACTAACAACGACTTCTTTCATCTCTAATTGGTGAATCATTTTAACCGCATCGTAACAAACATTTTCTTCCAAATTAGGGACTTCTTTGATAGCTTCTCATACATATTTTTTTCTCAGTCTCTCTTTGTTGTCTTGTTTCTCTTTTTTGTATTAGATTGATATGTTTTTGAGTGATTGTTGTCAATGAATTAATCTCAGTATGAAATTTTTCTGCATCTTCACTCTGAATGGTCTGTTCACATATGTTGTTGTTATTACTTCTATGCTTCTTTCTTAAAGGAAGTTTTTCTAAAAAATTCCTTGAACTACTGCATAAAAAAGACGAAGGTGTTTCATGATCTTCCTCGACATCTATAGAAACATCTTCAATATAATTTGTATTTTTTCTATTTCTTGTAATTCTACATGTAAGAGCATCAATATCATCACCTAATCCAATAGCATTCTGATATGTCTATATTTTATATGGTTTGAGCATGCATTTATCATCCATTTAGCCTTGTCTAATAACATATTCTTGACATTTGTTTCCAGTTTTGCATACTTAGAGTGTTTTGCATTAGGATTGCATGCATATTATATTTTTGAGCTGTTTCAGGTGCATTCAAGGGATATTGGAGATGTTGAAGTCAAATAGAGAAAAGAGAGCTTAACTCGACCAGAAACTCGAATGGAGACTGGCTCTAGCAAGCAGGTCGAGCCAGTGCATTCTGCACCAAAAACTGCACTTTGAGCCCAGCTCTAGCAGGCAGGTCGAGCTCCTTGATCGAGTCTACCATAAAAATGCCATCTTGAAGTTTTCTCGCCTAGCTCGACCACCCCTGGTCGAGCTATCACGTCGAGCCCAAGATAAAAGAGGCGTCTTGAAGTTTTTGGACCCAGCTCGACCATGGGTGGTCGAGCTGGCTGATCGAGCTGAGCATAAAGGTGACGTCTTGAAGTTTTTGGACCCAGCTCGACCACCCATGGTCGAGCTGGCTAATCGAGCTGAAGAATAAAAATGCAGTCTTGAAGTTTTGGCCCAGCTCGACCAAGCACTCGACCACCATGGTCGAGTGCATCCAAGAATTTAGCCTATTTTGTCTTTTTGTGATTTAGGGTTTCTATCTATGAGTATAAATACTCTGTATTAGTTTAAGACTAAAAAACTCGTTTTTTAAGCTTTCTGAACTTGTTCTTGTTTTTTTTATCTGATTACTTTAAATCTACTTGTTATTTTTGTTTGAATCTTCCTAATCTATCTATTCTCTTCTTAATCTTTCCAATTATGCAAGTTTTTATGATTTCTGGGTTTGTGTTCTTGCTGTTCTTCATGTGTTCTGAGTAGTCATTAGGGTTCTTAAGGATGGGATAGACTAGATGTGAAATCTTAGTCTCCTAGGTGGTTTAAGAGTAAATTGCTTGATTTCCCTTCTAGATTAGTGTTCTTAATGCTAATTACTCTCTGATCAATTGGAATTAGAACTTAGGTATTTCCATACCCAGAAGGTGTTTGATGAAATGTCTGACTGAACTAATTTCAGAGATTTACATTCCTAGCCTAAGGGATTAGTTGTCTAGGGTGTTTATTGATTTTAATAAGCTGAATCTTAATGCCTGCTAAGGTTTGGAACTAGATTAGCTTGAGGTTACTTATCATGGGAATGGACTTAACTGTTTATGAGTTTATTATCTAGGGATTAACTCTGCTTGAGTTTTGTTAAACCACCTAGGTAGATTAAGAGGATACACTGAGTCAATAACCCCATCCTTAGGAGCTTCTCTTGCTTGATTGATTTATGTTTCATAGTCTCTGTTAGTCTCTGTTTTTAGTCTTTGTTATTGCTTTTGATTATTGCTTTCTTAGTTTGATAGTTTCACAACCTATTGCTTGGTTGGCTTGACTTAAATTGTTTGATTGCATCCTTTCTGGCGAATATCACTCCAATTTGGATTGATACCTTATTGTGATACAATGACATGATAGTTCAATAGGAAATTGACTATATCACATTCCCACACTTGCTATATCTCATTAAATTATTCAAACATTTCATTTTGAAATTTTTTGTAACTCGGATGCGCCTAAATCCTAAAAACAAAAATTAAACAAATACCTATGTCAGTGATGTCCCCACCAAAGAAATATTTTTTTTAATATTATAGCATAATTAAAAATTTCCACATTTATGTCCCACGTTATTTTTAACATTAAAAAAATACTAATGTATGTAAAGGTAGTTGAGAATACTTAGGAAGAGTGCGCACCAAGTAACCAAATCATGTCAACAATTAGTAAGGATTGGACCAAATACACTAAAGAGCCGTTGAGTGTGTCTAAGCATGTAGAGGAATCATTTGGTGATGTTATGTGTGGGCTAGCTTTTCAAGAAGACCAAGATCCGATGACTAGGGAGAAGGGACCGAGGACTGGTCGGGAGAGCACCGAACGGACCACTGGTCACAAACGGACCATTCTACGATCGCACGAAAGGGAAGGTTCATCCAAATAGGGCCAAAAGTGGTCCACACAGAGTTTCCTGCGTACTTTTTTGAACTTGTTTAAGGTTATCTAATTTTGAGAACCTTGTATAGTGCCTATATATGATGTGATCCTCACATCGGATTCCATCACTGAAATAGCAGATTTTTGTGGTTTGCTATCTGTCAAATGCCTTAATGCATTTTCATGTCATTGTAATACAGAAAGGTGTCAATCCAAATGGGTGCGATATTAACCAAGAAGGATGCAATCAAACAGTCTAAGTCAAGCCAAACAAGCAGTGAGAAGGTAAAACTATCAACCTAGCAAAAGGAAATCAAAAGCAATAACAAAAACTAAAACAGAACATAAAACAGAATGAAAACAGAACAGAAACAGAGTAAAGCTGAGACAATAAACAGAATAGAAACAGAACGAAAAGAGAACACGAAAATCAATCAAGAACGGAGCAGGTCCTAAGGATGGGGTAATTGACTTGGTGTATCCTCTTAATCTACCTAGATGGTTTAACAAACGCAATCAAGCTATTCCCTAGACATCAAACATCACAACCAGTTAAGTCCACTCCCGTGATAAGTAACCTTAAGCTAGACCAGTTCCAGACCCAATTCCTTAGCGAAATCTACCCTAGCAGGCATTAAGATTCAGTTCAATATTGTCAATAAACACCCTAGACAACTAATCCCTTAGACTAGGTATGCAAATCTCAAACATCAGTTCAGTCAAGCAATTTATCAAACACCTTCTGGGCGGAAAAACACCTAAGTTCTAATCTCAATTGATCAGAGAGAAATTAGCACTAAGAACACTGATTTAGAAGGGAAATCAAACAATCTACTCTTAAACCACCTAGAAGATTAAGATTCCACACATAATCTAACCCATCCTTAAGAACCCTAATGACTACTCAGAAACCATGAAGAACAGCATAATCACAAACCTAGAAATCAAAATAAATTGTATAAGTAGAAAGATAAGGAAGAGAATAGATAGAATAGAAAGATTCAAACACAAATACTTAGTAGAATCAAAGATACAGGATCCAGAAAGCAAGAACAGATGAAGAAAGCTTAAAAACTGAGATTTTGGCCTAAAAACAAGTTTTTCTCTTAAAACACTTGAGAATATTTATACTAAACCACCCAAGGTCGAGCTGGGTCCAAAACTTCAAGACTTGATTTTTATCTTCAGCTCGATCAGCCTGCTCGAACTCCCTGGTCGAGCTGGGTGAAAAGTGCAGTTTTTGGTGCAGAATGCACTGGCTCGACCATCTTGCTCGAGCTGGGTGCTAGAGTCAGTCTCTTTTGAGTTTCTGGTCGAGTTAAGCTCTCCTTTTTCTTCATTTGACTTTAACATCTCCAATATCCCTTGAATGCACCTGAAACAAGTCCAAAATGCAAAATGCATGCAATCCTAATGCAAAACACTCTAAGTATGCAAAACTAGAGATAAATACTAAGAACAAGCTATTAAAGAAGGCTAAATGAATGAATAATGTAAGCTAAAACCATATAAAATGCAAACATATCAATCACCACTTTGGAGCGAGAAGGACCAAGTCTTGGAATGGGGCAATTTGCACCACTTGGGGTTGCTGAGAAGAGCCAATGGAGCATGGAGGGAGGCCAAGGAGAGCTATGCAACATGATTGCGCCAAGTCCCGAGATTTGAGACCAAGTCAAGACCGCTATACATGGACCAGAGCCTCTCCACCACATTAGGACCGAGGGTCCTTGGACACTTAGATTCGGGAGCAAAACTTCTTGTGTCTTTACTCATCATTAGTGAAGACACCTTTCAAGACCTTAGATGAAGTATTGTACTCTTTCCAAACTTCTAGTTTTACCACATCGGGTTTCTAGAAAAAAGTTTTAATGAGGCAAGAAAAGTCGAAAGCATTACCTCTTGGTTCTATTGGATGCTTTTCTTAGAAACACTCTTATGACAAGTACAAGCATCCAAGAGAGGTAATCCTATCTAAGAGAAATCATTACAAATGTTTCTCTCTCCTTCCTTAGTGTATTTTGCTTAATTAAGACGTTTAACCTTTCGATTGTTTTTTAGGGCCTTTTCTTATGTTATAAATTAGGTCCAATTTGTCTTGGGTCCATTAGCACATGAGTGCCCTAATTTATAGCCTATAAAGGCAAAGACTCATTTCTCATTAAGATTAAGCAATCATTACATAAAAATTTCAAAGTTGAATCTTTGTCTCTCTAAACCTAGTCTAGGTTTAAAAAACCTTATAAGCTTGGAGGTGTTTCCTCAGCTTGTAGGAGACTGTATCAAGGGTCTCTCACGACCCTTGTGGTGCCTATCATCTCACCGGTTGCTTCATTCTTCCATCACTACCGTCACCCCTCCATTAGTTACTCACACCCGTGAGCTTGTTCTGCCATCTCTCTCTCTTGTTCGCTACTATCTTGGTTTATTGTCTTTGGTTCTAAAGCTCTCCATTAGCTCTTCCATCATCCATCTTCACCATCTCCGAGCCACTTCATCTGTTTGCTCCCATCGGACCCAAAACGCCTCTAATCTCCTCCGCTTGCTTCCCTTGGGTTCTTTGAGTGTGGATCGAGTTTTCTCTTTTGGATTGGGGCATGTATCATCTGGTATCAGAGTCCAAGTTCCTAAAGGTTGCATCTTTTCATCTCCTTAGCTTGTTTATGTTTGAATCTAAGAGGAGACTTGAAAAAGTTTGCATCTTTGGTTCAATCTTGTGGTTCTTTGTTATTAGCTTGTTTATAACTTGTTTGTGTTTGTTCGTTGGCTTGATTAGGTTGTTAGATTGGTTCTATTATAGCCTAGCTTCGTTTGCCCCTTGCTTGTTGGTCTTTAGGTTAAGTCCGAGAGTAGAAAGCTTGAGTCTTTTTCCGTTTTGTGTTCTTTGAGTTCCGTTTGGAGTTTGTCTTCGTTTAGGTTAGTAGATGGTGTGTTGTGTGTGCTCTCTAGCATGTTTAGGATGTTTTGTGTCATGTGTCTTACTGTTTCAGTTCTTATCTTGCATGATTAGCTCTTGGTTTAGTTGGAATCGCTAAAGGTTGAGTCTTTTAGAACCGGTTTGCATTTTAGCTTGTGTTGGTTGTTATTTTTTGGTTTGTTTGCTTATTATGCATGCTAGGATGTGTTTTGAGTTGTGTCTTGTGTTCATCCTCCATTAATTTCAGTAGCAAGCTTTTCGAAATAGATCCTAGGTTGAAGAGGGTGTTTTTGATGAAAATAGAAAGTCTTTTGTGGTACCATTTGTTTTTTGTTTACTTTTGTGTGGTCCTTCTTTCCTTTTATGCCAGCTCGTGTTTGGTCCATAAATTTGAATTTTGAATGCTCTAACCTCATTGAAAACATGCGCTTTTACTCATTCAAAGAGCTGAGACTTGGTTAAATTTATTTGGATTAAAATCGAACCGGTTTGAATATCTTGTAATTTGCGGTTTAGTTTTGTTTTCTAAGTCAACTTTGTTTTGAGTGTTTTACGGGGTACGTGAGGTATGGAAAAGCCTCCTGACATAGCTGAGCTTCTAATCAACTTAAGGAAAAGCTTCACCGGATATAATCGTCGAGACAACACAGAGAGCTTCCGCCGTTTCAAGCATCCGCTAGGGATGATTTGTTTGATGATGATGGGTTACGGTCAACATCTCCTAGAAAAGTGAGGCTGAAACATAGAGAATATGCTGAGAATAGAGATGATCGAGATCACCTTAGGGTCCATGGCACAAGCCGCGAGCCTAATGTTCCTATATTCGCGGGAAAAAGAGATCCCGAAATTTATCTTGCTTGGGAATGAAGAATGGACTGTATCTTCAAGTATTATGACTATGAAGAACTTGAAAAGGTCTCTTATGCTGTTTCTCTGCTCACCAACCGTGCTCTAATTTGCTGTGATCGAGAGATCACCATTAGGAGAAGAACTAGAGGTGATCTGATTTCTTCTTGGGAGGTTATGAAGTTTATGATGAAGAAGCACTTTGCTCCTCCTTGTCATCACCGAGAGCTACAACATGAGGTTAGAAATCATACTCAAGGGAGTGAGAAAGTTAAAGAAGATCCCTAGCTACAATGGGCCCAATGCACTAAGGAGAACACAAGGTTCCGAGTCGAGCTACAACGAAGCTTTTAAGTTTGTTGTCATGGAAAGGCCTTTTAGGCTAAACCTATGTCTAGACTCACACCTAACAAGTCCCAAGGTGAAGATAGTTATCAAGAGGAAGGAGAAGGTTTAGATAAAAGAGATAACAACCTTGTGGATAAAGTTTTGTCTCGGAGACACCTTCTCACTAGCACCATGGAAACGAAGATCCTCTCCCATGAGATTCAGATCGAGGAGAGACAGACTAATACCATAGCTGAAAGTTGGCTTAGGATAAACTTCCTCGCGATCACTATGGAGTTGAAATTGATCGGGTTTAAGTATCCTAAAGATCTGCATCTTGGAAAATGTTTTGCTGAGCATGGTAATGGGTTTTGCTATTGGAGTTATGGCTAAGAAGGGATCGTGGACCATAGGAGACAGATACACACTCATAACGTGTCCGTGGCCGAGAGGATTCACGGACTAGGTTAAATGGGGCTTCGTAGTGTTGATACAGTTTTGGGTATAGTCGAGGAGCATGTCCTCGGGTCTCTTAACATGATCAACGTCCAAGCAGGAATCATGACCCCGAAAAGAATTTGGTACAATTCACACGTACTCGAGGAGGATTTATTAACGGAGTGGGCCCAAAGGAGTCGAATCAATGGCGGAGGGAACTTGAGTGTATTAATGAGGAAATCTTGTTACTCTAACCATAAGAAGATGGATGAAACTTCCCTAGGCAGTTGCATGATGGTCAAGGTGCCTCCATTGCCTTTATGGTCCGCCATTCACTTCCCCTTGGTTCGCCGTGTTACTACATCCGCCACCACCTCTAACTTGCCGTTAGCCTTGGAATCGAGCCTTATCTTCCAAGTTAGCTCCATCCTCCGTCCTTGTTTGTGTGTCGTGAGCTCAACTTCAAGTTCCATTGATCATCCTCATGAAGCCATCCATCCCACCCAGTAGATCATCTCGGATTGAACCCTATCTCCGAGATAGTCTCCACCATCCGCTAGCTCTTTGGCTACAAGCTTTATCTCAGCTTGGAGATTGGTTTTGGTTTCGCATAAAGGCCGAACATTTCTCAAGGAAAAGGCACAAACTCCGGCCGTATGAAGATGGACTTATCAAAACCACCGCGAAACTCTACTACCGCGCCAAACCTCTCCATTCCAGAGGTAAGTCTACTTTCTCTTAACTCTTCTATGAATCTGAGTTGGTTCTTTGTCGTGTAGGTACTATAGCTGTTTGGAGGTCCAAACCTTTCGAAGGGGGAGGGGAAGATGTGATCTTCACATCGGATTCCCTCACCACTTTGGAGCGAGGAAGACCAAGTCTTGAAATTGGGCAATCTGCTCCACTTGGGGTTGCTGAGAAGAGCTAATGGAGCATGGAGGGAGGAGGCCAAAGAGAGCTATTCAACATAATTATGCCAAGTCTCGAGATTCGAGACCAAGTCAAAACCGCTATAAATGGACCAGAGCTTCTCCCCCACACTAGGACCGAGGGACCTTGGACACTTAGCTTTGGGAGCAAAAGTTCTTGTGTCTTTACTCATCATTAGTGAGGACACCCTTCAAGACCTTAGATAAAGTATTGTACTCTTTCCCTACTTCTAGTTTTACCACATCAGGTTTCTAGAAAAGAGTTTTAATGAGGCAAGAAAAGTCTAAGGCATTGCCTCTTGGTTCCATTGGATGTTTTGCTTGGAAACACTCTTATGACAAGTACAAGCATCCAAGAGAGGTAATCCTATCTAAGAGAAACAATTACAAATGTTTCTCTCTCCTTCCTTAGTCTATTTTAGCCTTTGGATTGTTTTTAGGGTCTTTTCTTATGTTGTAAATTAGGTCAAATTTGTCTTGGGTCCATTAGCACATGAGTGCCTTAATTTGTAACCTATAAAGGGTAAAGACTCATTTCTCATTAAGATTAAGCAATCATTACATAAAAATCTCAAAGTTGAATCTTTGTCTCTCTAAACCTAGTCTAGGTTTAGAAAACCCTAAAAGCTTGGAGGTGTGTCCTCAGCTTGTAGGAGACTGTATCAAGGGTCTCTCACAACCCTTTTGGTTGCTATCATCCCACCGGTTGCTTCATTTTTCCATCACTACCGTCGCTCCTCCGTTAGTTACTCACATTCGTGAGCTTGTTCCGCCGTCTCTCTCTCTTGTTCGCTATTGTAATGGTTCATTTTATTTGGTTCTCAAGCTCGCTGTTAGCTCTTCCATCATCCATCTTCACCATCTCAGCCACCATCTCCGAGCCACTTCATCTGTTTGCTCCCATCGGACCCAAAACACCTCAAATCTCCTCTGCTTGTTTCCCTTGGGTTCTTTGAGTGTGGGTCGAGTTTTCTCTTGTGGATTGGGGCATGTATCAATATATCCTTTTTAACACTTAGAGTTTTAATACAATCAAGATTAAAACCAAATACTCTCTCATACTCTCTCTCTCGGCGACCTTGTGTTCTACCTTGAATTCGAGTGTTTTCCATCCTCTATCATCCATATTAATCCTAAAATCTACATGGTATCAAAGCTTCTCTTCATTTCCGTTTTATTCTTCTTTAAATCTTGTATTTGTTTTGGTTTTCTTGGTTCTAAATCCTTCTCACACATTTACTCAATCTATCCTTAGCACATTTGTGTCTAAGTTGTGAAAAATATCTAGTTTGAACTCATACTCACTTCATGGAGATGCAAAAAAAAGTCTTGTTACCGGTTGTTCTCAAAGGGAACAACTATCTCTTGTGGTCAAGAACGGCAAACACGGCCCTGAGAACTCATGGGCTGTGGAGCTATGTGGAAGCTCCAAAGGAAACCAAAGGAGGAGTTACGGTCGTGGAGAAGGCAAAGCCATGGACGTGGGATAAGGAGGAGCTGCGGCCGTGAAAGGTTGAGGAGAGGTTGACCGTGAGACAAAGGAAAGGAAGAAGGACCAAGAACACCAAAAGGTCTTGGCGGTTCTTCAAAGCTGCGACCTACAACAAGAGGGCAAGGCGTTTAAGGATTTGTTTGGGGTCTTTAGAGGGTTGTGGGCAGATTTTGAGATGCTTTGGCCACCAACGAATGATCTTAAAGAGCTGAATGAGAGGCGTGAGCAAGACCAAGTGTTCGGATTGCTTCTCACACTCAACGACTCATACATAAGTCTCATTCAACACATCTTGAGGTTTGACAAGCTTCCAACACTAAATGAAATTTGTCAACAAGATCAAAAGGAGGAGGGCTCACGAAGCATGTTTCAACCGACGAGTGAAATGGCTGACGCCGTGTACAAAGGGCATTCTTACAGGGACAAGAAGGCACTAGAGTGTGACCATTGCACAATGAGAGGTAATACTAAGGATAAGTGTTAGACTTTGCACCCACACTTGAAACCGATGCGGCTTAAGGGAAACGACCAAGGGGGCCAAGGACATCAAACCTTTATGGGAGCGGCCACGATTGGGGATCATGACTTGGTGAGAAACTCCGACTTGGAGGCTCTTATTAAGAGTATCTCCAAGATGACCGGACAAGGTAATGGTCTATTTATCTCTAAAAGCCAAGATAAGATTATTGTTGATTCGAGGGCGAGTCATCATATGATTAGTAATGGAAGTATGTTGAAAGATTTGAAACTTTATGAGGGGAATGTTAGGATTTCTAATGGTAAAGAGGTTCCAATAGGAAGTATTGGAGACCTAGAAGTGTTTAGGAAAAACACAAAAGCTTTGTATGTCCCGGATTTTACATCAAACTTGTTATCCGTGCATAAGGCAACCAAGGACTTGGATTGCAAGGTCATTTTTGGGTATGATATGGTTGAGTTTCAGGATAATAAAATGATGGATGTTTTTGGGAAAGGAGGAGTAAGGGACGGTCTCTATCTACTCAATAAGAGAAGCGATCGTGTAATAGAGTCGTATGCGGTTAGCAAGGTTGGTTCAATCTCTTTATGGCACTCACGCCTTGAACATCCAAGTCAAAAAGTGCTCAGCATGATCGTGCCCAACATTATCCAAGATAATAAAGATTGTGAGGCTTGTGTCCTACAAAAACATTGTAAAAGTTCTTTTCCGGATTCAAAGACTAGTTATGACAAATGTTTTGATTTGGTTCATTCAGATGTATGGTCAGCCCCATGTGTTTCTAAGGATCAATATAAGTATTTTGTCTCTTTTATTGATGAGAAGTCCAAATACACTTGGTTAATACTCATGAGCTCCAACAATCAAGTCTTCGATTCATTCGTCAGTTTTACGGCTATGTGCTAAATCAATTCGGTACAAGGGTTAAAATCTTAAGGAGTGATAATGGTGGGGAATATATGAGTGATCAGTTTAAGAAAATGATGGAGAGTAACAGGATTATTCACCAAACAAGTTGTGCCTACACTCCTCAACAAAATGGGGTCTCAGAAAGGAAGAATAGACACTTGATGGAAGTAGTCAGAAGCATTATGTTTGAGAGGGCGTGCCCAAAAGATTTTGGGGAGATGTTGGAATGGCATCGTGCTACGTGATCAACTTGTTGCCTACTCATAACTTTGAGAACCAGTCTCCGTATGAGGTACTAAACGGCTCTAAACCGAGTATTGATCACATTCGGGTTTTCGGATGTAGGTGTTATGTCTTTGTTCTCGAAAATCATAGAAACAAGTTGGAACCAAAGATCATTAAGTGTATGTTCGTGGGGTATTCAAATACTCAAAAGGGATACAAATGCTACGACCCGGTGTCTAACCGTATATATGTATCCCAGGATGTAAAGTTTGATGAAGGAGAAGGCTACTTCACGGATAAGAAATAGGAGGAGTTTAATGGCATCGTAAGCCCATGTTTGGAACGGGACCAAGTCTTGAGAAGTTTTATTTTTGACAAAGAAGGGACACATGAGACTTCAATAGTGCCTAACTTGGGAGGAGAAAGTTGTGTACCGGAAAGTCTCGTTGAGGAACCATTGGAATCCGAAGAACCTACTACCGAACCATCTATGTTTCTCTCATTATCATCCGAGAGTCATATTGAGGGGGAGACAAGCATCCCCGAGGATAATGATGGAGAAACAGGCAAGATGTGGTAGTGCCTGAGGCAACACTAAGGACGAGCCAAAGACAAAGGGTTGTTCCACAAAGGTTTGCTCCAGAGGATTGGAGGAACACTAAGGTACACTACAATGGTCAAGCCACGGTTCAACACCTGATTCAAGCCCAATGCTCTATTGCTTACTTTCCCGAGGAACATCAAGTCTTCTTGAGTCAAATTGATAACGAAAGGATCCTAACTAATATGAGGAAGCATGTGGAAAAGAAGTATGGGTTAAGGCAATGGAGGAGGAGATTGGATCCATGAAAAAGAATCACACGTGGGATGTGACCGAATTATGAAAAGGGAAGAAGTTGGTAGGTTGTAGATGGGTCTACACCATAAAATACAAGAACAATGGGGATATAGAGAGCACAAGGCACAGTTAGTCGCCAAGGGATATACACAAGTGTTCGGAGAGGACTACACCGAGACCTTTGCTCCCGTAGCAAAACTCCATTCCGTAAGGGTTCTTCTCTCATTAGCCGTGAATTTATATTGGGGTCTATGGAAAATGGATGCGAAGAACGCCTTCTTACAAGGAGATTTGGAGGAAGAAGTATACATGGTTCTACCTCAAGGATATCGTGATGAGAATGGTGGTGTGTGTAAACTTAGGAAAGCTATCTATGGACTCAAGCAATCCCCACGGGCTTGGTACCAAAGATTGAGCACTTGTCTCATTGATAAAGGATTCTTGAGGTCGGAAGCTGATCACACCCTATTCAACAAGATTGAGGAAGAAAAAGGGATTGTGGCAGTTCTAGTGTATGTGGATGATATCATAATCACTAGGGACAATGTCGAGGGAGTTGAGAACACGAAGAAGCTTCTCAAGACGGTTTTTGACATCAAAGACTTGGGAGCCTTGAAATATTTTTTAGGGGTCGAAATGTCTCGGTTTGAAGATGGGATGTTCGTTTCTCAAAGGAAATATGTCCTTGATATCTTAGAGGAGACCGGGAAGATTGGGTCAAACCCGGCAGAGACACCTATTAAAGAAGGATGTCAAGATCACGATGAGGGGGAGCCGTGGACGGATGTGAAGCAATATCAACGTCTTGTAGGTAAGCTCATTTACCTTACCATAACAAGACCGGATATTAGCTTTGTCGTGACTAAGGTGAGTCAACACATGAAGGCTCCATCCACTCACCATTGGAATATGGTGGAACGTATCTTGAGATATTTGAAAGGATGTCCCGAAAAAGGTATATGGTTAGGATGCAACAATAGCACCGAGGTTAGAGGGTTTTGCGATGCGGATTGGTCGGGGATAAGAAAGATCGAAGATCTACCACCGGTTATTGTACTTTTATAGGAGGAAACCTTGTGACTTGGAGAAGTAAGAAGCAAAAGGTAGTGTCTTTGTCGAGTGCCGAGGTAGAATATAGATCCATGAAGGAGGTGACAAAGGAATTAGTATGGTTGAGAGCGTTACTCGGAGACCTTGGTATTCATGAGATCAAATCCATCGCTTTTCATTGTGACAACCAAGCAGCCATACATATAGCTTCTAATCCGGTTTTCCATGAGAGAACAAAGCATATCGAGATTGATTGTCACTTTTGTTCGAGACAAGATACAAGAGGGCTCATCAATCCGATGTTCATTAAGAGTAGAAACCAAGTAGCCGATTTGTTTACTAAAGCCGCTAGCACAAATGCGTGTGAGTATCTACACAGCAATACTAAGGAAGAGTGCGCACCAAGTAACCAAATCATGTCAATAATTAGTAAGGATCAGACCGAATACACTAAAGAGCCGTTGAGTGTGTCTAAGCATGGAGAGGAATTTTTTGGTGATGTCATGTGTGGGCTAGCTATTCAAGAAGACCAAGATCTGATGATTAGGGAGCAAGGTCCGAGGACTAGTCGGGACAGCACCGAATGGACCAATGGTCACAAGCGGACCGTTCTGCCATCGCACGAAAGGGACAATTCATCCAAATAGGCCCAAAAGTGGTCCACATCGAGTTTCCTATTTTGTGCATACTTTTCTGAACTTGTTTAAGGTTACCTAATTTTGAGAACCTTGTATAGTGCCTATATATATATCCTTGTAAACACTTAGAGTTTTAATACAATCAAGATTAAAACCAAATACTCTCTCTCTCTCGGCGACCTTGTGTTCTACCTTGAATTCGAGTGTTCTCCATCCTCTATCATCCATACTAATCCTAAAATCTACAAATGTTACCTTTATATAATTACTCCACACCTCATCTGAAGCTGTAAACTGTTTTGTGTTTGGATCCCATCCAAACCTGGAGCTATAACGAAGAAGCTCAACACCACTTAAACATTTTTCCTTCAAGATCTTCATTCTCTTTAGGTAGTGTTTATGAGTTTTGGCACCTCCATGTTGTTGATTAACAATAGGTAGTATTTTTCTTTCCACTGTAAACTTGCAGAATACACCACTTGAATCACGCCAACCCGAAGCAAGACCATCTAAAAGTAAATTTATCAAAGTTCTGGTTTCTTGTGGACTCCATGAAATGTATGGACCTTTTGCTCGATCTTGTTGTGAATCGCTCATTTTTTGTTGTTGTGAATCCTTCATTGTTTTTTTAAAAGTTTTGTGCTATATAAAAACTAGTTTAAAAAGTTCTTTAATATAGTGTTCGTTGACATAACATTTTTACGAAAAATGGTTACTTGACAAATCTTTGATAAATAAAATTGGAAATATTACAAATTTTTTACTCACAAAAAAATAAAAATTAAGTAATATGTGCCTTTGTAAAATGTAAAATATACATTTTACATTTTAAAATTTACATAAAAGAAAAATGTGAAATTTACATATTTTTATATACTATATTATTATTTTATCATAAAATTATTTATAAATAAGGACATGAAAAAATTATTATTAACTTTATATACTTTATTTTTTTATTTTATCATAATATTATTTAAATGTTTAATTTTGAAATCTCTTTTGTATGATTTTGAAATCTGTTTTGTATAATTTTCAAATCTCTTTTGTATGATTTTCAAATCCAAGTTATTTAACTTTCAAATCCACTTTTTCGATTTTAAAATCAATGAATTCTGCATAAATTTTCAAATCTTATAAGGATTTCCAAATTCATTGAAATTCATAAACCAATAAACCTCCTTACTTTTGTAGCGACAAGATCATCAGTTAATTTTCAAAGCCATATGACGTCTATACTTGTAGAGTTTTATTAACTCTCTCAGAGGTACTTCTCACATTTCTCTTACTTATTACCCACTTTACTTATTTGGTTTTGTACTTGTAGAGCTAACAATGCTCTCTCAGAGGTACTTGATCAATGTACTCTCAAATTTGGGTTGATACTTATACAGTTAACAATATTCTCAGAGGTATTTCCAATTTCCAAATTTGGGCCACTACTTGTAGAGTTTTTCCAAACTCTCTCAGAGGTATTCCCATTATATTCTAAAAAACAAAATCATGCATGTCCTTTGAGTGACACAAATGCAGCTTTGTCTTAGGTTCGAATCAAACATAATGTCCCTTCTCCCTTTTACATATGAAATTCTGTCTAAATCTACCATAACAACCAATTTCATGATTCCAAACCTATAATCTAAACCAGTTGGTCCCCTTTCTCAAGCTATCGAACATCAACAACCTTTGTTCTGTCTCAGATGAAAGGACTGATTCATTACCGTGGATAATATTTGGATTACTTTATGGAACTGAGACAAACAGCTTGAAAATCACAATTTGTGACATGTAAAATCCGCAGCTCCTCCTCTATCGTAGCAGCCTTTGTAGTTTCATGAGCATCTTCAACTCGTAGCTTCTTCTATTTGAGTTATGTTATGTTTTAGTTTGTGATACGACCTGAATTACAGAAATTACTCTCTAAGAATTACAAATTTGGAAACCTTGTTGACAGTCGCTGTTCTCAGCCTCCTTATGTGTCTGTGACAACTTTGCATCATGTTCACAACAACAACATGTGACAGTTCATTAACTCAAGATTGTGTAGCGCCTAAGCTCTATGGATATTTCTCAAAGTTCATTGACCGTGAGCTGATTCCATTTGACAAACCATTTCTCGAGAACAATAGTCACACTCCACTTCAAAAGTTTCTGAAAATCTGAGTCCTTATATGTGTAATCTATATATGCGAATGACATCGAGCTTATCTTCTGATTGATCTCACCCAACATAGCTTTTATCGGTGGAAAAGCGGAGTCTGCTCAAATCGCATGAACTGTTTGGTTAATGTTTGCTGTAAATCGTCTGAGCTCCATTATGCACGCCAACTGTTCGACAAAATCTCTAAACTAGAACAGATCACTGATTTCGAATAACATCCATAAAAGCCTTCTTCTAGACAGATGAGCGGATGCTAGAAGCTTGTGAAAATAAGACCCAAATCAATAACCTACGCTTTGCTATCATGTGCAAAATCTCAAAACAAGATAAATCAAACTTTATCAAGCTTTAGAAAGATAGAAAATTGAGGTTTTTATTGGTTCACTGATTTATAAATCCATATAGAATTTGAAAATCATCATTGATTTTGATATGAGACATATGAATTTTGAAATAACATGATCTAACCACAGATTTGATTTTTTCTAATTTTTTTCTTTCAAATCCATTTAAAATCTAACTTGGATTTTGAAATCCAATAATAAATTATTAAACGAATAACACAAGATTTTAACTAGTATTTAAAAATCAACGAATGAATAACATGTGATTTCGACAAGGATTTTAAAATCAAAGATCCAATAACACATAATTTTGCTTTGGATTTCTAAATCAATTAATATCGATGAACCAATAAATATCCCTAAGATATAAAATGAAATAGCTCATTGAACTTTATTGTGCAAAAAATATAAAGAAGGAAAAGATTTAGACGTCACCAAGGTTAAAATAGTTCTTTGATTGATTTAATACAAAGATAAAAAGAGAGTTACCACAAAAGGCAACTCTCAAAAGTAGAGATATTGATGTTCACTACACACTTTATATAATAATCTATCTTGTTAAAGAACCTTAATTACATGAATTAATGGGCTTCTCATAAGACACAATATTTGGGCTTGTTATATATTCTAATAGTTACTATATCCCATCAAAACAAGCAAGAAAATAGATAAACTAACTCAATTCTTAATCTCGACAATCAATTACTGCTACAAGGTCATCTTTAAGGTAATAGCAACAAGACTTAAGTCTATTCTGCCTCTTCTCATCTCAGAAAATCAGGCTGCATTCGTAATAAGAAGACTCATCTCAGATAATATCCTACTGGCTCACGAGATGCTTCATGCCTTATGTGTCAGAGATTCAATAGCAGAAGAGTTCATGGCCATAAAAACAGATATGAGCAAAGCCTTTGACAGACTTGAACGGCCCTTTTTAGAGATAATGCTCAAGAGAATGGGATTTTGCTAGGCTTGGATCCACGCCTACATACAACATTCTCATCAATGGCAGGAAATATGTGACCATTATTCCATCGAGGGGATTAAGATAGGGAGATCCTCTTTCTCCTTTCTTATTCATTGTTGCGGCTGAGGTATTAGGCAATGGGATAACCAAGGCAAATGAAAAAAAAAAAAACAACTCCATGGTATCAAGATTGCAGCAGAATTAGCAGCAATTTCAGACTTACTTTTCGTAGAAGATAGCCTCATTTTCTGCAAGGTGGACAAGTAAGATATTCAGCATATCAAAGACATTTTGAATGTATACAATCAAATTTTAGGGCAAAAGGTGAATCTTTCAAAGTCCAGTTTGAGTTTTGGTGCCAAAGTGTCAGCACAATCCAAAGCGCAAGTCAAAAAAGTATCAGGAATTCATATTGAAGGGGGTAAAGGCTTCTATCTTGGCCTACGGGAATCCTTTATAGGATCAAAGACCAAGACCTCGAACTTCCTAAAGGAGGGAATCAATAAGAAACTGAATTCATGGAGGAACATATTCCTTTCCCAAGGTGCCAAGGAGATACTGATAAAGGCACTAACAAAAGGGCTATGCAAAGATATTAACTCAAAGCTTTCACACTTTTTGTGGAAGAATTAGGAGGCAAAGGAATCTACTGGAAATCTTGGAGGAAACTTGGAGTTCCCAACAGAAAAGGAGGTCTCGGCTATAGAGATATTGAAGATTTTAATTTGGCTCATCTGTCAAGTAAAGCCTGGGGGCTTACAAGCCAAACCAACCTTCTCCTGGTCATATAACCATAATGGTGAATAGTCAATAAGATCATGGTATTGGGTTTGGAGGAATAGACTGATAGAGGAAAAAACAGCCTAAACAGTATTGAACCCAAGCTTGAATTCTCTCTATGAAGCAATCTGGACCCTCAAGGCTCCCCCTAAGATCAAGTATTTCATCTGGAGGAGCTTCAATATTTGCTTGCTGTTGGTGCAAAAATGAAGAAGAAGAGCTTAACAAAACATTGCAACTGTCCCCAATGTAGTCTTCTTCATATTTGTAGACTGTTACATCGGAGAAAGTCTCTGAAATCCTTAAACCGAATTTTAAAACAGAAAAATTAGTGGATTCAAACACCTAGAACGCTTTGTGTGTATCCAAACCATAGGGAGTCTGAGACATTTTTTTTAATTTTGATGTGCAATTAAATCGAGGCAAAAGTTTTTGATGTAAATGGTCTAGGTGTTTTCGACTCAGAGGACCGTGGACTGTTTACACTAACTTTTTAGATTAGTTTATGAGTTAGGCCCATTTCACTTTTCTAATATCCAATATCAATTTTCCACGTCCAAAACTAGCCGGTATCGACTCGGTGCACCAAACCGAATCCCAAAACTCCCAAATGTCTTACTGATTCGACTCGGCCGCCTCATATTCTTACCGCTCGAAGATCTTCTTGGATATCTTACTAAAGTTTAATTAGAACACATACAAGATTGTTGAAAACACGATTAAGAAAGAGATCACACGATTAATAAGAATTGCTCTCTTATTGATGTTTAGAAAATATATCTCAAAAAACTAAACACCTTTCTCATACTTTTTATACATCTCATCAAAAGTATTTATATAGGCTCAGTACATCTCATTAAAGTCTATCTTCTAAATTAGATAACTCCTAATCTTGTGGGAGTCAAGTAGCACAATGGTGACCACCTCTGAAAACTCATCACATTAATTTGCAGGTTCGGTGTTCGAACCTTGGTCCCTACGGTGTTTAAGGACTATTAAAAACCACTACGCTGTTGACAAAAAAAAAAAAAAAAGATAACTCCTAATCTTATAAATCTTATCAAGTATATACTTTATCTTTTTCAATAAACTTGTGAGATATTCTAGAACTATCTTTCGGTGATTAACTAACATTGACCCCCTTAATCTACAAATGATATTTTGTAAAGTCTTTGACTCCAACCATATTTCGTATTTCTCGAAACTTGAACTTGGCCAACGTCTTTGTTAGTATATCTACCCTCTGCTCGACTCCGGGTACATGTTCCATCTCCACTTGATCATTTTTATCACACTCTCGTATAAAGTGATAACGCTTATGTATATGCTTACTTATACCGTGGAAAACCGGATTCTTAGTGGGAGCAATTGCGGATTTGTTGTCCACTCGTAACACCACCTTCTTTCGGTCCCAACCAGTGACTTCATTCAACACGGTTTCCTCTTCCACCACGACTTTGACCTCGACCCCTTGATCCACTAAAATTGTCATGTGACTCGGCGTTGGTGAATATAACATGCTCTGATTTTCACCTTGAGTATCATCATCTTTGATACGTTCTTCATATGCCTTAAGTCTTCAAACAATTTCTTCAAAACCGGTTTGATTTAGATCAAGAACTTGTTCAAGTGCCGCCGTGATGTGAATATATATATCATTCATGGCAAGCTTTTTAGAAATTTCTTCACCATCTTAGACTCCTTAATGCTTTCTCCCAATAATGTTGCTTTTTGATACTATTTCCGATAGTTTTCCCGCAAAACCATCAATAATATCATTGTCTCTCATCGGAAGCTTGTCGAACTCGGTCATTTTAGGTTTGTAGTCGTGCTTCTTTCACCTGATCAGCTCCAATATAGCGAGATTTGATTGACTCCCATATGTGTGTTACCTTCTCATGATCATCAACTTGTAAGATTAAAGTCTCCGGTATGGCTTGTAACTGTTGATTTTAGTAGTTTAGAAAAGAAGAAGATGAGAAATATGAAGAACAAGAGAGAGAGAGCCTTAGAATTGCTTAAAGGAGAGAGAGTTTGGTAAAAACTTTCCTACATTTTATTATGAGAATATACACACATATATATCATAAAATGAATCACAAGCCACTTGCTCAATGAGTCATATGCTTCTTAGAGCTTCTAAACAAATATCTAAGATATTTACCATCCACTTGCATGATGAGTCATAAATGGTGACTCATTGTTTTTTCTGCTTTATTCTTCACGTCGGCTACTGACTCGAGCAGGTGCTCGAGTCAGTTAGTCTGCCTTCATCCTTGCCTACAGACTCGACCTGGAGCTCGAGTCTCTTTGTCGAGTCAGTTGGTCTGCCTACAGTTCGCCTCTTCTTTTCAGCTAGTCTTGGTTCTATGTGAGTAATCTCAACACTCCCCCTTAAGGTTGGCTGATGTGGGTCTCTTAAGCCAATCTTATCATGGATATACTCACATATGCTTGACGTAGTAGCTTTAGTAAAGATATCTGCCATCTGCTCTCCACTCTTTACAAACATAGGGTTGATCATTCCATTTTGAATCTTCTCTCGAACAAAATGGCAATCTACTTCCACATGTTTCGTTCTTTCATGGAATACAGGATTCGATGCTATGTGAAGTGCCGCTTGATTATCACAATAAAGAGTTGTTGGTCTGGTCTGATGAATGCCTAAATCCTCCATTAGCGCCCTCAGCCATATCAGCTCTTTCGTGACCTCCTTCATTGCCCTATATTCAGCTTCTGCACTAGATAATGCAATTACCTTCTGCTTTTTACTTCTCCAAGTCACAAGATTATCTCCAACGAAGGTGCAATACCCAGTCGTAGATTTCCTATCTTGTTTATCACCAGCCCAATCAGCATCACAATATCCTTCTAGATTTGTATTCCCATTGCATTTCAGCCAGATTCCTTTTCCAGGATTATTTTTGAGATATCTAAGGATTCTCTCCACCATACACCAGTTATGAGTAGTAGGTGCTTGCATATGTTGACTCACTCTATTAACTGCAAAACAGATGTCTGGCCGAGTTATTGTAAGGTAAATCAATTTACCTACAAGTCGTTGATACTGCTTAACATCCGGCCACAACTCCCTATTACTTATGTCTTGATATCCTTCCTCAATAGGAGTTTTAGCTGGTTTCGAACCTATCTTTCCAGTTTCCTTCAATATATCCATCACATACTTCCTTTGTGATATAAACATCCCATCTTGGCTTCTTGACATTTCAATGCCCAGAAAATACCTCAGCTCCCCCAGATCTTTTATGTCGAATGAGAACTTTAGAATTTCCTTGGTGAGTTTAATCCCCTCAATATCATCTCCGGTGATGATAATATCATCCACATAGATCAGAATTACCACCATTCCACCCTTTCCCTTCTTGGTGAACAAGGCGTGATCAGCTTCTGATCTCACAAAATCCTTATCCAACAAACAACTACTCAATCTTTGGTACCAAACCCTTGGAGATTGCTTCAGCCCATAGATTGCTTTCCTTAGTTTACAAACTGTATTTGCATTCTCACAATATCCTTTCGGAGGAGCCATGTAAACTTCCTCCTCTAAATCTCCTTGTAAGAATGCATTCTTCACATCCATTTGCTATAGTCCCCATGATAAATTAATAGCAATAGAGAGTAGAACCCTTACTGAGTGTAGCTTGGCAACGGGAGCAAATGTTTCAGTATAATCTTCTCCATAAACCTATGTGTATCCCTTTGCCACTAGCCTTACTTTGTACCTCTCCACCTCTCCTGTACTCTTATATTTGATGGTGTAGACCCATCTACACCCCACCAGCTTCTTCCCTCTTGGTAGCTCAGTCATGTTCCATGTGTTGTTTCTCTCCATGGACTGAATTTCTTCTTCCATGGCCTTAATCCATATCTCCTTTCCACAAGCTTCTTCATAAGATGTAGGTACCTGATTCTCATCAACTTTAGAAAGATAAGCTCGGTGAGTTTCAGATAAGTAAGCAAGCGAACAATATGTTTCAATAGGGTAGTGTAAACTTGCTGAGGATGAACTGATGATTTGAGGTGTGTTACTCTCCGTTTGTGACCAAGAAACGTTGTCGCCTATAGGACTTGCCGTATGCACAGAACATTCTTTAATCACATTAGGAGACACACACGAAGATTTGTGGTCCATCTCAGCCAAATTGTTGAAATATACCCTAGTGTTTTTCCAATTCTCCGGGGGAAACTTCAACCTAGAACTCCTCCTTAAGACTGGTCCAGGAGTAAGAGTAAGACTTTCAGACCTCCTTGGTAAGAACGGTGAAGTTTCTTCCTGGCTTGTTACTTCTTCGGTTGAATCATTTTCAAGACTCTCCCCCTCACTCACTGCTTCACCCTCTTGATAAGAAGTACTTGTTTCACCGTTTGAGAGTGAGGTCTCCTCTAGAATATTAGATTCTTCATTCTCATGCTCATTCTCTCCCTCCATGGTTCCTTGTATACCTTCTCTTTCATAGGCAGAAACACTTCTCAAAATCTCCACCCGGTCCATACTTGATGATGTGATATCTTCAAGGTTCTCCCATTTCCTTTCTTTGAAATATCCTTCATCTTCATAGAATTTTACATCCCGGGACACATACAGGCGTTTGTTTTCAGGGTGGTAGCACTTGAACCCTTTTTGTGTGGTTGAGTATCCCACAAACATACACCGAATACTCTTGGGTTCAAGCTTGTTCCTTTGTGCTTCAGGGATGAAAACATAGCACCTACACCCAAAAACCTTAAGATGACCAATATTAGGCTTAAGATTGTTAAGTACCTCATACGGTGATTTGTGATCCAAATTCCTTGTAGGCAGCCTATTGATTAGGTAGCAAGCTGTTATTACCGCATCACCCCAGAACTGCTTAGGAACCCCTTTATCAAACATCATGGCTCTAGACACTTCCATAAGGTGTCGATTCTTCCTCTCAGCAACACCATTCTGTTGAGGAGTGTAAGAGCATGAAGTTTGATGTATCATCCCATTTCTGTTCACAAATTCCTTAAACTGATCACTCATGTATTCTCCTCCATTATCACTTCTGAGGATCTTTATCTTGGTTCTATACTGTGTAAGGATGTAGTTATAGAACTTGGAGAATGATTCTAAGACCTGGCTTTTAGAACTCATGAGTGTTACCCAAGTGTACTTTGATTTCTCATCTACAAATGAAACAAAGTACTTATATTGATCTCTAGAGTTACATGGTGCTTTCCATACATCTGAATGCACCAAATCAAAACACTCATCATACAAGGTTGATGAGTCGGAGAAGGGATTCCTACAATGTTTACCCAAAATACAAGCTTCACATTCTGAACTGTTTTGAGTGATGTTGGGCAAGACCAATTTGAGAGTCTTAGGACTAGGATGTCCAAGACGAGCATGCCATAAAGGGCTTGTTCCAACAGCTCCCAATGCAAAACGTTCAATGTTACTGCCCCGGTGGTGGACTCGAGCAGGTGACTCGAGTGCCTTGCTCGAGTCTGTCCCCACGTTACTTTTCTGCTTACTCAAAAAATATAGGCCTTTCCTGACCTCTCCTTCTCCAATTACTTCCCTGGTCTTAGTGTCCTGAAACTGCATTAAATCAGAACCAAACACAGCCAAACACTCTAGATCCTTTGTAGCCTTGTGAACAGACAACAAATTAGAGCTGAATTCTGGAACATAAAGAGCCTTAGTACTCTTCTCAAACAACTCTAAATTCCCAATTCCTTTTATTGGGACAGCTATTCCATTAGCTATTATAACACTACCATTGTGTGGTCTAATACCTTTTAACATAACCGCATCCTTAATCATATGATCAGAGGCACCAGAATCAACTATGATTTCTTTATGCGTTTTTAAGGCTAGAAGACTTTTACCTGATTCAGAGAGCTTGGTAATGCTCTTGATCAGCGCTTCAAGGTCTGACTTCCTCACCATTTCATCACCACCAGCCACGGATGTCCCAGCAAAGCTCTTTGGACCTTGTCCGTTTCCTCTCAGCCTCATTGGTTTTAGATGAGGATATAACGTCCAGCACTTTTCCTTGGTGTGCCCTTTCATTTTGCAATGTTCACACTCGAACACCTTTTTTCTCCATAAGGCTGGTTCTTATACACCACATGAGCCAGTTCAGAAGTAGATTGAAATAGGCTCCTTGAACCTTCCTCCTTTTGAATCTGCATACAAACCTCATTCAAACCTGGTAGTTTATCAAACCTCAGAATGTGTTGTATGAGTCCTCTATAGGAGTTGTTAAGAGTAAGCAGCAGTCCAAACACCTGGTCTTGCTCTCTCCTCTCATTCTGTTCTTTTGGATCATTAGTTTGTGGCCTGAGCATCTCCAGCTCTGCCCACAATCCTCTAAAGTCTCCAAAGAGTTCTTTAAACGCCTTCTGTTCCTGTTGAAGATCATTTAAAGCTTTTTTTACCTCAAAGATTCTTGAGATATTAGACATGTTTCCATACACCCCAATAAGTGTATCCCACAGTTCCTTAGCTGTTTCATTGTAAGAGTAAGCAGCTAGGATCGACGGCTCAAGAGAGCTTTGTAGAACGGCCAAAACGTGTTGGTCCTCTTGTTCCCACTTCTGTTTTTTTTTCTTGGCCGCCTCTCCTCCATCATCCACCACCTTACCCGCTGCCTTGGCCGCATCTCCTCCGACGACCTCTTCTGTTGTCTCCACATACTTTCATAACCCACGGCTCCTTAGAGCTGTCTTGGTGGTCCTTGACCATAGCAGAAAGTTGTTTCCCTTAAGAACAACTGGTAGCACAATCTGTTTTTGCATCTCCATGATTTCCAAAGAACACACTTGAACTGAGTAGAAAGAAAGAACTAAAGAGTATTAGTGTTGTAGGATCTTTAAGCTTGCTCTGATACCATGTTGATTTTAGTAGTTTAGAAAAGAAGAAGATGAGAAATATGAAGAACAAGAGAGAGAGAGCCTTAGAATTGCTTAAAGGAGAGAGAGTTTGGTAAAAACTTTCTTACATTTTATTATGAGAATATACACACATATATATCATAAAATGAATCACAAGCCACTTGCTCAATGAGTCATATGCTTCTTAGAGCTTCTAAACAAATATCAAAGATATTTACCATCCACTTGCATGATGAGTCATAAATGGTGACTCATTGTTTTTTCTGCTTTATTCTTCACGTCGGCTACTGACTCGAGCAGGTGCTCGAGTCCGTTGGTCGAGTCAGTTAGTCCGCCTTCATCCTTGCCTACAGACTCGACCTAGAGCTCGAGTCTCTTGGTCGAGTCAGTTGGTCTGCCTTCAGTTCGCCTCTTCTTTTCAGCTAGTCTTGGTTCTATGTGAGTAATCTCAACAGTAACAACAAGGCAATAACCATTTTGTCCGTTCAGATGAACCAAGATCTATTGTCTCCCACACCTTATACACTTTTAACATCACCTTTATCCTTATCAACCAGACTGAGTAACTGGTCGATGAAAGCATCAGACACTGGATTGTTGAAGGACTCGACTCCTTCGTCTTCTTTGAACCTCCATCATCACTCATTCAATCTCCTTCTAGATCAAATCGTGTTTTGGATCTTTACGCCTTGATGCTCTGATACCAAATAAAGTTTGATTAGAACACAAAAAGATTGTTGAAAACACGGTTAAGAAAGAGATCACACGATTAATAAGAATTGCTCTCTTATTGATGTTTAGAAGATATATCTCAAAAAACTAAACACCTTTCTCACACTTTTGATGCATCTCATCAAAGTATTTATATAGACTTAGTACATCTCACTAAAGTCTATTTTCGTACTTGCAGGCCACAAACCAATTAGTATGTCAATGTTTGGTTTAAACACTCAAAACCAAATTTTTCTTTTTAGGTTTGGCTAGCTTTTATCAACCGTTTAGCTACGGGCGATAAAATCAAGCTGTGGAACTCAAATTATAACTCAACATGTCTAATATGTGGCATGTGTGAGGAAACTCGAGATCATTTACTCCTTGATTGTTAGTACACAACACCATTATGGGCTGCTCTTGCAAGGAATTTGATGGGAAACTCGTTCTCTACGGAGTGGCAGACACTCCCCAATAATTTCAGCTCGACATCATCTTTCACTGCTCGGTTTCTCCTTCGATATGTGTTTCAGTCAGTGGTTTATCATGTTTGTGCGGAAAGAAATGCAAGGAAGCATGGCAAACCTCCATCAACAGCACGAAAACTCTTTCTCACCATTGAAAAGGGCGTTCGAAATCGGACCTAAACCATACAGCAACGGATCATCGCTATAAGGATTGCTTCTCCACATGGATCACAAACCGCAGCTCTATATAACGGTTACAGCTCTATAAACCGACAACATTCAGCAATTCAACCAAATTCGCTTACTTTCTCTGCTTCTATATGTACTCCAGCTCTTAATGAACATTTAGTATTCTTTTTCCCACAGGCTACTTTTTAATACCTATAAAGATCAAATTGTTGAATATATAGTTCAAAATGGTTTTTTCCCTCTATGATACGTGATCGCGACAGATTTTGTTCGAATTAATTGTTTGAAATTATAAACAAATGTTTGGATTTTGGGCTTTCTCTTATTTGCAGGTCCAACAAAGCGAGATAGAAGAACGAGATAGTCGCTGAGAGCGAATCAAGTTCAGATAAGGTCCAATCACAACACAGCCATGTGCAAATCCCAAGTTCTTGAACACTAACAAACGGCTAACAAACGGCTCGAGTGGCTCACTCCACCCGTTCTCGTTAAGGCAAATCATAAAATGAGATTCGAACCTTAGGCATGTGCATCAGTTCTAAATCATAAGCTATCATGTTTTCGTTGGTATGACGCAGAACTCACAATTAAAATTATATAACCTGATTAGTTTAGTATTCTGGATATTATTTTTTATTTTAAAAACTAATAATAATTATTATAAAAGAAGTATTTCTGATTATTTTCTAATTGAGATGATCAGTTCAGATTTTGTTCCTTCGGATAAGGTCCAATCACAACACAGCCACGTGCAAACCCCATGTTCTTGAACAGTAACAAACGGCTCGAGTGGTTCACTTCAACCGTTCTCGTTAAAGGCAAATCCTAATCAAGTTCTGTTTCTTTTCTTACTTGATAAAGGTTTTAAATTTCGATATATTTTCTAATTATATATAGACGCTGCAGTAGATGAATTTGTTGTTGGGATGCGAACGAAACTGACGATGTACGAAGCAATCAAAGGCATTGATGATGATCATCATCAATGGCGAGAGAAGAAAGACATTGAGTCTGCTCTTCAGATTTCTCGTTCCTCTCTTCCTCCCGACAAGGAACGATTAGTTTCTCTTGATGTTTTCCGTGGCCTTACCGTCGCCGTAAGTTGTTTTTTTCTAATCGCTTTCTAATACCTAATTAGCGATGTAATTGTGGTTGAATTGTTCTGTGTTTTGGAGTGATAATAACAGTTGATGATACTTGTGGATGATGTTGGAGGGATTTTACCAGCTATGAATCATTCACCTTGGGATGGTCTTACAGTTGCGGATTTTGTTATGGCTTTTTTCTTATTTATTGTTGGTGTCTCTCTTGCCTTTGCTTATAAGGTAATCTGGGATTAAATGTCTCTTTGCTCCTCTGTGTTGTAGTCTTTATTTTTCTCTTAAGACTGAGTTCACTAACTCGATGTGTTTTTTTACAGAACTTGTCATGCAGGTTTGCTGCAACAAGAAAAGCTTTGATTCGATCTTTGAAACTTCTCTTACTTGGTCTTTTTCTCCAAGGTTTAGTTCTAATTTTTTTCCTTAACTCTAGGTGTTGATGATGGTCTCATTTATATTGTTTTTAAATTTTCAGGAGGATTCATTCATGGTCTCAACAACTTAACTTATGGAATAGATGTAGAAAAAATTAGATTCATGGGCATATTACAGGTATATTATTTAGTGGTTTCTCTAAAACCAGCATTGAAAATTATATGTTCCTACATTTCCATTGTAATTTGGTAGCTTTTTTTCGTTATGTTTTCAGAGAATAGCGATAGCCTACTTAGTTGCTGCTATGTGCGAGATTTGGTTAAAGGGGAACCATAATGTCAGCTCAGAACTATCTATGATCAAGAAATACAGATTTCATTGGTAACTGTCTTATTCTTGCATTTGTATACAATAACAGTTATGCATTTGCTTGATTTTATCCTGGTCTTGGACAGGGTGGTGGCATTTGTTATTACAACAATATATTTGTCCTTGTTATACGGCATATACGTGCCGGACTGGGAATATCAGATTTCAAAGGAAGACCAAGGATCAACATTGACAACATTCTTGGTTAGATAATGTTTTCTTCCTTCTACATAACCTTCCTTGCATATTCTTTATCGCTCTTCGCATCATTGATGATCCTTAAAACTGTTTAGAATCTGAAGGTGAAATGCGGGGTACGAGGACACACTGGACCAGGCTGCAATGCAGTTGGAATGCTTGACCGTATGTTTCTGGGAATCCATCATTTGTACAGGAAACCCGGATATGCACGAACAAAGGTTCTAGATTTGACCCATGTCTTGTTTTTCTCAATATTTGTTTTATGTCCATTTCATTTGATCTCTTATGTCTTATCAGCAATGCAGTATAAATTCTCCAAACAATGGGCCATTACCTCCAGACGCTCCTTCTTGGTGTCAAGCGCCTTTTGACCCCGAAGGCCTCTTAAGGTCTCTGCTTCTACTCTCTAAAAATGATTGAATAGCAAGTTGTGATTTATCATTGCTCACAAAATAACTTTAACAAGTTTGTTTAATTGTAGTTCGTTGATGGCCACCGTTACATGCCTAGTTGGTCTGCACTACGGCCAAATTATCATCTACTTCAAGGTAAATATATCTTTATTTTTCGTTGAAGAAGTTCAGCTGCTCGACTTTTAGCTATATGTCTCCTCTATGTAGCAGATTAGAGCTGTTGTAAGTTGGTTATAGAGACGTTAGTAAGGGATGGGTTTATAACGAGCCTTCCATAGCATAAAACGTTAAGAGTCTCTCGTTAATCTAGTCTCTATGGTTTTGTTGAATTGGAATAAGAACAGCAGTTTTATAGCATTTGTTTCTTATCTTTTCAGAAACTTACTGTTGTTGCTCTGTAATTGAATACTTACAGGATCACAAAAAGCGTCTGAATCAATGGATTTTACGTTCTTTTTGCCTTCTAATGTTAGGTCTCGCACTGGACCTCTTTGGTATTTTCCTTACTCTTATTACCTCTCATTTACATAATTTTTTGGTCCTAATTCATTGCAAGATCAAATAACATGTCATATTTTTAGGTAGAATCACAGTTTTGCATTGAAATAGCATTCATTATGTCAATTTGTTTTTTTTTTGGTTTCTTGCAGGAATGCATCTAAATAAACCTCTATACACATTTAGTTACATGTGTGTCACCTCAGGCGCTTCTGGATTTCTGTTATCCGGGATATATCTGATGGTTTGGTTTGCTATATTAACTTGAATCCCTTATTGCGAGAGTAGAAGCATCACATTGTTAAAATGTAAATCTTTCTCTCATTATCTCCACAGGTTGATGTTTATGGATACAAACGAGCAAGTATTATGTTAGAGTGGATGGGAATACACGCTTTACCGATCTACATTCTCATTGCATGCAATCTTGTCTTTCTAGTCATTCATGGATTCTACTGGAAGAAGCCCATTAACAATCTCGTAAGTTATTACTCCGTTTTATTACGGTTTATCATTGTTAAAAGTTTTTGTGTTGGAGTTCAACATTGTTATTATTGTTTGCAGCTTCATTTAATCGGAATCGGAAAGTAAAGAAGAGAAGAGAAGGGAGGTGAACAAACATAAAGTTTCATCAACCAAAAACTTCAAAAGGTTTTGTCAGAAAGAAACAAAAGCCATCATCTTCACATATTTTACATTCGTTTCTTACATCTTTATAATCTTTCCAACCACATCGATTCTATTCACATGATACATTCTTGTAACAACGACAAGTGAACGCATAAGAAGGTTAAGCGGTAATAGAAAAAGGTGTAGATAAAGGCAATAAGAATTGACAACGCAGCCATTATTGAAATTTTACACTAGAGAATAATCAAAAAATATATATTTTATTATTTTTTTTCTAACAAAACTCTCCATTTTTCGAACTTACAAATTTTATCCATTATTTACAATAATTTTATAAGAATATGTTATTATATAAATTAAACATTTTTATATGAATCAAATTACATTAAACCACATAAACTGAAAAAAAAAAATAGAAAACTAATACATTTTTGTTTAAGCATCAGTATTAGTATAGTTCTCCCACAAATGATCAATTAATGCAATATGAAGTGAGAATAAACTACTTTATCCTTGATTTATCTATATTGGGTCAAAAAAATATTGGAATCATTTATATTCATCATCTTCTATTATTTTATATTGACCTACGGAGGTGGACGTCGACTTTAATTTTGGTACTAATTATATATATTTTTTTAATTTTACCTTTTGTTATGTTATTGTATTCTTTTATCTTATTATATAAAATTTGTTTGACAAAATAAATTATAGACCTTGAACCCTATCAAGAGAGTTTCACATGTGACAAAAATGTAATCATCCGAATCGTGACACGTATCAATTGGTCGAGTAGATTGCAATATGTGTAAAAAAAAAAAAAATATTCTCTTATTTCTATTTGAATTGGGTTTAGTTAAGAGATTTCTTATATTTCTATCTTTCTTATGCTATTTTGCCTCTTTACCCGTCGATTCAAATCTCCTTTTCCCAATCAGATTCAACCGTCCGATTTCGAGTCATCAACCCTCATGAGAGAATTCGCTGAGAGTTCACTTCCAATACCATTCTTTTATTACCAGTTTAATAATGTTTTTATAGATTATAAATATTTAAGGAGGTTATTCAATCATAGATTTTAATAGATTTGGAAATACTTGTCAAATCATGTGTTATTCAATCATTGATTTTAAAATCATTATCAAAATCATGTGTTATTCAATCATTGATTTTTAAATCTTTATCAAAATCATGTGTTATTGGTTCTATGATTTACAAATACTAGTTAAAATCATCTGTTATTCAGTTTTAAGATTTGAATATGGATTTGATTTCACATTGGATTTGAATGGATTTGAAAATCTATTTTAGTTAAAAATAGAGAGGTTGAAATCCGTAGTCCCAACCACGTTATTTGAGTGGATTTAAAAAAACAAGTATATTATTTTAAAACCTTGTCCCTCGAACTATCTGGTGACACAAAAATAAGATACTTATCGGAGTTTACGGGAGTGATATATGGTTCAATGTCACACCTCTTGCCCATTCTTTTGCCATCGGTCTTGGGGATATGATGCAAGTAGTTAAACTTAATAGTACAAGAATGTGTTGCATAAAGTAGAAAAGTGGATGAAGAAGAAAGAGAGATACTCGATTGTCTATTTTGTGTACCCCGAGAAAGATTCTATTAATAATATATTTGCTTTTTTTTCAAATAATAATGGAAAAAGTTCCTTAGCAACCCTTAATGTTGTATTCTCAGCAACCCCCAGTATTGTATTCTCATATTTGTTTTCAAATATATATATTAATAGCTTGCTTTTTCTTTGTTTTTGACAACACTCATATTCTATATATCTGGAAAACCTTTCTCCATGAAATTTTTTTTTTTCCCTTCAGGTTAAACTTTTATTTTCAAGTTTATTGATAGTTGCAAAAAAAATTTGCAAAAAAAAAAAGAAAAAGAAATTAACGACAATAGTGATGAAGTTCTTACAACCCAAGACCAAGAGAATATGTCAATTAGTGGAGAGATACAATAGTATCAAATATGTGGAAAAATTCAACCGAAATGTCATAAATGAGAACATGAAAGATTATTAATTATTTTTATATATTATATTTTTATTACATCATAATGATTATTTTTGAAATCTCTTTTATATGATTTAAAATCTGTATTGTATGATTTTAAAATCTTATTTGTATGATTTTTAAATCCAAGTTATTTAACTTTCAAATCCACGGATTTTGATTTTAAAATCAATGAAAATTCATAGATTTCCAAATCCTATAATTAAGGATTTCGAAATCCATTAAAATTTATGACTGAATAACCCCCCCTAAATCTTCTATAAATCTTTCATATTTTTTTTCTGTTGAAATGTTAATTAATTGAACCAATAAAAAGAGTGGCTATTTATAAGAGGAAAACCGGTAGAAACGAATTGATGAATCAAAGATATAAGAATCTGAAATATAGTCTACGGTAGGGTTGTGTGCACGAATTTGAAACCACCTTTGGAGTACAGTCTGGAGTCATGGGATCCTTTTATATTGGGAGAGTGTATTTTTGACCAAAAATTGGTCATGCATAGCAAAAGTAACCTTCTATCACTACTGAGATGAAAAAAGTAAAATTTGTTTCCTATTTACCCTTAGCTGCCAAAAGAATTAAAAAACTGCCACCGGTTTTCAAAATTTTTGTGCCCATATTACCCTTGCTAAGTTTGCTTTATTGGTTAAAATATCAAAGCAGACCTATGAACAGTGATTTGACTTACAAAGTAGACGTACCAATTATGCGCTGTCATTTTTCATATACTCCGAAAAAATTTAGTCGTCATTTTCATATACAAAGCACACTTAAGTTACGTCTGTATGATTTTTTTTCGATTCATCCCCCACTTTTCTAAAAAAATAATTAGAAAAAATGAGGGGGACATTAGTCCCCGATCGGATTAGATTTCGTTCTATTGGTTTATTTGTTTATATTTATATATATGTAAGAATATATATATATACTAACATTATAGTTACGTCTGCTTTGTAAATTTTTATCGAAGCAGACGTTAGTTACATCTGTGCGCCGTCATTTCTATATACAAAGCAGATTTATTAAAACAATTTCAGTCTGCTATGTATTTTTATTTTTACGAAGCAGACGTAAATTATACGTCTGCTTCAATGTTTTTTTATTTAAAAGTTTATAAATTGATATTAATATGTCATAAAATTTATTTAGCAAAACAACCAATTTATTAAAATATTATGATTTATGAACAGTGTGTCCTCGAAATACCTCATCAAAATGACATCATATTGATTTTCTAAAAATATTTCAAAAAAATATGAAACTTAGATCAAGTTATATATATGAACATACGAAGTAGATTTATAAAAATATTTAAGTCTGCTTTGAATTTTTATTTTTAATAAGCAGACGTATAATTTACGTCTGCTGCAATGTTTTTTATTTAAAAGTTTATAAATCAATATTAACATGTTAAAAAGAGGATTTAGCAAAACCAATTTATTAAAATAATGTTGTTTATAAATTGTGTGTCCTCGAAATATCTCATCAAAAGGACATCATATTGATTTCCTAAAATTATTTCAAAGAAATACGAAAGTTAGATCAAGTTATACATATGAACATACGAAGCAGATTTATTAAAACCATTTAAGTCTACTTTGTATTTTAATTTTTACGAAGCAGACGTAAATTATACGTCTGCTTCAATGGTTTTTTGTTTAAAAATTTATAAATCGGTATTAACATGTTAATGTTTTTATCTAGAGAAATAACCAATTTATTAAAATAGTATGATTTATGAACTGTGTGTCCTCGAAATATCTTATTAAAAGAACGTCATATTGTTTTCCTAAAAATATGTTACAGAAATACGAAAGTTAGATCAAGTTTTACATACGAAAAAAACATAATTGTAAGTTTAACAACGGGTCTTGCCAATTCAGAAAAGCTAAAGGAAGGTGTCCTATAGTTGGTAACCTTGATTATGAGTCCATATATTGTCATCTTAGCACCTCTATCACATGTCATAACTAATCGAGACCCTGAAGAAAGGATTCTAAGGTTAGAGACCTACCGATATATGGTGTTTTAGAATGTGTTTGTGTGTGTATCATGAGATACCATGAAGATGAATGTCATGAGATACCATGAAGATGAATATTTCTAGTTAATCATTGAATCATCATATAGTTTAGATTTAGACATAAGAAGATATTGAAATCTTCATGTAAATTCGAGGTTTGATTCATATTTTCTGTTCTCTCTGTTTTTGGTAAGTGAAACACATAAAATGCTTTGGGAAGAAAGATGAGAGAAACTGAATTTTGCATTCATACTTCCACTCCATTTTACACAACATCATACATAAATACTTATAGTAGATTTCTCTACTTACTACTCACACAAATTTATAACTCAAGATTAACTACTACACTAGACCTTACCTCTAGATAATTGTCTAGTTTTACAAGCAAGATTAAAAAAACTAACCATATAATATTGAGCATAATCGAACTGGCTTGACTAAGCTAATGGCCCAATGACTAACTAACTCAGTTGGGTCATCACCAACTCAATGTCCTTTGGCTCAACACCTTCCTCGTCAGCCTCCTCATCATCTTGAACCACTGAAGCGCTCAACGACTCACCCTTTGAAATCACATTGCTGAGATCCAGAGCCTTGAATTGCTCTGCCGTCTGCGACTAGATCTGAGAGCTCAAATCCTCAGTCTTCGCCTCTCCAAAGATCACATATGTGTCTGATGCCGGGCTCTTGAACACATCAGGTTTTGATATGACAAACAAGATCTGTGTTCCAAAGCAATGTCCCCATAAATAGATCAATATATTTGAATGTGTGAATAAGTGGAATTAAGATTGATTGAATGTCACAGGGAAAACACCAACATTCTTGCTCTTTTTGAGCGGTGACTTGGCTAACACCAGTGATGGGTTTCATCCCGAGCTTCAGCATAGCTTTCCGACTCTTCTTCTCACTTCTGCTTTGTTTTGATCTACCTCATGCTTCTCCATCTGGTCCTGTTTTACCAATCACAACTCAATAATGACTCAACAAGAATAAAAAAGATCATAACATTTAGTTCCACAAACATGACTGTCCACAACAATCAGTCAATGCATAGTAGATTCTCTGTAAACAAAGAACCCTATTCTATAGATGGATTTATTTAAACAAATTGTCAAGCTAACCCAATAAAAATCATTCCTACATATTTAAACTAACAGAAATATTAGGATGTAAACTAATCTGAAATACTAGGATCTATATCAATATTCAGTAATTTTGATCAATGAAATGTACAAAGCTAAAAGTGAATAACCAAAAGCAAGAAGACTTACCCTCAGCCTCGTCATCATCCTTATCATCGTCATTGTCTTCGTTTTCATTATCGTCCTCAACTTCAGGCTAATCGAGCTACAACAAATCAGACATAACCTATGTCAATCAATTACTGAAGTAATGGGAAAAATATAAAATTCAGATCTAAAGTCTTATAAGCTCCAATATTAGCATATACGAAACCAAAAAAAAAACAAGATCTGGGCAGGAACAGATAAAAAATCTGAATTCAGTCTAATTATTTCAAGAAACTTAATAAAAAGCAAATCAATAGAAGATGACGCAAAACAAAACAGATCTACGCAAAAAATCCTAAAATCAAAAAAAAAAAAAAAATTTCCAGATCTATGGGGTTAAGAAATTTCAAACATTAATATGTGAAAAAGAAGCTCAAACTGCTTTTTAACCCAGATCTGTGCAAAACAAGTAATAATTAGAAGCAGATCTGTGGAATTTAAAATTTTCAAACATAAAAAATAAAAAAATAAGCGAACAAATCTAGAGAGAAAAAGAAGCCCAAACTGCTTTTTTTACCCAGATCTGTGCAAAACAAGTAAAAGTTAGAAGTAAATCTGTGGAGTTAAAGAAATTTCAAACATAAAAAAAATAATAATAATAAAATAAATAAATAATAAGCAAACAAACCTAGAGAGGAAAAGAAACCAAAACTGCTTTTATTTTTTGGGTGGCGCAGTTATTGTGAAATTAGGTTAATCTGTATTTATATGAACAGTAAAAACTTGGTTAAATGTAAAACCGGCACAATAATTTTTTTTTTGACAGAATATAAATTAAGTCTATTTGTTAATTTATCACCGAAGCATATATAAATTAATTATGTTTTATTAATTTAAACTGAAACAGGCGTATGTTAAGTCTACTTTATTATTTATAAATCATAAATATAGGTATGCTTAGCATTAGAAATTTTCATATTATCATTTCGAATGTAAAATTACCGAGGATAATATTTGTATTTATTTTTTTATTTTTTTAACGAATTTAGACAAATAGATAAATTATATACTAATTTTCTAAATAGTCATTTACTCAACGTTGTTTAACATAATAATATTGAATTATAAACTTTTAAATATAACAACATTGAAGCAGACGTAAAATATACGTTTGCTTAGTAAAATTGAAATTAGAAAGCAGACTTAAATGTTTTTAATAAATCTGCTTTGGATGGTCATATGTATAAATTGATATAACTTTTGTATTAATTTAAAACTATGATATATCCCGTGCTATATCACGGACAAATTGTAATTATATAAACATATCCGAAATTTATAAAATCAGAATATTAGAAAATAGTAATTCTTCCAAAACTTTACGAAAATTATATTATCAGTTTTTATAATATCAAATTTTTGTAATATCGGCGTAAATATTTTGTAATTAGAAATATAAAACCAATCTTTCATACTCGACGATATTAGAAATTTTCTGTTGGAAAATTAATATATAAGTAAAGTTTTGGAAGATTGCGACATTCTAAGATATTAATTAAGATTTTTTTGGAAAATATTAACCCAACATATTCTAAGATTGATTTCGTAGAATATATTTTTATGTTGAAAGCTAGTATATATCTATTAGCGATATTGGATATTACGATATATATTGTTCCTAGTAGAAAATTTTGGGATATTTTTTAATTGAATTTTAATTATAACTTTTTCTGTTTTAATTACCAAATTTTACAATTTAAATAGATTTAAAAATTAAATTACAATGTTACATTGTTAAGTTAAATTGTACATTATGTTAAACTAAATCAGATATAAACTAACATTTTTAAATTTACTAAAAATCTATTAATAGATTTGATATTATAAGAAGAAACTAACATTAACTTTGACATTCTAAAAAAATCGCTATCTACATCAAATCTTTTATTTTGAAAAATTAAATCAACACTTAATTTAATTTAATTAGTGTGTTTAATTAAATCAACAAAATCTATTTTTAACTAATTTTCAAAAAAAATAAATAATTAAAACAAAAATTATAATCTATAAAGAAGTAAAAAAATTGACAATCTACATAAATTCTTATTTAAAAGTTTCCAAAAAAAAATCGTAAAATCTCTTATTTTTGGAAAATCAAATCAACATTTAATTTTATTTAATTAGTGTGTTTAATTAAATCAAAAAAATCTTCATAAAATATATTTTTAACTACATTTCAAAAAATTTAAAATAAATAAATAAATTAAAACGAAAATTATAATTAATTAATTAAATGATCCCATAATATCAAAATACCCTTAATGAGAGATTAAAATTTGTTCTTTGAAGTAATGACAATGTGATGTAAATATTCATACTTTTTAATGTTTATTTATAAATGCACTCCCTAAATAATATATAGGGAATATTTTAAGAAAAATAGTAGGTTGTTCTTTCGATGAGATATTTCGATGACATACGGTTCATAAATTATACATTTTTAATAATTTCGTTGTTTTGCTAAGAAAAAAGTTTAACATAATAATGTCGAATTATAAACTTTTAAATAAAACAACATTGAAGCAGACTTAAATTCATTCACGTAGACTTAACAAGGTTATTTCGAAGCAGACGTATAAGTAAAACTCTGACTTAAAACAGATTTAACAAGTTTAGGATGGTAAATTTACATTATTTATTGAAGCATACATAAATCTACTCTCGCATAAAAAGAGGATAGTAATGTAACTGCATCTCTGAATAGAGTTAGTTTTTTCAATACGTGGGATTTATTTTGGGTTGCATAGTCAATAAAGAGTTATTTTCTGCATTGCCTTTTATATTTGTAAGGAGACCACACGGTTGTGAATTTCTTTCTAAATGAACCGAATCTTTCATAAATCATGATTTGATTTCATGTATATTAAATATTTGTTTATTTTGCCATGATATTTACTTAGTATATATACTTATTTAAAAAAATATATATATTTAAATCTCTAGATATCAAACTTAACTCTAACTCTAGTTAAAATATATAATTTTTTAGTGAACACGGTAGGCCCTAGAACGCCAGACTAAACTATTTAATAAGAATCATTAAATTTTGTTCCCGATTATTTGTAAAATAAAATTCAATATCTAAATTAGTTATGATTTTACATAAATTGTTTTTTTGCTATTGATTTATATTGAAACTTTTCTAAATATATATTAAGATTTAGTTATCATCGAAATAATTTGCAGTTAATTTTTTTTGAAATTATATAAATATGTCAACAAATAGTAGATATACACGATATGTTTAAACACATAAATAAATTTCAATAATGTTTTGCCCAAAATAGTTTTTGATCGGCAAAAATGAAACAACAGTTAATAATAAAATAAAATAAATTGAGTAAATTTGAGATTTTTCTAGACCACAAGAGTTATATATAAGTGGGAAGGGAAAGATCGAAAGACTTAACAACAACGTCTTCCTATCAATTGATTTCAAAAAAATATCACCATAGGTATCACAAACACTAAGGTGACAAAACAAGTTCCGGAGTGGAACTGACACAATTCTAGAGAGTCCGTACATTAATGAAATTCTCTCAATTTTGATTTGTACGGACCTTTCCCTTTAATCATGGCCGCAGTAGGATCGCCAGATTCCGTTGCACCAATGGTCATTCGTCAGCCGCATCTGCTAACGAATCTCTCAAATTCTTCGTCTCTGGTCACAGGCTCCATCTCTCGAGACTGTCCACCTGCTTCTCCTCTGAAAACCCAAGTCCAAAACTAATCTCTAACCGGACTTTGGACAGCTCTTTTCACCAAACCATCACCTTCTCCTCAAAGATCCTTTCTCTCTCTCTCTCTTATTTAGAAAATGGCACACCGGTCGTGCGTGCTCCACCGGAAATTCTTCCTAAAGCCTCGAAAGCGTGGAAGGACTATCTTTTTTGCACTTTCTTTGAAAACCCACCCTCTCTAGTCAAGATCTTTGCCGATCTCAACTCGATCTATAGATGGGACGTCTCCATTACAGTTCAGTAGTTCACCGAAGGCTCTTTGCCTCATTCACATCCTCTCTCCTCTCACTCGCCAATGGGTGTGTGAAGTAGCCTTTTGGTCTGTCTGTATAGTCTCGTTCTTGGCGGTTGAATGGAGCACCTCTGCGAAGTTACACACCCACGTTTTGACTTGTACGCCGTTGTGGATCACCCTCCGTAATCTTCCACCACATCTCTGGCCACTGAACTTATTGCAAGCGCAGTCAGTTCTCTTCTACCCATGAATCGCCACTCTATGCCCCTAGATCATCTTGGCACGTCCAAACTTCGGGTAGTCGTGCATCTACAAAAACCTCTTCCTCCAGTGGTTATTGTCTTAGATGATTGTGACAATGAAGTGAAGATTACGGTTGAATATGGCCGGTTTCCTCCGAAATGCGGAACCTGTTCATGCTTCGGACATTCTGCCCATCGCCATCCGGACTCTCATTGACGGCCGCTGCATTCCTCTGACTCGATCTCTCCTCTAGCGCCAAGTCTACCTTCCCAAGACCCTTCAATTGATCAAAACCTCCCTCCATCTCTCTCCGACACCTCGATTCCTCCTACCTCAGCCACTCTACCCTCCGTCGCCGCCCCTATCTTCTAGAGACCGAAAACCCACCATTATCCATACAAAACGGCGTAACCAAACATTCCGTACAAAACTCCCAGCCTTTATACCCGAACTTAAGAAAACTTAAACTCTCTTCTTTCTAGGGCAAACAATATCTAACCCAGACTCATTTAGGCCCATCTTCATCTCATCCTTCTAGCTCGAAGTCAAAGCTTTCAAGTCCACCACATTTTAAACCCGACGGCCAAATTTGTTACACCTCTACAAGTTTACGTTAGAAAGAAGAGCAAAAAGGATGTGGCATTAAAGGCAAAGGAGTCGCTAAAAGATAGAGGAACATATATTGTTCCCTCAGTTGCAGAAATGGCTGAGCTGGCAAAAACAAACAAAGAAGCAGCAGCAGAAAGGGAGTGTCTTGTCTGCATTTTATATGGTTTTAGCTTGCATTATTCATTCATTTAGCCTTCTTTAATAGCTTGTTCTTAGCATTTATCTCTAGTTTTGCATACTTAGAGTGTTTTGCATTAGGATTGCATGCATTTTGCATTTTGGACTTGTTTCAGGTGCATTCAAGGGATATTAGAGATGTTGAAGTCAAATGAAGAAAAAAGAGAGCTTAACTCGACCAGAAACTCGAAAGAGACTGACTCTAGCACCCAGCTCGAGCCAGCAAGTCGAGCCAGTGCATTCTGCACCAAAAACTGCACTTTGAGACTGACTCTAGCAAGCCTGATCGAGTCCATGATCGAGCTAGGCATAAAGATGCAATCTTGAAGTTTCTAAAGCCCAGCTCGACCTCCTGTGATCGATCCCATGATCGAGCTGAAGATAAAAATCAAGTCTTGAAGTTTTGGACCCAGCTCGACCACCCATGGTCGAGCTAGACGATCGAGCTGAAGAAATAAAAATGCAATCTTGAATTTAGCCCAGCTCGAGCACACAACTCGACCACCCATGGTCGAGTGCCCCCAAAATTAGCCTATTTTGTCTTTTTGTGATTTAGGGTTTTTATCCCTTAGTATAAATACCCTATAAACGTTTAGCACTAAACAATCTCGTTTTAAGCTTTCTTCATCTGTTCTTGCTTTCTGGATCCTGTATCTTTGATTCTACTGAGTATTTGTGTTTGAATCTTTCTATTCTATCTCTTCTCTTCCTTATCTTTCTACTTATGCAATTTATTTTGATTTCTGGGTTTGTGATTATGCTGTTCTTCATAGTTTCTGAGTAGTCATTAGGGCTCTTAAGGATGAGTTAGATTAGATGTGGAATCTTAATCTTCTAGGTGGTTTAAGAGTAGATTGTTTGATTTCCCTTCTAAATCAGTGTTCTTAATACTAATTTCTCTCTGATCAGTTGAGATTAGAACTTATGTGTGTTTCCGCCCAGAAGGTGTTTGATAAAATGCTTGACTGAACTAATGTTAGAGATTTGCATACCTAGCCTAAGAGATTAGTTGTCTAGGGTGTTTATTGACAATATTGAACTGAATCTTAATGCCTGCTAGGGTAGATTTCGCTAAGGGATTGGGTCTGGAACTGGTCTAGCTTGAGGTTACTTATCACGGGAGTGGACTTAACTAGTTGTGATGTTTGATGTATAGGGAATAGCTTGATTGAGTTTGTTAAACCATCTAGGTAGATTAAGAGGATGCACCAAGTTAATTACCCCATCCTTAGGACCTGCTCCGTTCTTGATTGATTTTCGTGTTCTGTTTTCGTTCTGTTTTTATTCTGTTTATTGTCTCAGCTTTACTCTGTTTCTGTTCTGTTTTCATTCTGTTTTATGTTCTGTTTTAGTTTCTGTTATTGCTTTTGATTTCCTTTTGCTAGGTTGATAGTTTTACCTTCTCACTGCTTGTTTGGCTTGACTTAGACTGTTTGATTGCATCCTTCTTGGTTAATATCGCACCCATTTGGATTGATACCTTTCTGTATTACAATGACATGAAAAAGCATTAAGGCATTTGACAAATAGCAAACACAAAAATCTGCTATTTCAAATGGGCGCCGTTGCCGTTTGGGTGTTGTTTGTTACAATAAGGATTTCAAATCGTTTTAGATCAAGTTCTTATTCGATCTACTCTGTTCCTGACTTAGTTTTTTCTTTCTGTCTCTTTGCATTTTAGGTACAATTTGACTCGATTTCTCCAGCTCGACCACGCCAGATCGAGCTAGCCTAGCTCGACTACGCTTGCTCGAGTCCGCCATCGAGTTCCCTTCCCCCTGTATGCAAACGAGATCAAAAGACAGTCAGAACCTCATCCGCTACATCACAATATTCACAAGCTACCACAATAGTTGGAAGAGCCGAGAGAACATCTCAGCACATATTCCCAGGACCCAATAGATATGGCTGACCATAATCCACCACCACAGCCTGAACATGTGCCTCATCAGAGAAGGCAGGGTCTGATTGGTGCGGGAGATGCTCCCACCACTCACACCAACAGACAAGGGATTGTACCTCCTACGGTCCAGAACAACAACTTTGAGATCAAGAGTGGCTTGATAGCTATGGTGCAGAGTAACAAATTCCATGGGCTGCCTATGGAAGACCCTATTGATCATCTAGATGAGTTTGATAGGCTCTGCAGCCTTACCAAGATCAATGGAGTCAGTGAAGATGGTTTCAAGCTGCGACTCTTTCCATTCTCTCTTGGTGACAAAGCCCATCTCTGGGAGAAGAATCTACCTCATGGCTCTATTACTACATGGGATGATTGCAAGAGAGCTTTCCTTGCCAAGTTCTTCTCCAATGCTCACACCGCTCGCCTCAGGAACGAAATATCCGGATTTTCTCAGAAAGATGGGGAGAGTTTCTGTGAATGCTGGGAACGATTCAAAGGCTACACCATTCAATGTCCTCACCATGGCTTCAGCAACGAGTCCCTACTCAGCACACTTTACAGAGGGGTTCTCCCAAAAGTCTGAATGCTTTTTGATACAGCCAGCAATGGTAATTTCCTCAACAAAGATGTTGATGAAGGATGGGAGCTTGGAGAGAACCTTGCTCAATCAGATGGAAATTACACTGCGGAGTATGATAGAAGTGTAGGGAGTAATGTTGATTCAGAAGAGAGGCATAGAAAGGAGATGAAAGCTATGAATGCCAAGTTAGATTAGATCCTACACCAGCAGAAGCATGTCCACTTTGCAAATGAAGATACGGTTTTTCAGGTTCAAGATGGGGTGGATGATGGTCTAGAAGAGGTCAGCTATGTGCAGAATCAGGGTCAGTACAACAAAGGGTTCATCAATTACAAGAACAACCCGAATCTCTCTTACAGAAGCACAAATGTTGCTAACCCTCAGGATCAAATCTACCCGCCTCAGCAACCACCACCTCAGTCCAAGCCTTTTGCTGCTTACAACAAGAATCAGAGTTTTGTTCCTAAGCAGCACTACCCGAACAGCTACTTGCAACAGGGAGTTATGGGTTCTCCACCTGGTTTCACATCTCACCAAGCTCAGCTTTCTACTGCCCCAGATAATCAGATGACACAAATGCTGCAACAGCTTTTACAGGGTCAAGCGGTTGGTGCAATGGAAACAGCTAAGAAGCTCAGTGAAATGAAAACGCAGATGGATTACACCTATAATGATCTCTCTAGCAAGTTTGAGTCATTAAACTCCAAGATTAAGTACATGGAAGGTAAGACTGCATGTACCTCTAGCACATCACAGCTCCCAGGAAAAGCGGTCCAAAACCCAAAGGACTATGCTCACATCAATGCCATCACTTTACGGAGTGGAAATGAGCTACGTGAGAGGGAAGGTTCAGCTAAAGTCACTGCGGACAGTGAGATTCAAGATGGGGAGGATTTGAGCTGCAAAGAATCCAAAAAAATGTGTCTAGAGACTGACTCTAGCACCCAGCTCGACCAACTAGGTCGAGTCAGCCCTTTACCTGCTGCAAAACCTGCTGTTTCAGAGAAAAAGAAAGCACCCTTTGTCCCTCCTCCTTACAAACCCAAACTGCCTTTTCCAGGAAGGTTTAAAAAGGACTTAATGGAGAAGTATAGACCAATCTTTGACAAACACATGAGGGAAGCAGAGATTAGGATACCTCTCATTGATACCTTCTCAATGTTTCCTGCATATCAAAAATTCTTGAAGGATGCAGTAAACGAGAAAGCCAAGGAGATTCAGGGTATGGTAATTTTATCAGAAGAGTGCAGCGCCATTATCCAGAAGAGGATTATTAAGGAGAAGCTAAGTGATCCTGGTTCATTCACTCTACCATGCTCTTTGGGGCCATTGATCTTCAAGAAGTCTCTCTGTGATCTTGGAGCATCTATCAGTCTCATGCCACTCTCTGTTGCTAAGAAGTTAGGATTCAATAACTACAAGCCCTGCAACATCTCTTTGGTGCTTGCAGACAGATCAGTCAGAACTCCTCATGGTATGCTACAAGATCTACCTCTAAAGGTTGGGACAGTTGAGATACCTACAGACTTCATAGTGCTGGAGATGGATGAAGAACCAAGAGATCCCCTTATTCTGGGAAGACCCTTTTTAGCCACAGCCGGAGCGGTTATTGATTTTCGAAAGGGAAAGATTGATCTTAATCTCGGGAGTGACTTGAAGATGACATTTGACATCAAAGACACCATGAGAAAGCCAGAGATAGAAGAACGTATTCTTTATGTTGAGAAAATGGACCAACTCGCTGACGAACTTCTGGAAGAACTTAGTGAGGAAGACCACCTTCGGACCGTCTTAACCAAGAACGGGAAAGATGGGTACCTACACCACGAAACCTTGGGGTATGAGATGATTTTGGACTCACATAAGGACAAAGAAGGGTCAGAAGTCTTTGAAGACTTGATTGGGGTCAAAACAGAGGTTTTTGCTACAGAACGCACTGACTCTAGCACCCAGCTCGACCAACTAGGTCGAGCTAGCCACGTCATCACCTCAGACTCGACCAGACAGGTCGAGCTTGCTGTCGAGCCAGCACCCTCTGCATCAGATAATTGGTCAGAACTCAGAGCTCCTAAGGTAGACCTCAAAACTTTTCCTGCTGGGCTAAGGTACGCCTTTCTTGGGCTAAATTCTACATATCCAGTCATAGTAAATGATAAGCTTAGTGATGATGAATTACATTTGCTTTTAACTGAATTGAAGAAATTTAGAAAAGCTATTGGGTATTCACTGGATGATATCAAAGGAATTTCACCTAGCTTATGTACTCATAGAATTCACCTTGAAAATGAATCATATGCTAGCATTGAACCCAAGAGAAGATTAAACCTGAATTTGAAGGAAGTAGTTAAAAAGGAAATTCTTAAGTTGCTAGAAGCTGGAATCATCTATCCTATATCTGATAGTACTTGGGTTTCTCCTATGCATTGTGTTCCAAAGAAGGGTGGTATAACTATTATTAGAAATGATAAGGATGAACTGATACCAACTAGAACTATCACTGGTCATAGGATGTGTATTGATTACAGGAAATTGAATGATGTATCTAGGAAAGATCATTTGCCATTGCCATTCATTGATCAGATGTTAGAAAGACTTGTAAATCACCCTTATTATTGTTTCTTAGATGGGTATAGTGGTTTCTTTCAAATTCCAATTCACCCCAATGATCAGGAAAAAACTACTTTTACTTGTCCATATGGAACATTTGGTTATAGGAGAATGCCTTTCGGTCTTTGTAATGCACCTGCTACTTTTCAGAGATGCATGACTTCTATATTCTCAGATTTAATCGAGGAGACTGTGAAAGTATTCATGGATGATTTTTCCATGTATGGCTCCTCTTTCTCCTCCTGCTTGTTTAATCTTTGCAGGGTGCTTACTAGGTGTGAAGAGACAAATCTAGTTCTCAACTAGGAGAAATGCCACTTCATGGTCAGAGAAGGGATTGTCTTGGGGCACAGAATTTCTGAGAATGGTATAGAAGTAGATAAAGCCAAGGTTGATGTGATGATGCAGTTGCAGCCACCTAAGAACATCAAGGATATCAGAAGTTTCTTAGTACATGCTGGGTTTTACAGAAGATTCATCAAGGACTTCTCAAAGATAGCCAGACCACTCACTAGGCTATTATGCAAGGAGCAAGAGTTCCTGTTTGATACAGAATGTTTGAAGGCTTTCCAGCTAATTAAGGAAGCTTTAGTCACTGCTCCAATAGTCCAAGCACCAAACTGGGACTATCCGTTTGAGATCATGTGTGATGCATCAGACTATGCTGTAGGAGCTGTACTGGGTCAAAAGATTGAGAAGAAGCTGCATGTGATCTTACTATGCAAGCATGACGTTTGATGATGCTCAAGGGAGATATGCAACAACAGAGAAGGAGCTGCTGGCTGTAGTCTTTGCTTTTGAAAAATTCAGAAGCTATCTGGTAGGATCTAAGGTGATAGTCTACACAGATCATGCAGCACTAAAGCATATCTATGCAAAGAAGGAGACTAAACCAAGACTGCTCAGATGGATCCTTCTATTTCAAGAGTTTGATATGGAGATTGTTGATAAGAAGGGTATAGAAAATGGTATCGCTGACCACTTGTCAAGGATGAGGATTGATGATGCAGTACCAATAGATGACTCCATGCTTGAGGAACAGCTCATTGCTGTTGTCACGACGCTAGAAGATAAGAGTGTGCCTTGGTATGCAGATTTTGCGAATTACCTTGTAAGCAGCGAAATCCCTGGAACTCTTGATGCTTACAGGAAAAAGAAGTTTCTGAGAGATGTGAACCACTACTTCTGGGATGAGCCCTACTTGTATAAGAGAGGTTCTGATGGTCTGTTTAGAAGGTGCATAGCTGAAAAAGAGGTAAGGGGAGTTCTAGAGCATTACCACGGTTCAGTATATGGAGGTCACTTCGCTACATTTAAGACTGCGCAGAAGGTGCTGCAAGCAGGTTTATGGTGGCCATCGATGTTCAAGGATGCTCAAGCTTTTATCACCAAGTGTGATCCTTGTCAGAGAATGGGCAACATCAGTAGAAGGAATGAGATGCCTCATAACCCAATTCTGGAAGTTGAAGTATTTGATGTGTGGGGCATCGATTTTATGGGGCCTTTTAACCCACCATCTTATGGGCATCGAAGTGGGTTGAAGCCATAGCTTGTCCTAGCAATGATGCAAAGGTAGTTCTGAAGATGTTCAAGAGCATCATTTTCCCCAGATTTGGTGTACCAAGAGTTGTTATCAGTGATGGGGGATCTCACTTCATCAACAAGCTCTTTGAAAATCTTCTGAAAAAACATGGGGTCAAGCACAAGGTGGCTACACCATATCACCCCCAGACTAGTGGTCAAGTGGAGGTGTCTAACAAGCAGATCAAAGCCATTTTGGCTAGAGTAGTAGGCATTTCAAGAAGAGATTGGTCTGCTAAGCTTGATGAGACTCTCTGGGCATACAGGACTGCATTCAAGACCCCTATTGGGAGAACACCATTCCAGCTCCTCTATGGCAAGGCTTGTCATCTACCTGTTGAGGTTGAGTACAAGGCATTATGGGCAACAAAGCTTCTGAACTTGGATATCAAGCCTGCCCAGGAAAAGAGAGTATTAGACCTGCATGAGCTGGAGGAGATAAGGTTGGATGCTTATGAGAGTTCTAAGGTCTACAAAGAGAGGACTAAGGCCTTCCATGACAAGAGGATCTTGCACAAAGGGTTCAAGGCTGGTGATCAAGTCCTCCTTTTCAATTCTAGACTCAAGCTGTTTCCGGGAAAGCTCAAGTCTAGATGGTCCGGACCGTTCTCCGTCAAAGAAGTTTCACCTTACGGAGCAGTCACCTTATTTGGAAAGGGCGGAAACGAATTTACTGCGAACGGACAGAGGCTCAAGCCCTATCTAGCTGATACCATCATTCGAGAAGGAACTTCGATTCCTCTGGATGAGCCTTCCACTGCCTAAGTAAAACAGGAAGTCAAGCTTAGTGACTATAAACAAGCTCACTTGGGAGGAAGTCCCATGTCTATCCCTGTACATATTGTTTCATTTTCTTTTTTTTAGACCATCGAATAAGTGTGCTAACTTTTTATTTTTGGCTTGTTTTTGTGATTTCAGGGGAGTATGAGCACTGAATCGCAAAGAGAAGGAAGAAACGAGCGAAATTAGCCCGACTCGATGACCCAACTCGACCACTGTGATCGAGCCAAGACAGCAGCCTAAGCAGTACACTCGGCTGTGAGCGGACGAGCCAGCTCGAGCACCCAGCTCGAGCACCATGATCGAGCCAGCCATCTCACCACAACTGGCGTGACCACGCATCTCGAGCCCCAGCTCGAGTCAAGCTCCCATACTGCCTACACTCGGGAAAGCATGGAGGATTCAATCTCCTCCTTTTTCTCCAACCCTTGAGGTACCTGTTCTATCCATTCTTGTATATATCATTTGCATTTTGTTTAGTGTTTTTTTTTTTTTTTTTTTTTTTTTTAAACCATCCTTCAGTTTTTTTTTACACAAGGGACTGTGTAATTTAAGTTTAGGGGGGGGCTTAAGATGTTTTTTTTTTTTTTTTTTTTTTTTTATTTTTAATTCTTGAGTATGCATGCATCTAAGGCATAGAAAAAAACCAAAAAGAAAAAATAAATTTTGAAAATTTTTCGAAAAACAAAAAAGGATTACAAAAAACAGAGTGTTCATGTAGTTGCATTTACATTTTAGGATTGAGTCTAGATTGTTTTCATATAGGGCTGTTGCATATGCATAGGGGATTATGATGATTATAGCCTTGCAAGCTTGCTGATTTAATATGATAATCTCAATGCCCTCATTTTTAGTTGTCTAATGCATTGTTAATGAACTTGAAGTAAGACTGCACCATACTTTGAATGCACAACTAGATTATGTCTCAATTGAAGCATGCTGTGATTTGATACCATTCCCTATCTATTTGAACCTGAACTTGACTTACAATTATCATGTCTATGCACTGCATTTGAACTCATGGATATCATATACATACTTGGATTTTCTTTCGCCTATTTACTACTCTTGCTAATCCAAGTAGCTGTTCTCATCATTAGAACAGTTATACCATGACTTTAGCCTAGCGTTCTTTCAAGCCATGATATTATTTTGTTGAGTGTGTAAGGCCTATTTCGGAATGAGCTTGGTAGAAAGTGTTAGGTTTGAGCCGACAAGGATAGATTCTCATGTAGTTCTGGTTTGCAATTTTCGAATCAGATAGGACTAGGTGGAATCTGTATCATGGGAAAAAGGGTTGGTTCTGTGGATAGAAAAGAATGAAAAAAAACTTGGAAAAGATTGAAAGAAAAGAATAAGAGTTCTTAGGAGGAGAATGATCTGAATGTTTAAGTATCTAGTAAAGGATTAGGGGGCGTGCATAGTAAAAGAAAAGAAAGGGCATCAAGCTTAAAAGTCTGAAAAACATAAAAATACCTAAGCTGGTTAAGAAAAACCCCAATCCGCTAGATGTGTATTTGTATAACCCTTCCTAGAACAAAAAAAAAAGGAAAAAAAAAGATGAAACTGATCCAAGAAATCAAAAGGGAAAAGCCTGAGGGTCAAGGGTAGAATTAGGATGACTTTATGGATTTAGACTTGAAGGTTAAGAACACTTGTGTAGGACTGGGTAGATGGGAGTCTATTCTTGTATGCATAGGTTGGTTCTTATCTTTAGCATTCTACTAAAGCTCATTCTTTTTCATTGAGAGATCCTTGTTCTGAAATGACAAAACCATACTGAAGGGACCATCTTTGTCTCATGACCTTACCCTTAGCCAAATGAGTTCATTGAATGTGCATAACTTGATTCATGGTTTCTGTTTAAATGAATGTTAAGGGGAATGATAGATTTGAATGCATGTCTAGGTTGAGATTTGATTGAACTTGTGCTACGAAGAGTATGGCTAACGTTTTTAAGTAAAGCTCATAAACTTTGCATTCTAGAATTAGTAACTTGGACATTGAGATCATCTGTTACAATCAGCATGTTTTGGTTCTGAATCCCCATTTTTCAAACCTCTTCTCCATTCTTCTTCTTCTATTTGCTTGAGGGCAAGCAAAGATTAAGTTTGGGGGAGTTGATATGTCTGCATTTTATATGGTTTTAGCTTGCATTATTCATTCATTTAGCCTTATTTAATAGCTTGTTCTTAGCATTTATCTCTAGTTTTGCATACTTAGAGTGTTTTGCATTAGGATTGCATGCATTTTGCATTTTGGACTTGTTTCAGGTGCATTCAAGGGATATTGGAGATGTTGAAGTCAAATGAAGAAAAATGAGAGCTTAACTCGACCAGAAACTCGAAAGAGACTGACTCTAGCACCCAGCTCGAGCCAGCAGGTCGAGCCAGTGCATTCTGCACCAAAAACTGCACTTTGAGACTGACTCTAGCAAGCCTGATCGAGTCCATGATCGAGCTAGGCATAAAGATGCAATCTTGAAGTTTCTAAAGCCCAGCTCGACCTCCTGTGATCGAGCCCATGATCGAGCTGAAGATAAAAATCAAGTCTTGAAGTTTTGGACCCAGCTCGACCATCCATGGTCGAGCTAGACGATCGAGCTGAATAAATAAAAATGCAATCTTGAATTTAGCCCAGCTCGAGCACACAACTCGACCACCCATGGTCGAGTGCCCCCAAAATTAGCCTATTTTGTCTTTTTGTGATTTAGGGTTTTTATCCCTTAGTATAAATACCCTATAAACGTTTAGCACTAAACAATCTCGTTTTAAGCTTTCTTCATCTGTTCTTGCTTTCTGGATCCTGTATCTTTGATTCTAATGAGTATTTGTGTTTGAATCTTTCTATTCTATCTCTTCTCTTCCTTATCTTTCTACTTATGCAATTTATTTTGATTTCTGGGTTTGTGATTATGCTGTTCTTCATGGTTTCTGAGTAGTCATTAGGGCTCTTAAGGATGGGTTAGATTAGGTGTGGAATCTTAATCTTTTAGGTGGTTTAAGAGTAGATTGTTTGCTTTCCCTTCTAAATCAGTTTTCTTAATGCTAATTTCTCTCTGATCAATTGAGATTAGAACTTAGGTGTTTTTCCGCCCAGAAGGTGTTTGATAAAATACTTGACTGAACTGATGTTAGAGATTTGCATACCTAGCATAAGGGCGATGGCTTCGGCGGCACGGGTGACTATCGGATTTGACAAGGCTTCGCCAAGACTTTTAGGTGTGGGAGAATGTGAACCCTTACCTCTCCTTTTATAAGAAATTAGTGGAAGAACGTAGGGTTTTTGGATAAGTGGGCCCCTGGTGGGGTTGAGCTGTTACAATTCTCCCCCACTTTAGGCAAATTCGTTCTCGAATTCGCACCCTCATTACCTACCGCGCTAACAGCTTCCTTGTAGAACTCCGAATAATCATTTTCATTGACTGCTCAGATTCCCAACGGACTAAGACATTCCAAATTATTTTTCCTTGACAAACTTTTTCACAACGCTGCAGGATCTCACGCGGTATACCTAGGGCTGATAAATTGGGACTCAAATCTAGTAGTGGCTGTGGTATGATCAGCTCTGGTTCTTGGACCACTTTCCTGAGCACGGAAACATGAAACACGTCGTGGAAATCTTTAAATTCTGCCGATAGCTTGAGTCTGTACGCAACTTCCCCAATCTTCTCTGTAATAACATATGGTCCCATAAACCTCGGCTTAAGCTTCTTCAGCTTCCGATAAATGTCAGCTCCTCTGAAAATCCTCATCTTGAGATACACAAAATCCCCCACTGCAAACACCAAATCCTTCCTCCTCTGATCTGCATAACTTTTCTGACGATCATGAGCCTCTTTGAGTCTGTTGCGAAGCAATTCAACTTGCTTCTCGGTTTCTTGAACCAACTTAAGATCTAAATTTCATCGTTCTCCCACTTTGGTCCAACAAAGCAGAGTATGACACGGTCTCCCATATAGAGCTTTATACGGTGGCATCTTAATGCTTGAATCGTAACTGTTATTGTAGGCAAACTCTGCAAGTAGTAAAAATTTCCCCCAACTCTGGCCCCAATCAAGAACACATGCCCGAAACAAATCCTCAAGAGTCTGATTGGTTCGCTCAGACTGACGATCTGTCTGCGGATGATATGCAGCACTGATGTGAATGAAAAGCTTGCCAGAAGCTAGAAGTGAATTTTGTGTCTCTATTCGATACTATACTCACTGGAATCCCATGCAACCTCAAGATCTCATCTAGATACACTTTAGTGCGCTAACTTGGTGAGTCTATCCATTATTACCCAAATAGCGTTCTTGTTCTTAATTGTCGTTGGAAGCCCAGTCACAAAATTCATGGTTACCATATCCCACTTCCATTCAGGTAACGGTAAGTCCTGTAGTAATCCACTTGGCACCTGACGCTCAGCTTTCACTAGCTGACAATTCTGACATTGTGATACCCAAGTCGCAATCTCACGCTTCATACCTTCACAATGGTAATAGCGTTTTAGATTAGCATACATCTTGGTGCTACTAGGATGTATAGAGAAACGAGACTAATGAGCTTGGCTAAGAATATCTCTCCTCAGCTCATCCATCACAAGCACACAAACTTGGTTCTTAAACAGAATAGTCCCATCTGCTGCAGTATGGTACCCGTATACCTTTTTTCGGCCATTAACTTAAGTCTTGAGTCTCCTGACTGTGCAACTCGAATTCTATTAACAGATCATCTTGTTCCCACATTTCCAGTCCTGTCGAGTTATCTTGAACTGATGCCACACACAATCTCATATTTGCCAGAGTATCAGCCAATTTTTGTACTTCCTTAATGCCTGAAACATATGTCCTACTACGACTCAAAGCGTTTGCCACCTAGTTAACTTTTCCCGGGTGATATGCAATATCCAAATCAAAGTCTGCCAATAACTCAACCCAACGATGTTGTCTCAGATTCAAATCGCTTTGTGTAAAGATGTACTTCAGACTCTAATGATCTGTCAATATACGAACCTTCTCTCCATAGAGATAAGCCCTCTATATCTTGAGTGCAAAAACCACCACAGCTAATTGGAGGTCATGTGTCGGGTAGTTAGCGTCATGCTTTCTTAACATGTTCCTCCTGCATTAATACACAACCTAGTCCCGTCCCAGACGCATCTATATAGACCTCATATGGTATACCCACGCGCGGTAAAACCAATACAGAAGTCCTTGTCAAACAATCCTTTAACGTTTGAAAACTTTTCTTACACGCTTCAGACCACTCAAATTTTACTCGTTTCCCTGTAAGCATGGTCATTAGCTTGGCTATGCTGGTGAAGCCTTTCACAAATTTCCTGTCGTAACCAGCCAACCTAAGGAAACTAGGAATTTCTGTCGCACACGTCGGTTGAGGCCAACTAGAAATCGACATGATCTTCTCGAGATCTACAACTACCCCTGCCTCAGAAACAAGATGACCCACGAAACCAATTTTTCTCTGCCAAAAACTACACTTGCTGAGCTTAGCAAGCAAATGATGCTCCCGAATTTTATCCAAAATCAACCGCAAGTGCCAATCATGCTCTTCCTGACTTTTAGAGTAGATCAAAATATCATCAATGAACACAATTACACACTTATCCAAATATTGTCTGAACACGTTATTCATTAACTTCATAAATGATGTATGTGCGTTTGTTAGACCAAACAACATAACTACAAACTTATAGTGTCCATACTGTGTTTGAAATACTGTCTTCTGAATATCCTCCTCGGCGACCGATATCTGATGATAGCCTGAAGCCAAATCAATCTTAGAAAACCAGGTAGCCCCTTGTAACTGGTCCAATAACTCATCAATCCAAGGAAGTGGATACCTGTTCTTGATAATCACCTTATTTAACCCTCGATAGTCAATACACAGCCTGAAACTCCTGTCTTTTTTCTTGACAAATAGAACTGGTGCCAAGCGATATGGTGCTCTCGAAACTAGTGTGATACCCGATTCCAACTCTATGGTGAACGGCCCATTCCTCGGCGGTGGCGGTCCTTGCAACGTTTCGAACACATCTACATAATCTGACACTATCGGTATTATATCAAGCTCCAACTTTTTTCCTTCCTCCACTATAGAGATGGTCACTAAGTAAGCCATGTTACCCTTAGCTAGTAGGTCCTCTGCTTGCATCATCGATATAACCGGAATACCACTATTGGTTCGCATTCCCTGAAAAATTAACCACTCTTCAGCCTTCGTAATAAGCACTCTTGCACGATGGCAAACTAATGTTGCCTTATGTTTAGACAACCAATCCATCCCGAGGATTACTTCATAATGGCTCAACTCCATCTCAAAAAGGTCTCCAAGTAACTCTATCCCATCAATTATCACAGAAACATTTTCATAAGTCCCTATTGACTTTAATACCTCTTCCCTAGCTGTCTGGATTTTCTTCACTCTTTGGGTGAAGGAACAACTAAAAGACCAACACTTTGAAAATCGGGGACTAATGAAATTATATGTAGCTCCAGTATCAAACAAGGTATACACGAGGTTACCTCCAATTAAAACATATCCTACATGATTTGGTTTCAACATTTGGTGATACACAAAAAGCCCTAATATAGCAACAACTAATGGGCACAAAACGAGGGAAGGGAAAAATAGAATGAGAAAATAAACATACCATCAATCTGTCTAGCACGATCTTGGTCCTCCAAAGCAAAAATGCGCCGAGCTACTGCAGGACCCTTAGGCGGAGGCGACAAGTCTTTCCGGACTTGATTCCCTTACGGACGAGCTCCTTGTTGTTGCACATTCTCAGGCCTCCTGCAGACATTAGAAGTATGACCATACTCCCCACATTTCTAGCACTGAGGTGACGGCCTTGCCTTTGGGCATTCACTACTCTTATGTCCCGGCTAGTTGCAAGTGAAACACACGATCTGTCTCTGGTAATTACCCACTCCACTCGCTCCTTGAGATCACTTTCCCTAGGTGCCTTGACAGTTGAGTTCTTGGCCTGTTTCTGCTCCTCTGCTAACCCAATCTCCTGCATAGCGGCCCTCTCAACAAGGTCAGTCATGCAAACATAATCTCTCACCGAGCAACGATTCCTTATCTCCACTCGCATTCCCTTTAAGAACCTACGAATCAGCTCCTGCTCATCGAAATACTTCCCAGCAAACCTCCTCAAGCGAGAGAATTCTCTCTCATACTCCCTGATAGAACGGGTACCCTCACGAAGATCCTGAAAAGCATTATCCATCTCATCCATCGCCTCTCTCGGGAAATACATCTTAGAGAACTCTAGCCTGAAGTCCTCCCAAGTCAACCTATAACGGCCACGTACCCCCTCAACAATTCTTTCCCACCAGACTAATGCACTATCCTTCAGATACTGGACAGCGAGGTCACGTCGGTACTCTATTGGACATCTAGCAGACTCCAAATTCCGCTCAAGCTTTTTCCTTCCGTTATCAGCAATAATAAGATCACACTCGCCTCCAAACATCTCTGTACCTGTATCTCTCAAATGTCTGAGGGCCTCCCAATAAGTAATACCAAAAGTTTGGTGCATGGTCTGGTGGTGGTGGTGGTCTTCCCACCTCTTCACGAGGCACACATCGCGGTGTGTTATCTCTCAAAGGTTCTGCCACAACAGGTTCTTCCCAGTACTGATCCCCAAACCTCTGGTGATACCTCGCCAATTCAGCTTGCAATTCTGTAATTCTCTTCGCCTCATAAGAATCAGCCTCAGACCTAGACATATTTGGAGTACTAGCTGTGACACTCTCAGCAGGTGCAATAGGTGCGGTTACCTGAACGACTCAGGGTTTCCTTCCTCTCTTAGACGACATCTGAGACAGAAGAGTGTATCAGCAACTTAAGCATGATACTTACAGAGAAACACAGACGGACTAGACAAGAATAATGATTTGCAGCTTTCTTTATTTCCAAAATAGCCGATTCCCCAAAATTTGAAAACGATTGAAAACCGAATATAAAACATTTTCTTCAGGACTGTCTATCCAGGTCAAGACCGGTTTGATAAACCCGCTCTGATACCAACTTGTAACACCCCAACCGTACATTTAATGTAAAACATCTCTATTTATCCATAAATACTTTATTAAATCTAAATAAATCTCATAAATGCATTATTAAACCAAATAATCCAAAAATAACCCAAAAGAATTAAACCGACGTTTAACGAAAAATCATCAATAATTAATTAAAAATAAATATGGAAAATTTCAACAAGTATCCCAAAATAGCAGCAACATCAACTTCAAGGCTCGTCAAGCACGACATCAGGCTCACCTAAATATGAAGAAAAGGAGGGGATGGATAATTTGGATTACCCACTGAGAATAAGCCTAAGGGCTTATGAATCCATTTAGAACGATCTATAACAAATTCGTAAAGCAAGTCTAAGGCTAAAACATGTAGACAAACATGGTGTCTATTACACCCAAGCAAGTCACCACTCAACGGTTACACAGACAAGCATGGGGTCACGACTCCTCCCAGGGCACACCATAGCGTGAAAATTGTCCAGCACATCTTCATCTAGGGCACACCAAAGCATGACAAACGGCCTCTCCCAACATACACAATCAATCCGGAGGCCCAGGACACATCATAACGCACTTCGCTCCTGCGTAGCGTTCATCCCAGCCTGCTACTAGGGTAATCACCAGAATGCAAGAGTTCCTCCGTGCCTTTACTATAACGACCCACCCAAGGAATACCGACGACAGACTGACTCTCTGGACCAGAATTCGTCCAACAATAGACTGACGCACAATCTCAGCATTCGATCCAAATCACTGATCTGAGAGTCCAGGTCTACAACGTAGCAAGCCACAGGACACTCCCATATCAATCTCACACAAGCTCTCACACTTACGTACATAATGTACAATCATCACACTAACATGCTATCAGTCATCAATCATCACACATCCGATTAAATTTCATTATTAACTTAAACTAAGTGATACATTTATATAGGTATATAATATATATATTATACAAACACAATCAACGACACATCTATTATTATTAGACATATCACATACATAGTTTAATCCTACACTCAAACTAAAGAAACTTATTATATCTCAGAACTAAAGGAAACACTTTACAAATCCTCACCTTAGCTCACGATTGTTGAAGACCTTTCTGAATCTGCAACTACTACTTAAGAAAATACTTAAGAAACTGCTACTTTTGAAACTTTCCTAAAATAAAAACTTTCCCGAATTAGTAACTTTCCAAAAGTAGTAACTTTCCTAAATAGCAATTTTCCTAAAATGGAAACATTATAGAAATGGAAACCTTTTCAAAGTGGAAAGTCCGGTCAATGGAGGTGGTTTTGTGCTCAGGCTGCAGGAAAACAATACATAAACGAACTCAGATCAGTGCATAAACTCGGTTCGACTTTTATCCAAAAAGATCGTTTTACCCTTGAAGGTTAAACACTCTTTTCTGACCAAACGGTGATGAATCTGACAAAACTAATAACAGAAATGAATAGATCGGAGCAAGATAAACCATATACCCAAAAATTAGATTCAACGGTCACAAGAAGATTTTCCAGCGAACCTTCCGGCAGTGATTCCGGGCGCGCCCGACAACGTTATGGATAATCGGTCGATGGTATTGGCTTTGTCTCGATGAGAACTTTCCAACAAGATGGTGCGTGTCACTATCGGAGGTCAAACGATGGAGCTCTGGTGACTTTTTTGGCGACAACACGGTGATTCTGACGGCGGGTGGTGGCGGTCCAGGGATGGCTTCGGCGGCACGGGTTACTATCGGATTTGACCGGGCTTCGCCAAGACTTTTAGGTAAGGGAGAATGTGAATCCTTACCTCTCCTTTTATAAGAATTTAGTGGAAGAACCCTAGGGTTTTTGGATAAGTGGGCCTCTGGTGTGCTTGGGCTGTTAATATTTCCTTAGTGGTTTTGTCAGTTGCGACAACTTTGGTAGAAAGTCACTGAGGTAATTGATTACCCTAAGGAACTGTTGTATTTGCCGTCTTGTCAAGTTTTCTTCAGGGAATATGAGCTATTATATAGCTAGATGAGCTTGTGGTGCGAAGCTTCCTTCTTTGATCTTGACTCCAAGGAACTCGATTTCATGTTACGTTATTATCATCTTCTCTGGCGAAAGCATGATTCCATAACTTTTTACTATGTCATGAAATTGCTTTAAGGTTCGGATATGATCATCTTCGTTAGTAGAGAATACGAGGATGTCATCGATGTAGATCAGTGCCGTATGAAGTAGGGGTTTGAATATTTTTAACATCGCTTATTGAAACATTGATGGAGCCGTTTTTGACCAAAGGGTAGAACTTTCCACTATAGATGGCTAGTAGGTAGACATAACGCCGTGTTGTATATTTCTTTTGGTTGGACTCTTAGTTGCCAAAATTCTGACTTTAAGTTAAACTTTGAGAAGATTGTCGTTCCCGAGATATGTTGCAGTAGGGATCTTCTGGTGAAGAGTGGGAATTTGATATCTTGGGGTAACTAATTCACAGGCTTGTAATCGATTACTAGCCTTAGTTTTCCTCGAGCATGCTGAGCTCTGTAGTTGACATAAAACGCTTTGCACGCCCATGGTAAATTTGTCGATGAAATTATTCCTTGTCATGAGCTGGTCGCATTCTTCGTTTACTTGTTGTAATAACGCTAGAGACATTCTTGCATGACTCGCATTTGTTGGTGTAGTAGTCAAGTTCTCTTTGAAAGGGAGAGGCACGAAAAATGTCAGATTCGGCCACATAGTATCTTTGAATTTTTGAAGGAATTTGCTATGCGAATCTGCGCATGAGAGAAATCTTCTTTGATGTTCTCGAACTTGGTTGCTATCGATCCTTCAATCGTGAAGAGTCTCAGTATGGTTGTAAAAGCTTTGAAGGAAGTTTTCCATTTGACTCCTCTACGTTCTATGGAGATGTCAAAATTCTTCTTCAGTGTATGACAATAATCACATCCCAAAATAATATATTTTTCTGGTGCCGTTGATCAGATACTTGAGTTTTAATTTGACATCTCGAAAAGATTTTTATAGTGACTCGTTTTGACTTGAGCTTGATCATTAATGAACTTGTGTTTGCCACTCTGAATTCTTTCCGGTATGATAACCACATTGATGACGGAAGAACTCTTGGATTCATGATCGAGGTGATGGCTCCAGTCTCTGTGAAAGCAATTATGTGAACTGGACACATTTTCTTCTCTGGGTCGAAGATTGTTACAAGGTGATATGGTGTCTGTACATCTTCTTTTTGTGGAATCTCTGTAATTTTGTAGCATCCTTCTTCTTCTTCAAATGATGAATCTTCGTCGGAATCTGAATAACCACATATTGTATCCTTGCCGTCGCTGTCATAGGATAACACTGACTCGAGATCATGATAATCTATATCAGTCTAATTTCTGTATAACTAAAAGAATCTTCAATTTTAACCCCAACTCCTCCTTTGTGACGTAAATCTTCCCAACATCTTAGTCTACTGAAAAAAATTTCAATTGGGGAAACTCAGTTTCCTTTTCTAATTTCTTTTTCTTTTGGTGGGAGAACATGGTTCTCCTCCTCGACATCTAAAAAGTTTTTACCCATACCGTAGTCATCTTCAGAGCTTGCCCTATCCGTGTCATCGCAGTAATCAAATCTGTATTCAACAGATTATTCCACTTTTTCTTGGTTGACTTGTTCCTCTTTCATCTTTGTAACTTTTTCTTCTTTGAGTTATTTTCCTCTTTTCTCTGTAATCTCCACACAGAGACGCATTGTGCATGTCTTTGCTTGGTTGAAAAAAACCTTCCAATTGAGGATAACTCCCAACAAAAACTGGTAGTGTATCTTCTGGCAAATTTGGAAAATTCCTCGTCGACAACATATAGCTCAACTTGAGATCAAAATTCTGATGATCCACGCCAAATTCATCATAAACCATACTTACCAAATTGAAAAAGGTAGTATCGCGATCAACTCCTACTAGTTTACACCCTCTACTACCACAGACTAATAGAATATACTCCATTAAGAAGAGTATGAACAAAATTTCAAAGAAAAGAAAGAGAATGAACAAAATTTCGGAGAAAATAAAGGAGAATTAAGCTCACTTATGTTAGTCTATTGATGAGTGATGAGACTACAGCGACCACCCATAAACACATTGATGATTGTCGATACCCTAATTCTGTTAGGACATTACGGTCTTTTTGTACTGTTATGGCGAAGTCAAAAGTCTACCAAACTTCTTCATAAAATCTACCCCCATCGGTAGAGTATAATAAAAAAATGGTAGAGTTTAATAAAAAAATGGTAGACTTTTAATGACGACTTGGTAGACTGGAATCATGGTAGGCCTAATAATAGGATGCCTCTGATTTAAATATTATGATCTCTTCGTCTTCTCCGGGATTAGGGTGTCAAAATATCGATTCTTCTGAAACTTCTCGACTCTCGATTCTTGATTCTTCTGAAACTTCTCGACTCCGGCAAACGACTCTCGTTTCTTCTGAAACTTCATCTTCTCTGGCATTCAACTCTCGATTCTTCTGAAACTTTGTTTTCTCCGGCATACGACTCTCGATACTTCTGAAACTTCGTCTTTTCCGGCATACGACTCTCGATTATGATATACTTTAATGTATGTTATGGTAGAGAACTTTTACTAAATATTATGGTAGACTTTATTGTATGTTACAGTAGACTTTACTGGTCTATAGGTAGACTTTTGAGTGAGAATAAGCAACGACAGTGATAGCTCATCTTAGAACACAAGTGTACGGCCTATGGATCGACGGACTAGGGTTAGGGCGCGAAGTAAGGGTAAATATGGAATTCCCGGGCTTTGTTGTTGTGGTGGTGCAGCAGTACTCACAAGCTCATTCACCGAAACGAATTTGGGAAGAAGATTCTATACCTGCGAGAGAAACGATATAAGCAAAATTCAGTTTTATGTTGTTCTTTGTTAGAGTTTTAGGTAAATATTGGATGTTTGTGATTGTTTTTTTGTTTATGATGGAGGTTACAATATATGGAAATGTTGGGATGAGACAATGATGGAGGATTTTCATGACATCAAGCAAGAAATTTTGGAACTAGAGAATTAGCTGAGATACTTCACTCTTGGAGATGATGGCGAGTTGGTTGATCCGCCAATGATGTGGCACAATGTGAAACATCATCGACTCGAGATATGTCATCTCAAAGATTTGTACCAAGGGCTTGATGATAACTACAATGAGTTTAAGGAGATTGTTGCCACAAAACGTGAAGGAAAGGACAATGAGATGAAGGTTATGTTCGGTCTTGGTATTGTAGTGATTGTTGTGGTCGTCCTTGTCTATTTGTTTGTTTAATTAGATAAGTATGTTATGTTATGTTATTATTTTTTGTTGGTATTTCAATGTAAGAAACCTTAATGACTCTTTAGATGTTGAATGAAAAAGTTCTAGTAAACACACTGATAGTAAATACACAAAGTTTGTTAATGAGAGGCTTGGAAGATCTTCAACAAGCTGAGAAGTAGATCTGCCCAACATCTAAGTCTATTGAAGACAATTCTATTAAAGCTTAGTTCTGTTAGTCTATTAATGATTGATTTAAGTAGATAAGTATGTTATGTTATGTTATTGTTTTTTGTTGGTATTTCTATGTAAGGAACCTTAATGGCTCTTTAGATGTTGAATGGAAAAGTTTTAAGTACACGAGTACTAAAGGTACAAAAAGTTCTAGTAAACACACTGATAGTAATCACACAAAAAAGTTTGCTGAGGAGAGGCTTGGAAGATCTTCAACAGGTTGAGAAGTAGATCTGTCCAACATCTAAGTCTACTGAAGATAATTTCAGTAAAGCTTAGTTCTGTTAGATTTAAGTTGATAAGTATTTTATGTTATGTTGTTGTTTTTTGTTGGTATTTCTATATAAGGAACACTAGTGACTCTTTAGATGTTGAATGAAAAAGTTCTAAGTATAAAAGTACTAAAAGTACAAAAAGTCTACCAAACTTCTTAATAAAATCTACCTCCATCGGAAATTAAAAGTCTACCATTCTTCTCAATAAAATCTACCCCATCGGAAATATAAAAGTCTATCAAAATTCAGACAATCTACCAATTTAAGTCTCCCACAATAAGACCTAAAGTCTACCAAAACACAATAAATCTACCTTGTGAGAGAAAAGTCTACCATAACCAACTCAACCAAAAGTCTACCGTAAACAACGACAAAATTCTTCCACGGGTTACATAAACCTACCGCCAAATGACTAAAGTCTACCAAAGAAAAGTCAACACTGCTATGCAAATCTGCCATAAAATCCCACGTAAGTCTACTATAACATAGAAAATAATATCTATCGTAACTACTATAACATAAAAAATAATATATACCGTAACGGTAAAACATAAGTCTACCTTGTTGCCCAACGAAAATTTACCGTAACAATAGTAGACTTTTCTACGAAAGTCCACCGTAGCAGAGAAAACCAAAATCCATAGTAACATTTCAACAGAAATCTACCATTTCGTTTAATAGATGTCTATCGTAAAATCGGGTAGCTTTTCTAAGTAAGTCTACCACTGCATACACAACATAAGTCTACTATAATATGAAATATGAAGTCTACCATCATTGATCTGGTAGAGTTTAGTCTTGGCGCGCTAGTTTTTTCGTAAATAATAACAAATTTGGCTTATGTGACAAATATTTATTAATAGCATTTTTGTTATTATGTTTTTTGTCAACAAACAAATTGAGAGTAAAACAACCATTTAAAAATTTAGTAGGTCATTTCAGTAATATTTAAATACTAAAGTTGTTTTAGTTAGCTTATAATACAATATGAGTTGTTTTATCTATCGACCCTTTTGAAATTGTGGTATTATGATGTAACATATGAAGGCTATATTTTTATGGATATACAATTTTTATATTTGCTATAAGTATCGTTTAATGCTCTGTGCCTCTCTTGGTCGATACCAAATGTCTTCTTTTTTTTTTTTACACGATTTGGTCGAAATCTTTTTTTTTCTTAAAGTGTTGCTGAGTTAATCGATGATGTTCATGACATACTTTTTTGTGTTAACTTTTGGTATACGTTTTATATTATTTTTAAGTATGTTGATGAATTTTATATAATTACATTGTATTTTTTAGGATAATCTCAAATTGATACATGACTCTTTCACCAATTTGGTTGGAAAAAAATGATCATATTTAAGGTTAGTATTTGTTCGGATAATAATCAGAATAGGTACGCATTATGTCGTTCAGAAATTTAAATAAAAGTCATATCTTTAAATAACAGTAATATTTTTAAAATAATAGGAATATTTTTGTTAATAATAGTTGTATTTAAAAAAAAAAAAAGTTTGATCTCCGTAAAATTTTCGATACAACGATGTCTCGAAAATATGAAACTATATAGAAGATCAACAGATACTCTCTTCTCTCCATTTGGCAACTGTACAAACCACCTTGAACGCAGGAACAATGTTCATAACACTGTTTCCAAACTTTAATGTATATTTAAGAGATCTTAATCTCATAAAGACGTTTAAAGTTAAAGTGGTGGCTATCCTACACCATCAGATCGTCTACAGAGTTCAAGATCATGCTCTTGATCTAGTCCTACCTTCATCAGATGAAGCGCTATTTTGAAGTCACATCAGCTTCTCAAGCCCCAAATGCCATACAAATTCCTCGACAGATCTATCAAGACAAATTAGTCCAGGAGCTACCAGAATCATGGGTGACAAGATACGAAAAACTTCATCAAGTAGCACAAGGTCCAGTCCAATCATCTGAAGCCACTTTTCATTCAAAGAATGATGGAAGAACGGAATTCAAATTCGAAAAGCCAAGATCATCCTCATTTCGAGGACCGATGTTCACTCAGTTCTCCATCCAAATCAATGATGGAGAATACTACGGTCCTTTCAAAGAACAAAATCGTAAGCCAATCTCTTTTGGTCAAGATGGATCGGTTCTATACCCATTCAAAGATGAAAATGGTCATCAATACTTCAACGTCTGCACTTGTACAGCTTGTACTGAAGATATCTACGCATACGAATCCGATGAAAAAATTCGTACAAGACAAAGACAGAAGAAAGACCCGCTCCACGAGAGATACCTCGAAGGAGATCCAGCGGTGGGTATTCTCAGAGAAGATAATGGAAGATATGATTATATCGACCTTCATTCTGAGAAAGAAAAACAAAATCCTCCTGAAGTCATGATTTTTAGCCCAAACAACTTTCCTCCATTCGAAAACTTCACCAAAGACGATATTGCTCATATCCTGAAGATAGTTACAAGCACTATCAACTCTTCTGGTCTTGATCAATTAAGTCAAGGAAAAATTTCTCACCTGGTAAACCGAGAAATCAATTGTCCAAAACCAACTCCTCCATACGATCAACCACAAAGTAGATCAAATGGCAGATAACTACAACAAAAGGTTAATCACCCTACATAGCTCTATAGTAGATATCTATGGTCGTCTAGACCATCTACACCATGAAATGATGTCTATGGCGCATAATATATTGGTCAACACCTTTCGAAACAAAGAAGCTGAGGTGACAAGCCTAAAAAATCAACTAAAAGACCTTCAACGATTTCTCGAAAGTATGAAGCAGGATAGAAGATCATCAGGCATGTTCTTCCGTAAGTTTGACAAGATGACCGCAAAGCCCTCTACTTATCAAGGATCCTACTATCCAGGATTTCTATCACACGACGGAACAAAACCAGTGACACCTTCACCCTGTTTCTTGTCATCGGATAAAACGTTCATAACCCGATATGGCATGCCTACTCTTCCAACCTCTAGGCCAAGACCATACCAAGACAGAACGAGAAAATACAAAGAAAAATAAATGGCGGAAAAACCTACAAACAGACCAATTTTCTCTTTTTCACAATCCAGTCAAGAATCTTTAGAAGATCAAAAGAAGAACGAAGATAAAAGCAAGGCAGAAAACATTGGAATAATCGAGTTCTTGATGAAAAATCTGCTTAATTCATTAGCAGACCAAATCCAAACAACACCAAAAGAAGAAGCCCAAAAGCCGCAAGCCAAGCCTATTATTCTCAAACTAAATAAGTTAATTATCTTTTGGAGATCAATCATCTATCTGATACAAGTTCATCTGAAGACGATACAAACACAGAAGACGACGAATCACTACCAAAACAGTTCATCATACGAGAAGGAAATAACATATAGAAAAGAGAGCCAGACATAAACGAGGTATTCACAAGTGACGATGAGATGCATGACCATCAACTTCATGAAGCTGTCAGGACAACAAAACAGTTTGCTTATTAGGTCATCACATTCACTTTTGACGATATTCCCTTCGAAAAATGGAATGATCGTATCAACGAATTTCATGCATGGATGACTTTCGAAGCTCTCACCTCAACAACATATCTCGTCATACAACAGTTCACTGTTCATCTTTCTGGATCACTAAAAAATGGTGCAATTCACTTGGTGATTATATAAATCGACAAGTCTATCAAACCACAATCCCAATGTGATACACTTCTAGAACCAAGAGTGATGCGAGCATGGACACGGACAAGCTAGTAGCTGAGGAGAGCATGGATCATGGAGAGGAAAGCAAGCTTGTAGCTGAGGATGCCATGGTGATACCGACGGGTCCAATGACGAGATCAAAGACCAAATTGCTCAATCAAACCGTGGAGAGCCTAGTCAATCAAATAAAGATTCACGAACAATCCTACAAAGGTACGTTGATGTTGGTCCAAGCTAATTGATTTAAATGAACGGAAAAAGTGTCTATCTTAGTACTCTTTTTCCCTTGGTCGAGTTTTTGTCCCAAATCGGGTTTTTCTCACCAAGGTTTTTAATGAGGTATAAGATAGATACTTGTATGTCCGTTTATTTAAATCCGTTAGCATGCTATTTTGGACCGACATTCAGCTGACCTTATGGAGTGCTTTTCGACCAAAGAAGAGGGAAAAACAGCCCATGAAGCCTTCAAATTCGAAATCTAAGTCTTCATGCAAGGCCCTTATTTATTATGTGTTATTTCCTATGTCTGTTTTTATTACTTTGACTTTGAACACTCTCCTTCCTTCTCCTTTATATTCTGGTCTAATTCTCCTTTGTAAACACTCAAGTTTTAATCAAAAATCTCTTTTCTAAATTTGAGTCTTGTTGGTGTGTAATATCCAGCAAAATCGATTCTTTAGTGTGTCATATCTGAAGAATCAAAACCGGTTTATCAAAGGATCATTCCGCATTCCTTTGTGGCACCAATCGATCCACCTCTCATTACCATCAATCGTTCCTCCATCATCACCAATCTTCTAAACGAGATCAAGGGCGCATCAAGTGGTATCAGAGCGGCGTTTAGAAGTTAAGTGTTTTCGTTCTCAATCCGTTCGTCGAAATCGTTTAAAACCAATCATTTCTTGTTATTCAGAGTCTGATCTTTCATATTTGCTCTGGAATCGTCTTATTCTGAGTCGTTTTCTGCTAGTTATACCCGTTCGAATTTGGGTTTGCAATTAGGGTTGATTTGCGAAAATTTGACTGTTCGTCTTCTGATTTGTTCGAATTTTATAAAATCGCCTGTTGTTTCTTTTGATGTTTCGTTAAGTGATTCTGGTTCTAGAGTGAGATAACTTAATTTTAAAATTGGAATCAGCATTTTAGGAGTTGAATTTGATTTTAAATCGAGTTTTGAATACACCCCTGTCTGTCTGCTCAATTCTGCGATTTTGTCTCTTCATCTTCTGTTTTGTTCGAATTTTATAAAAACGCTTGTTGCTTGTTTTGGTGTTTCGTTAATTGATTCTGGTTATAGGGTGAGTTAACTTAATTTTAAAATTGGAATCAGGATTTTAGGGATTGAATCGAATTTTAAATCGAATTTCGAATACACCGCTGTCTGTCTGCGTTTTTGTCTGTTTATCTTCTGTTCTTTGTGATTATGTGCAAAACAATTGTTGTTGTTCACTTGTGATCTGTTCTAAATCTTTCCAAAGAACGTTTTGCTGGGGATTTTGTGTCTGATTCTCAGGGAAACATGGCTAGATCAGAGGATGAAGAAGAGACTAGCCAAAATCGGAACAACAAACTCCTTATTGAAGCGATGACAGCGAAAATGGATCAACTCATGAACGCCAAACTGGAACATATAAACAATCAAATGGAGACATTGCGTCGTAATCTAGAAGACAAATCAAATCGTGATTCTAGATCCCAACAGTCAAAACAGCCACGAAATTCTCAGAGAAATACAAGAGATGAAGAAGCGGCTGAGTACTACAGCAACCATCAAAGTAGCGCTTCTCGCGGTAGTCGAAGGAGACCTGGACGTGTGCACGAGATGAGACAACCAGAACCTTTTGGTTACAAAATCAAAATTCTACCATTCCATGGAAAGAATGATCCGGATGCCTATTTGGAGTGGGAGAAGAAAATTGAACTAGTCTTTGATTGCCAGCACTATACCGAGGTTAATCACGTTCGTTTAGCTGCAACAGAATTCTATGACTACGCACTCAGCTGGTGGGATCAACTCGTGACCTCAAGGAGAAGAAACCAACAATATCCCGTTGAGACATGGGCTGAAATGAAAGGCATCCTGAGGAAGAGATTTGTTCCCAGTCATTACCACCGAGAACTACACAACAAATTGAGGAGATTGGCTCAGGGAAATCGGTCTGTAGAAGATTACTATCAAGAGATGGAGACCTTGATGATTCGGGCAGATTTGCAAGAAGATAGTGAAGCTACTATGTCTCGGTTTTTGGGAGGTCTGAACCGTGAAATACAAGACCGGCTTGAGATGCAGCATTACAAGGACCTTGAGGAGATGCTACACAAGGCTATTCTGGTAGAACAACAACTTAAGAGAAAGGGATCCTCAAGAACAAACTATGGGGCTGGAAACAGTTTTTCGAAATCAAGCTATGCTCGAGAAGAGAAATCTTCTTACCAAGGAAACAACAAGCCATTCTCTACTTCAAAACCAGAGAACAAGACTCCTCTTACTCAGGTGTCTAAAGAAAAAGCTGAAATTAAAAGTAGTAGCGTTCGGTGTTTTAAATGTCAGGGAAGAGGACATTACGCCAACGAGTGCTCAAACAAGAGGATCATGATTCTTAAAGATAATGGTGAGATTGATTCTGCGGATGAACCACCAGATGAATATGAAGAGCTACCTATGTCTGGAGAGCTGCTTGTTGCGAGAAGAGCCCTAAGCGTACAAAACAAGTCTAAAGAGCATGAACAAAGAGAAAATTTGTTTCACACCAGATGTCTCGTTCAAGGCAAAGTATGTAGCCTCATCATTGATGGAGGTAGTTGTGCCAACGTTGCAAGTGAAACAATGGTCAAGAAACTTGGTCTAAAGGAGCAAAAATATCCAAATCCATATGATCTCCAATGGCTTAATGACAGCGGTGAAATGAGGGTCAAAATCCAAGTTTTCGTGCCACTCTCAATCGGTAAGTATGAGGATAACGTTTTATGTGATGTTTTACCTATGGAAGCAGGTCACATTCTTCTAGGACGGCCTTGGCAATCTGATCGAAAGGTGACACACGATGGGTTCACAAATCGACATTCTTTTGAGTTCGAAGGCAGAAAAACGGTCTTAGTTCCTATGACTCCACAAGAGGTAAGACAAGACCAGATTCACCTTAAGAATAAAAAAGAACCCAAAAGTAAGTCATCTAACTTTTATGTTGGTCGTGGAGCTATTAAACAAGCTGAATGTTCTAAACAGCCAATGCTTTTATTTGTTTTCAAGGAAGCTCTCACGAGCTTAACTAACCCCACACCGGTATTACCGAGTGAGATTCAGTCTCTTTTACAGGATTATGGAGATGTTTTTTCAGAGGAAGGCTCTAAGGGACTACCACCAATCCGTGGGATAGAACATCAAATAGACTTTATTCCAGGAGCGTCTCTTCCAAATAGACCAGCATACCGGACCAGTCCTGTGGAGACTAAGGAGCTGCAAAAACAAATCGATGAGCTGATGAAAAAAGGACATATCCGTGAAAGTATGAGCCCTTGTGCTGTTCCCGTCTTACTGGTACCAAAAAAGGATGGTACTTGGCGTATGTGTGTTGATTGTAGAGCAATCAATCAAATCACGGTGAAGTATCAACACCCTATACCTAGACTTGATGATATGCTTGATGAATTACATGGTTCTAGTGTTTTCTCTAAAATTGATCTTAAAAGTGGTTATCATCAGATTAGAATGAAAGAGGGTGATGAGTGGAAAACAGCCTTTAAAACGAAGCATGGATTATATGAATGGCTAGTGATGCCATTTGGGCTAACTAACGCACCTAGTACATTTATGAGATTGATGAATCATGTTCTTAGGGCGTTCATTGGTATATTTGTTGTGGTTTATTTTGATGATATTCTGATATACAGCAAAAATCTAGAAGAACATGCTAGTCACCTGAAATCGGTTCTAAATGTGCTTAGAAAAGAAAAGTTGTTTGCTAACATAAGCAAATGCACTTTCTACATGGATAATGTGGTGTTTCTAGGTTTTGTTGTAAGTGCAGAGGGAGTTAAAGTCGATGAAGAAAAGGTGAAAGCAATCAGAGAATGGCCAAGTCCAAAATCTATAGGAGAAGTTAGAAGCTTTCATGGACTTGCTGGATTTTATAGAAGATTTGTCAAAGACTTTAGCACAGTAGCAGCACCACTTACTGAAGTTATCAAGAAAGATGTTGGATTCAAATGGGGAGAACCTCAGGAACAAGCATTCCAAATGCTTAAAGAGAAGCTTTCTAATGCCCCTCTTTTGATTTTGCCTAATTTTCTGAAAACTTTTGAAATCGAATGTGATGCTTCTGGTGTTGGAATTGGAGCTGTTTTGATGCAGGAAAAGAAGCCTATTGCATATTTTAGTGAGAAGCTTGGAGGAGCCACACTGAATTACCCAACGTATGATAAAGAGCTATATGCATTGGTCCGAGCTTTACAAACGTGGCAGCACTACTTATGGCCCAAGGAGTTCGTTATTCACACTGATCATGAGTCCCTTAAATATTTGAAAGGCCAGCAAAAGCTCAACAAAAGACACGCCAGGTGGGTAGAGTTCATTGAGACATTTCCATATGTCATCAAGTATAAACAAGGTAAGGAAAATATAGTGGCTGATGCACTATCCCGGAGGTATGCCTTACTCTCTACTCTTGACGGAAAGCTTTTGGGATTTGAACAATTGAAAGAATTATATGAATCTGATGCTGACTTTCAAAAAATCTATAAATCGTGTGAGAAATTTGGTCATGGACAGTATTTTCGTCAAGATGATTTTCTGTTTTATGCTCAACGTTTGTGTGTGCCTAATTGCTCTATGAGAGATTTGTTAGTCAGGAAAGCACATGGAGGAGGCTTGATGGGACACTTCGGTATAGCCAAAACTCTTAAAGTGATGCAGGATCACTTCCATTGGCCGCATATGAAGAGGGACGTCGAGAGGATATGCAGTCGGTGTATCACTTGTAAACAGGCTAAGTCTAAGGTTCAGCCATTCGGTTTGTACACTCCTCTCCCTATCCCTGCTCATCCATGGACTGATATTTTAATGGATTTTGTGTTAGGATTGCCTAGAACTAAAATTGGAAAAGACTCAATCTTTGTGGTTGTTGATAGATTTTCTAAAATGGCGCATTTCATAGCATGTAATAAAACTGATGATGCATCTCGTGTAGCTGAATTGTTCTTTAGGGAAATTGTGAGGTTGCATGGCATGCCTAGTACGATTGTATCTGATAGGGATACTAAGTTTTTGAGTTATTTCTGGAAAACATTGTGGGCTAAACTAGGTACTAAACTTGTCTTTTCTACTACTTGTCACCCACAAACTGATGGGCAAACTGAGGTAGTGAATAGAACTTTGTCCACTTTGCTGAGAGCGTTGATTAAGAAGAACTTGAAAACTTGGGAAGCATGTTTGCCTCATGTTGAATTTGCATATAATCATTATGTGCATTCTGCTTCTAAGTATTCTCCTTTTCAGATTGTGTATGGTTTTAATCCTATGTCTCCTTTGGATCTAATACCTTTACCTTTGAGTGAAAGAACTAGCTTTGATGGTGAAAAGAAAGCTGAGATTGTGAAGCAGATCCATGAACAAGCGAGGAAGAACATAGAGGAGAAAACAAAGCAATATGCTGAGAAAGCAAACAAAGGCCGAAAGGAAATGATCTTTGAAGTTGGAGATTCCGTTTGGGTTCATTTGAGAAAGGAACGATTTCCAGCTGAAAGGAAATCTAAGCTTATGCCCAGGATTGATGGACCGTTTAGAATCATCAAGAAGATCAACAACAACGCCTACCAGCTTGATCTTCAAGGTAAGTACAATGTGAGTCCTAGTTTTAATGTTTCTGACTTAGTTCCTTTTGTGACAGATCAAACAGATTTGAGGACAAATCCTTTTCAAGTGGGAGAGGATGATGCGAGCATGGATACGGACAAGCTAGTAGCTGAGGAGAGCATGGATCATGGAGAGGAAAGCAAGCTTGTAGCTGAGGATGCCATGGTGATACCGACGGGTCCAATGACGAGATCAAAGACCAAATTGCTCAATCAAACCGTGGAGAGCCTAGTCAATCAGATAAAGATTCACGAACAATCCTACAAAGGTACGTTGATGTTGGTCCAAGCTAATTGATTTAAATGAACGGGAAAAGTGTCTATCTTAGTACTCTTTTTCCCTTGGTCGAGTTTTTGTCCCAAATCGGGTTTTTTTCACCAAGGTTTTTAATGAGGCATAAGATAGATACTTGTATGTCCGTTTATTTAAATCCGTTAGCATGCTATTTTGGACCGACATTCAGCTGACCTTATGGAGTGCTTTTCGACCAAAGAAGAGGGAAAAACAGCCCATGAAGCCTTCAAATTCGAAATCTAAGTCTTCATGCAAGGCCCTTATTTATTATGTGTTATTTCCTATGTCTGTTTTTATTACTTTGACTTTGAACACTCTCCTTCCTTCTCCTTGATATTCTGGTCGAATTCTCCTTTGTAAACACTCAAGTTTTAATCAAAAATCTCTTTTCTAAATTTGAGTCTTGTTGGTGTGTAATATCCAGCAAAATCGATTCTTTAGTGTGTCATATCTGAAGAATCAAAACCGGTTTATCAAAGGATCATTCCGCATTCCTTTGTGGCACCAATCGATCCACCTCTCATTACCATCAATCGTTCCTCCATCATCACCAATCTTCTAAACGAGATCAAGGGCGCATCAAGTGGTATCAGAGCGGCGTTTAGAAGTTAAGTGTTTTCGTTCTCAATCCGTTCGTCGAAATCGTTTAAAACCGTTAACATAAATTAAACCCAAAAATGAACCAAAGAAAGGAAAGGCAAGTCTCAAGCAAAGTAAAGAAAAAGGAAAACTATTTGTAGAAGTCTCTCTTGAAGATAGAATCACATCTCTTGTCTATTTAGACTTGTTGTGTGTATTTTCAAGTCAAATAAACAAGGGATATGAGATGTGATGCCTTAGAGTTTTCTTACCTCATTAAAACTCTTTTCTAGAAACCCGATGTGGTAAAACTAGAAGTAGGGAAAGAGTACAATACTTCATTTAAGGTCTTTAAGGGTGTCCTCACTAATGATGAGTGAGGACACATGAAGCTTTGCTCCCAAAGCTAAGTGTCCATGAGCTCTCGGTCCGTGTAGATGAGCTCTCTATCCATGTGCTTGTCGGATCCGCTCCGGTCTTGTGTCGGTCTTGAATCTTGGAGCTTGGTGTGGTCGTTCCGAATGGCTCTCCTAGATCTTGTTCCATGCTCCTTATACACTCTTCAGTAGACATGACCGGTCCCATCACCCTTGTTCTGTAGTTTGGCTTCTTTTGGTCCGAAGTGACGATAAGGTCCGATGTAATGATCACATCATTCCCTCACCCTTGAAAAGTTTGGACCTCGAAACAGCCATGGCACCTACAACAAAATAGACCAGCTCAGGCTCATAGAAGATAGAACAAGAATGACGCTAACCTTGAAACTTGTAGTGGTCGGATCGGTGAAACTTCTTCTCGGCCCTCATAGTTGCTCTGCCTTCTCCTTGAGGGTTGTCCGAACTGGATACGACTTCTAGGCCATTCTCCAAGCTGAAAGGGACCCTCCCCCTTATTTGGTTAGATCGTGCTCCCACTTCCTCAAAAAGCTTCCTCATGACATCAACTTTAGTGATCCTCCTTGAGCCCTTCTTCTCAACCTAGGGCTGTCGTGATAAGCTCAAGATAGGATAAATAAGAGCATTGTCAAGTTCCCCCGCCAACAACTTAGAAGCCGATGACTTGTTCTCACGTAAAGGACCTTTCCCGGACCATTTTGTCGAATCCGCTTCAATGACGACCTTAGGAAGAGTAGAGGTGGTTTTATTATTATTATTATTAAAAAAATGAAAGAGAAAAATTAGAAAATATGAAAAGTTTAAAATTAAAACTTTTTTTAAATTTATTTATTATAATATATAAATATTATTATTATAATATTATATATATTTTAAAAGAACTAGAAAAAATGAAACAGAAGAAAAGTTTATAATACAAAAAATACGAAAACGTTAAAATTAAACTTTAATATATATATCAACTTTTTTTTTAAACTAAACAGAAAAATAAATTAAAAACAAAAATAAATTTTAAATTTACATTTATTTAAAAACGTTTAAAAAGTATACTAATTTATAAAAAAATATAAAACTTTTAAATTATACTAATGTAAAAATTAATAATTAAATATTTAAATAGGAAAACGAAATAACAATTTTTTTTTTAACCTTAAACCGAAGTAAACCAAAAAATTGAATTTAGGCTCACTTACCTCGGAGCATCGACCGCGTATGGTCGATGTATCCCTCGATGCTAGAAGCCCAGAAAGCGCATCGACCATTAGGTTTTTTAAATTTTTTAGTTTTTTTTATCACCTGAAATTCAAATAAATAAATAGTTAATAAAATAAAAGGTTTAGTCTCAGATTCAGACCAAATCTCTATGCCTGTTGCATCAATCCCCGGCAATGGCGCCAAAAACTTGATGGGGAGTAGGATTTACCTACTTTCTCAGGTTTCACCAGAGCGCCACTAGAAAGTAGTTTCGGAAGTTTAACCTGATTATACCGCAAGTGCACAATAATGCAATTGTAGTACTTATGGGATTGATCCACAGAGACTGAGAATAATTACACAGAGAATGCAGGAGTGAATCTAATCAAGACAAAATATAAGTGTTTTGGGGGTTTTAATTCTATTATCTAAAATGCATAAAATAAATAAGCAATAATTAAATTACTGAAAATAAATTACGTAAAGTAAATAAGAGAAAGTAAATTGGATAAAGTAAATTGCGTAAAGTAAATTACATAAATTAAAGTGCATAAAATAAATAGCATAAATTAAATAGCAGAAAAATTAAATTGCATAAAATAAATAACTTAAATTAAATAACGATTAAACAATAATAAAGAAAATGATCCCAAGGGTGAATGGAAACGAATTCGGAAATATTCTAATATGAGAATTAATGTTCTTTAACCCTTCGTTAGTATCCATCGGTCTAGAGATTTTGTATATAAATTTTTTGACTTTCATGGTATACTAATTTCTCTGTAAAAACCCCACTCTCGTGGTGCTCCATAAGCATTGAGAACGATCTCGTCATCGACCGTATTGACTAGCAATTGCAATTCTACAAAGTAAACAATCTTCTAACGTGTTTAGTTCTGAGATCTTAATCCACTCTCATGGCATTAAGACCCTACGATGCTAAACTAACTTGATCAAAACTAATTTAGATAAGCTCACAAGTTAAAAATAGATTTATCGATTAACTATTATTCCAAATATGTAGATCCGAAACCTCTACCCACTCTCATGGTGTAGAAAATTCCAGAAACACTTGGCCATGTCTTTTGGATTAGACCAAGCTCTTAGACAACTTCCAAGGGAGTAAGTCTAGTCTTAGGAATACATACAAAGTATTTAATCGGTTAAGAACACAAAACATCAATCTCTAATCAGTAGATCCCATCATCGATCTCCACCCCATAGATCTAAAGGATATACTCACTCATAACTGATATGTCTGTGTTTTACATGGTCTGAGCATGCATTTTATCTTCCATTTAGCCTTGTCTAATAGCATATTCTTGACATTTGTCTCCAGTTTTGCATACTTAGAGTGTTTTGCATTAGGATTGCATACATATTGCATTTTGGAGCTGTATCAGGTACATTCACGGAGTATTGGAGATGTTGGAGTCAAATGGAGAAAGCGGAGAGTCTGGCTCGACCATACACTCGACCATGGAGGTCGAGCTTGCATCCAAGGCGTCTGCTTTGTGCTCCACTCGACCTCCATGGTCGAGTGCATAGTCGAGCCAGACTCTCCGCTTTCTCCATTTGACTCCAACATCTCCAATACTCCGTGAATGTACCTGATACAGCTCCAAAATGCAATATGTATGCAATCCTAATGCAAAACACTCTAAGTATGCAAAACTGGAGACAAATGTCAAGAATATGCTTTAGACAAGGCTAAATGGAAGATAAAATGCATGCTCAGACCATGTAAAACACAGACATATCAGTTATGAGTGAGTATATCCTTTAGATCTATGGGGTGGAGATCGATGATGGGATCTACTGATTAGAGATTGATGTTTTGTGTTCTTAACCGATTAAATACTTTGTATGTATTCCTAAGACTAGACTTACTCCCTTGGAAGTTGTCTAAGAGCTTGGTCTAATCCAAAAGACATGGCCAAGTGTTTCTGGAATTTTCTACACCATGAGAGTGGGTAGAAGTTTCGGATCTACATACTTGGAATAATAGTTAATCGATAAATCTATTTTTAACTTGTGAGCTTATCTAAATTAGTTTTGATCAAGTTAGTTTAGCACGTAGGGTCTTAATGCCATGAGAGTGGATTAAGATCTCAGAACTAAACACGTTAGAGGATTGGTGTGGTCGTTCCGAATGGCTCTCCTAGATCTTGTTCCATGCTCCTTATACACTCTTCAGTAGACATGACCGGTCCCATCACCCTTGTTCTGTAGTTTGGCTTCTTTTGGTCCGAAAGTGACGATAAGGTCCGATGTAATGATCACATCATTCCCTCACCCTTGAAAAATTTGCACCTCGAAACAGCCATGGCACCTACAACAAAATAGACCAGCTCAGGCTCATAGAAGATAGAACAAGAATGACGCTAACCTTGAAACTTGTAGTGGTCGGATCGGTGAAACTTCTTCTCGGCCCTCATAGTTGCTCTGCCTTCTCCTTGAGGGTTGTCCGAACTGGATACGACTTCTAGGCCATTCTCCAAGCTGAAAGGGACCCTCCCCCTTATTTGGTTAGATCGTGCTCCCACTTCCTCAAAAAGCTTCCTCATGACATCAACTTTAGTGATCCTCCTTGAGCCCTTCTTCTCAACCTAGGGCTGTCGTGATAAGCTCAAGCTAGGATAAATAAGAGCATTGTCAAGTTCCCCCGCCAACAACTTAGAAGCCGATGACTTGTTCTCACGTAAAGGACCTTTCCCGGACCATTTTGTCAAATCCGCTTCAATGACGACCTTAGGAAGAGTAGAGGTGGTTTTATTATTATTATTATTAGAAAAATGAAAGAGAAAAATTAGAAAATATGAAAAGTTTAAAATTAAAACTTTTTTTAAATTTATTTATTATAATATATAAATATTATTATTATAATATTATATATATATTTTAAAAGAACTAGAAAAAATGAAACAGAAGAAAAGTTTATAATACAAAAAATACGAAAACGTTAAAATTAAACTTTAATATATATATCAACTTTTTTTTTAAACTAAACAGAAAAATAAATTAAAAACGAAAATAAATTTTAAATTTACATTTATTTAAAAACGTTTAAAAAGTATACTAATTTATAAAAAAATATAAAACTTTTAAATTATACTAATGTAAAAATTAATAATTAAATATTTAAATAGGAAAACGAAATAACAATTTTTTTTTTAACCTTAAACCGAAGTAAACCAAAAAATTGAATTTAGGCTCACTTACCTCGGAGCATCGACCGCGTATGGTCGATGTATCCCTCGATGCTAGAAGCCCAGAAAGCGCATCGACCATTAGGTTTTTTAAATTTTTTAGTTTTTTTTATCACCTGAAATTCAAATAAATAAATAGTTAATAAAATAAAAGGTTTAGTCTCAGATTCAGACCAAATCTCTATGCCTGTTGCATCAATCCCCGGCAATGGCGCCAAAAACTTGATGGGGAGTAGGATTTACCTACTTTCTCAGGTTTCACCTGAGCGCCACTAGAAAGTAGTTTCGGAAGTTTAACCTGATTATAGCGCAAGTGCACAATAATGCAATTGTAGTACTTATGGGATCGATCCACAGAGACTGAGAATAATTACACAGAGATTGCAGGAGTGAATCTAATCAAGACAAAATATAAGTGTTTTGGGGGTTTTTAATTCTATTATCTAAAATGCATAAAATAAATAAGCAATAATTAAATTACTGAAAATAAATTACGTAAAGTAAATAAGAGAAAGTAAATTGGATAAAGTAAATTGCGTAAAGTAAATTACATAAATTAAAGTGCATAAAATAAATAGCAGAAAAATTAAATTGCATAAAATAAATAACTTAAATTAAATAACGATTAAACAATAATAAAGAAAATGATCCCAAGGGTGAATGGAAACGAATTCGGAAATCTTCTAATATGAGAATTAATGTTCTTTAACCCTTCGTTAGTATCCATCGGTCTAGAGATTTTGTATATAAATTTGTCGACTTTCGTGGTATACTAATTTCTCTGTAAAAACCCCACTCTCGTGGTGCTCCATAAGCATTGAGAACGATCTCGCCATCGACCGTATGGACTAGCAATTGCAATTCTACAAAGTAAACAATCTTCTAACGTGTTTAGTTCTGAGATCTTAATCCACTCTCATGGCATTAAGACCCTACGATGCTAAACTAACTTGATCAAAACTAATTTAGATAAGCTCACAAGTTAAAAATAGATTTATCGATTAACTTTTATTCCAAGTATGTAGATCCGAAACCTCTACCCACTCTCATGGTGTAGAAAATTCCAGAAACACTTGGCCATGTCTTTTGGATTAGACCAAGCTCTTAGACAACTTCCAAGGGAGTAAGTCTAGTCTTAGGAATACATACAAAGTATTTAATCGGTTAAGAACACAAAACATCAATCTCTAATCAGTAGATCCCATCATCGATCTCCACCCCATAGATCTAAAGGATATACTCACTCATAACTGATATGTCTGTGTTTTACATGGTCTGAGCATGCATTTTATCTTCCATTTAGCCTTGTCTAATAGCATATTCTTGACATTTGTCTCCAGTTTTGCATACTTAGAGTGTTTTGCATTAGGATTGCATACCTATTGCATTTTGGAGCTGTATCAGGTACATTCACGGAGTATTGGAGATGTTGGAGTCAAATGGAGAAAGCAGAGAGTCTGGCTCGACCATGCACTCGACCATGGAGGTCGAGTGGAGCACAAAGCAGACGCCTTGGAAGCAAGCTCGACCAGGAAGCTCGAGCAGGGAGGTCAAGCTCATCCAGAAAAATGCCATCTTGAAATCTGAAGGCCAGCTCGACCAAGCTAGGTCGAGCCCGTTGGTCTAGTCCTCCAGAAAAATGCAATCTTGGAGTTTTCTAACCTAGCTCGACCAAGCTAGGTCGAGCTCATTGGTCGAGCCTGTCATAAAAATACCATCTTGAAGAATTTTGCCCAGCTCGACCAAAGCACTCGACCTCCATGGTCGAGTGCACCTCCGAGACTTGCTATTTTGTCTGTTTGTGAGTTAGGGTTTTGCCTAAAACTATAAATACCTATTGTCTCCTGGATATTTGCGGCATCCACTGGGTTTTTCTCTCCTCCTAGATTTGTTCTTGCTTTGTAATCAAATTTCTAGTATTTCTACTTTGTATTTAAGTTTGATTTTTAGTAGTCTTTCTGTTTACTTCTTAATCTGTTTATTTATGCAAGATTTTCTTGATGCTCACATCAATGCCATCACCTTAAGAAGTGGAAGGGAGTTACCTGAGAGGGAAGGACCATTTAAGATCACTGAGGACAGTAAAATCGAAGATGGGGAGGATTTGAATTGCAAAGAAGACCAAGAAACTCGACTGGAGACTGACTCTACCACCCAGGTCGAGCCAGTAGGTCAAGCTAGCTCTCCACCTTCTGAAAAACCAGTTGTTCCTGAGAACCCTTTGTTCCCCTCCTTACAAACCTAAACTTTCTTTCCCAGGAAGATTTAAAAAGGACATAATGGAGAAGTATAGGGCAATTTTTGACAAACACATGAGGGAAGCAGAGATTAGGATGCCTCATTTGGATGCCTTTTCACTTATACCTCCATATCAGAAGTTCTTGAAAGATGCATTAAATGAGAGAGCAAAGGAAATTCAAGGTATGGTGGTCTTGACAGAAGAATGCAGTACCATTATACATAAGAAAGTTGTCCAAGAGAAGCTACGTGACCCTGGTTCGTTCACTCTGCCATGCTCTTTAGGTCCACTGATTTTCAAGAAATGCCTTTGTGATCTTGGAGCTTCTATCAGTCTCATGCCACTCTCAGTTGCTAAGAGGTTAGGGTTCAGTCATTACAAGCCTTGCAACATCTCTTTGGTCCTAGCCGATAGATCTGTTAGAACCCTCATATCATGCTAGAAGACCTACCTCTAAGGGTTGGAACTGTTGAAATACCCACGGATTTTATAGTGCTGGAGATGGATGAAGAACCGAGAGACCCTCTGATTCTAGGAAAACCTTTCTTAGCTATAGCTGGAGCAGTTATTGATGTTCGAAAGGGAAAGATTGATCTTAATCTTGGAAACGACTTCAAGATGACATTCGACATCAAAGATACAATGAGGAAACCAGCAATAGAAGGGCAGATCTTTCATATTGAAGAAATAGATCAACTTGCTGATGAACTTCTAGAGGAGCTTAATAAAGAAGATCACCTTCAAACTGCCTTGACAAAGAGTAGAAAAGATGGGTATATCCACAATGAAACCTTGGGTTATGAGATGATATTGGACTCGCATAAGGCTGTGGAAGGGTTAGAAGTCTTTGAAGATCTGATTGGGGTTAAAACAGAGGTTTTAGCTGCAGAATTCACTGGCTCGACCAACCAGCTCGACCAGCCAGGTTGAGCCAGCATACCCACTACGTCAGACTCGACCAAGGCACTCGATCCCTAGGTCGAGTCAAGCTTCCCTGCATCAGATGACTGGTCAGAACTCAAAGCACCTAAAGTAGACCTCAAACCACTTCCTAAAGGGCTAAGGTACACTTTTCTAGTACCCAACTCTACATACCCAATCATAGTCAATGATAAGCTTAGTGATGATGAGTTGTATTTGCTATTGACTGAATTGAGGAAGTTTAGAAGTGCTATTGGATATTCTCTGGATGATATTAAAGGAATTTCACCTAGTCTATGTACTCATAGAATTCACCTTAAAAATGAATCATATGCTAGCATTGAACCCCAGAGAAGATTGAACCCGAATTTGAAATAAGTAGTTAAGAAGGAAATCCTTAAGTTGTTAGAAGCTGGCATAATCTATCCTATATCTGATAGTATGATATATCATGGATTTTACCCGTTTTTAGCCATGATATAAGTCGTTTTATCGAGTCTTTCTAGTGCTTTTTCTATCATTTTAGAGTCTTTTCAGGTTTTAGCACGTTTGGGACGAAATTGGAGATTTTGGAGACATTTGGAGCCTTTTTGGAGCAAACCGAAGAAAGTACCCGTTTTGAAGCTTTAGCATCGATCGACACCATCATGGTATCGATCGATACCGACGTAATCAACGCGCAGAAGAGATTTTCAAGGAAGCCCATAAGAAGCCCAATCATCCCCTTTATTTACATAAGAAGCCCAGCTCGTGATTTTAGGTTTAAGGAAGCAAACTTTTAGTCATTAGGTGGAGAGAGACTTTACTTTTCACTTTTATTCTTGAGCCACCATTGAGATTTGAGAGCTTTTGTGAGGGAGACGGATCCAAGACTTTGTTCATCATAGAGAAGATCCCGAACCCTTGTTTTTATTCCTTTGTTTAATTTCATGATTTATTCAGTTATGTTATTTGTTTCATCTATCATGTCTGAGTAGTCTCATTTTAGGTTTAGGAATTTCTCATATGGATTTCTCTGATTTATGATAATTGATTTGTTAGGGTTCAAAATCTGAATAGTTCTTCACCATAGGTTGTTCTCAAAGCTATTTCTAACCTGATCACTTAGAACATAGAACCTAGATTAATCGATTAGGCACGACAGTGCAATTGAGTAATTTGATAAAACCTAGGGTGAGCAATTGGATTATCTGCAAAGAGATTTGGTTTAATCGAATTGTGAACATATCAAACTTGAATTGATTGCTGGTTTACTGTGTAGGATTTGCAAAGAGATTTGGAATTTTAGACTTTAGACTTAGTTAGTTTTCGCAACGACAGTTGGTTAACTATACTTTCGTGTTTGAGTTCAAGAACGGCGCTTAATTGAATTGAACCTTAATTGATTTATTTATTATCTATCATTGATTTCCTGAGAATTTCCCTGAGCCTAGCTCCCATCCATATTAATTCAACCTAAGTTTAATTTGATCATTTGTTTTCTCGTCATTCACTGTTTGCTTAGCACAATCTGCATCTTTCATCTACTGAGTGAGTTTTCTTGAGTTCTTGTGTTCGACCCCTAACTTTACTGCAGCAACTGCTTTAGTATCATCATAGGGTATTAATTTGAGCATATCATAGTACTTGGGGTTCTCCTGTGCATTGTGTTCCTAAGAAAGGGGGTATAACTGTTATAAAGAATGATAAAGATGAGCTCATACCCACCAGAACTATTTTGTCTGTTTGTGAGCTAGGGTTTTGCCTAAAACTATAAATACCTATTGTCCCCTGGATATTTGCGGCATCCACTGGGTTTTTCTCTCCTCCTAGATTTGTTCTTGCTTTGTAATCAAATTTCTAGTATTTCTACTTTGTATTTAAGTTTGATTTTTAGTAGTCTTTCTGTTTACTTCTTAATCTGTTTATTTATGCAAGTTTTTATTATTTCTGGGTTTGTTTTCTTGATGTTTTTCATGGGCTGTGAGTAGTCTTTAGGGTTCTTGAGGATGGGATAGATTAGGTGTGGAATCTTAGTATCCTAGGTGGTTTAAGTTTAGATTGTTTGATTTCCCTTCTGGATTAGTGTTCTTAATGCTAATTTCTCTCTGATCAATTGGAATTAGAACTTAGGTATTTTCACACCCAGAAGGTGTTTGATGAAATGCCTAACAGAACTAATTCCAGAGATTTACATTCCTAGCCTAAGAGATTAGTTGACTAGGGTGTTTATTTGCTTTAATAGACATAATCTTAATGCCTGCTAGGTTAGATTTCGCTAGAGAGATTTAGGTCTGGAACTAGCTTAGCTTGAGGTTATCTGTCATGGGAATGAATTTGACTGCTATTGAGTTTATTGTCTAGGGAATAACTCTGTTTGAGTATGTTAAACATCTAGGTAGATTAAGAGGAGACCCTAATCAATAACCCCCATCCTTAGGAGCTTCTAGTTGATTGAACTCTGTTTGCATTGCTTTTGTTAGCTTCTGTTTTTAGTTTCTGTAATGCTTTCAATTATTGTTCTATTAGATTCTTAATCTCATAATCCACTGCTTGGCTTGACTTAAATTGATTTGATTGCATCCTTTTTGGTTAATAGCTCTCCCGATTGGATTGACACCTTTCTGTGCTGCAATGACATGATAATAGTGCATTAGGGTATTTGACCTATAGCATAAAAACAGTTATATCAATTTGGCGTCGTGCCATTTGGGTGTTGTTTGTTACATTTAGGATTTCAAATCATTTCAGATCAAGTTCTTTTACGCCTACTCTGTTACTCAGCTTGTGTTTCCTTCATTGTCTTTGCATCTCCGGTCCTTATACGCATTATCTGACCGATTACATTAGACTTGACCAACCAGCTCGAGTCTGCTTCTTCACCTGCATGCAAACGAGATCGAAGAGAAACCAGAACCTCCTACGCTACCGCGACAATATCAACCAGCTTCCAAGACAGTTGCGTGATCAGAGAGAGCACATCCGAGTAGATCATCAGGATCAAGTGGAAATGAAAGAAAACCCACAAGGACTGAATGAACATGTGCTTTATCCAAGGAGGCCACGTCTGATTAGAGCAGGAGATGCTCCTAATACTCACATTCACAGGCAAGGGATTGTACCTCCTACAGTCTAGAACAACAACTTTGAGATCAAGAGTGGTTTACTAGCTATGGTACAGAGCAACAAATTTCATGGGCTGCCTATGGAAGATCCACTCGATCACTTAGACGAGTTCGATAGGCTCTGCAGCCTCACCAAGATCAATGGAGTTAGTAAAGATGGTTTCAAGCTGAGATTCTTTCTATTCTCTCTTGGTGATAAAGCCCATCTGTGGGAGAAGAATCTACCCCATGGCTCAATTACTTCATGGGATGACTGCAAGAAAGCTTTCCTTGCCAAGTTCTTCTCCAATGCTCGAACAGCTCGCCTCCGGAATGAGATATCCGGATTCGCCCAGAAAGATGGGAGACTTTCTATAAAGCCTGGGAAAGATTCAAAGGATACACCACTCAATGTCCTCACCATGGTTTCAACAATGAGTCCCTACTCAGCACCCTTTACAGAGGAGTTCTCCCAAAGATAAGGATGGTTCTCGATACAGCAAGCAACGATAACTTCCTTAACAAAGATGTCGATGAAGGCTGGGAATTAGTAGAGAATCTTGTTCAATCTGATGGAAACTACACTGCGGATTATGACCGAAGCGTGAGGGGAAGTGTCGATTCTGAGGAGAGGATAAACTCTTACTCAGCCAACAGAAGCATGTTCACTTTGCAAGTGAGGATACAGTCTTCCAGGTTCAAGATGGGGAGGATACTTGTATGGAAGAGGTCAGCTATGTTCAGAATCAGGGAGGCTATAACAAAGGTTTCATTAACTACAAAAACAACCCCAATCTCTCATATTGGAGAACCAATGTTGCTAACCCTCAGGATCAAGTCTAACCACCTCATCAACAGCCGAATCAGTCCAAGCCTTTTGCCGCTTACAACCAAAATCAGGGTTTTGTTCCTAAGCAGCACTACTAGAGCAACCATCCTCAACAGGGAGTCATGGATCCACCACCTGATTTTGTACATCACCAAGCTCAGCCTTTTCCCATTCCGGATCAACAGATGACGACCATGCTGCAACAAATTCTTCAGGGTCAAGCAGCTGGTGCGATGGAAGCAACTAAGAAATTTTGTGAAATCAACACCAAGATGGATTACACCTACACTGATCTCAACAGCAAGATTGAGATATTATAATCCAAGATTAAGTACATGGTGGGAAAGACTGCATCTACTTCTTCCACACCACATATTGGCCAACTTCCAGGAAAAGCAATCCAAAACCGAAAGGACTTTGCTCACATCAATGCCATCACCTTAAGAAGTGGAAGGGAGTTACTTGAGAGGGAAGGACCATTTAAGATCACTGAGGACAGTAAAATCGAAGATGGGGAGGATTTGAATTGCAAAGAAGACCAAGAAACTCGACTGGAGACTGACTCTACCACCCAGGTCGAGCCAGTAGGTCAAGCTAGCTCTCCACCTGCTGAAAAACCAGTTGTTCCTGAGAAAAAGAAGGAACCCTTTGTTCCCCCTCCTTACAAACCTAAACTTTCTTTCCCAGGAAGATTCAAAAAGGACATAATGGAGAAGTATAGGGCAATTTTTGACAAACACATGAGGGAAGCAGAGATTAGGATGCCTCATTTGGATGCCTTTTCACTTATACCTCCATATCAGAAGTTCTTGAAAGATGCATTAAATGAGAGAGCAAAGGAAATTCAAGGTATGGTGGTCTTGACAAAAGAATGCAGTGCCATTATACATAAGAAAGTTGTCCAAGAGAAGCTACGTGACCCTGGTTTGTTCACTATGCCATGCTCTTTAGGTCCACTGATTTTCAAGAAATGCCTTTGTGATCTTGGAGCTTCTATCAGTCTCATGCCACTCTCAGTTGCTAAGAGGTTAGGGTTCAGTCATTACAAGCCTTGCAACATCTCTTTGGTCCTAGCCGATAGATCTGTTAGAACCCTCATATCATACTAGAAGACCTACCTCTAAGGGTTGGAACTGTTGAAATACCCATGGATTTCGTAGTGCTGGAGATGGATGAAGAACCGAGAGACCCTCTGATTCTAGGAAAACCTTTCTTAGCTATAGCTGGAGCAGTTATTGATGTTCGAAAGGGAAAGATTGATCTTAATCTTGGAAACGACTTCAAGATGACATTCGACATCAAAGATACAATGAGGAAACCAGCAATAGAAGGGCAGATCTTTCATATTGAAGAAATAGATCAACTTGCTGATGAACTTCTAGAGGAGCTTAATGAAGAAGATCACCTTCAAACTGCCTTGACAAAGAGTAGAAAAGATGGGTATATCCACAATGAAACCTTGGGTTATGAGATGATATTGGACTCGCATAAGGCTGTGGAAGGGTTAGAAGTCTTTGAAGATCTGATTGGGGTTAAAACAGAGGTTTTTTAGCTGCAGAATTCACTGACTCGACCAACCAGCTCGACCAGCCAGGTTGAGCCAGCATACCCACTACGTCAGACTCGACCAAGGCACTCGATCCCTAGGTCGAGTCAAGCTTCCCTGCATCAGATGACTGGTCAGAACTCAAAGCACCTAAAGTAGACCTCAAACCACTTCCTAAAGGGCTAAGGTACGCTTTTCTAGGACCCAACTCTACATACCCAATCATAGTCAATGATAAGCTTAATGATGATTAGTTGTATTTGCTATTGACTGAATTGAGAAAGTTTAGAAGTGCTATTGGGTATTCTCTGGATGATATTAAAGGAATTTCACCTAGTCTATGTACTCATAGAATTCACCTTAAAAATGAATCATATGCTAGCATTGAACCCCAGAGAAGATTGAACCCGAATTTGAAATAAGTAGTTAAGAAGGAAATCCTTAAGTTGTTAGAAGCTGGCATAATCTATCCTATATCTGATAGTACTTAGGGTTCTCCTGTGCATTGTGTTCCTAAGAAAGGGGGTATAACTGTTATAAAGAATGATAAAGATGAGCTCATACCCACCAGAACTATCACCTGGTCATAGGATGTGTATAGATTACAGGAAGTTAAATGCTGCATCTAGAAATGATCATTTCGCACTGCCATTCATTGATCAAATGTTAGAAAAGCTTGCAAATCATCCTTATTACTGTTTCTTAGATGAGTATAGTAGTTTCTTTCAAATTCCTATACATCCCAATGATTAAGAAAAAACTACTTTCACCTGCCCATATGGAATATTTGCTTGTAGGAGAATGCCTTTTGGTCTATGTAATGCACCTGCTACTTTTCAGAGATGTATGACTTATGGCTCTTCTTTCTCCTCCTGCTTGTTGAATCTTTGCACGGTGCTTACTAGGTGTGAGGAGACAAATCTGGTTCTAAATTCGGAGAAATGCCACTTTATGGTCAGAGAAGGGATTGTCTTGGGGTACAAGATTTCTGAGAATGGGATAGAGGTGGATAAAGCCAAGGTTGATGTGATGATGCAGTTGCAACCACCTAATAACGTCAGGGATATCAGGAGTTTTCTGGGACATGTTGGATTCTACAGGCGGTTCATCAAAGATTTCTAAAAAATAGTCAGACCACTCAGTAGAATGCTGTGCAAGGAGCAAGAGTTCATCTTTGATTCTGAGTGTTTGAGGGCTTTCTAGCTGATTAAAAAAGCCTTGGTCACAGCTCCAATAGTCTAAGCTCCAAACTGGGACTATCCGTTCGAAATCATGTGTGATGCTTCGGATTATGCTGTGGGAGCTGTTTTGGATCAAAGGATAGAGAAGAAGCTGCATGTGATATACAATGCAAGCAGGACACTAGATGAAGCTCGAAGGAGGTATGCAACAACAGAGAAGGAGTTGCTAGCTGTTGTGTTTGCTTTCGAGAAGTTCAGAAGCTATCTAGTGGGTTCCAAGGTGATAGTCTACACAGATCATGCAGCACTGAGGCATATCTATGCAGAGAAGGAGACTAAACCAAGACTACTCAGATGGATCCTTTTGCTTCAAAAATTTGACATGGAGATTGTTGACAAGAAGGGCATAGAGAATGGAGTAGCTGATCACTTATCAAGAATGAGGATAGAAGATGCATTAACAATTGACGACTCCATGCCTGAAGAACAGCTCATAGCTACCATCTTGGTGCTAGAAGAAGATAGGCTGTCTTGGTATGTAGATTTTGCCAATTACCTTGTAAGCGGCAAAATCCCTGGAAGTCTGGATGCTTACAGGAGAAAGAAGTTTTTGAGGGATGTGAACCATTACTTCTAGGATGAGCCATACTTATACAAGAGAGGTTCAGATGGTCTTTACAAGTGATGCATAACTGAAGAAGAAGTAAAAGAAGTTTTGGAGCACTGCCATGGTTCGGTTTATGGGGGTCACTTTGCTACCTTCAAGACTATCCAGAAGGTACTCCAAGCAGGTTTATGGTGGCCATCAATGTTCAAGGATGCTCAAGCTTTCATTACCAAGTGTGAGCCCTGCCAAAGAATGGGTAACATCAGTAGGAGGAACGAGATGCCTCAGAACCCGATTCTGGAAGTGGAAGTATTTGATGTATGGGGCGTTGACTTCATGGGACCTTTCAACCAACCATCTCATGGGAACAGCTACATCTTGGTGGTTGTTGATTATGTCTACAAGTGGGTTGAAGCAATAACATGTCCTTCTAATGATGCAAAAATTATCTTGAAGATGTTCAAGAGTGTCATCTTCCCCAGATTTGGAGTGCCAAAAGTAGTGACCAGTGATGGAGAATCTCATTTCATCAACAAACTCATTGAGAATCTACTGAAGAAATATGGGGTTAAGCACACGGTACCTACACCCTACCATCCTTAGACTAGTGGGCAAGTAAAAGTGTTTAACAAGCAGATCAAGGCTATTTTGGTAAGGATAGTGGGGGTTTCAAAGAGAGATTGGTGTTCTAAGCTTGATGAGACTCTTTGGGCATATCAGACTGCATTCAAAATGCCAATTGGGAGAACACCGTTCTAGTTACTCTACGGTAAAACTTGTCATCTGCCTGTTGAGATTGAGTACAAGGCATTGTGGGCAACGAAACTTCAGAACCTAGATATGAAGATTGCTCAAGAGAAGAGAGAGTTGGATCTGCATGAACTAGAGAAGATCAGGCTGGATGCTTACGAGAGCTCTAAAGTGTATAAAGAAAGGACTAAAGCTTTCCATGACAGGAAGATTTTGCCCAAGGAGTTCAAGACTGGTGATCAAGTTCTTTTTTTCAACTCTAGGCTCAAGTTGTTTCCAGGAAAGTTGAAGTCTAGATGGTCAGGACCGTTCATTATCAAGGGAGTTTCACCCTATGGAGCAGTCACCCTGATTGCAAAGGATGGATCTGACTTCACAGTGAACGGGCAAAGGCTCAAACCGTACATGGCTGACATCATAATTCCTGAAGGAACCTCAATTCCTCTGGATGAACTTAGCCAAGCCTAAGAAAAAGGGCAGTCAAGCTTAGTGACTTTAAACAAGCTCACTTGGGAGGAAGTCCCATGTCTATCCCTGTAAATAATAATCTAGTTTTCTTTTTAAACCGTCGTTTAGGTATGCTAATTTCGTGTTTTTGGCTTGCTGGTGTGTTTTCAGGAGAGTATGAGCATTGAATTATGAAGAAAAGGAGGAGACGAAAAAATTGGATCAGACTCGATCAACCAGCTCGATCACCCAGGTCGAGCCAGTCGATCGAGTCAGTTGGGGGAAATTCAAAATTTAAATTTTGAAAGGGGACAAACTCGATCCCACCTGGTCGAGTCAACACGTCAAGTCAAGCATTGGGCGCTCAAAATTCAAATTTTGAAATTCAAACAAGGCTCTAGACGCTCCTCCCCCTGTCATTTTAGCTCCTCCCTTTGCCTATATAAGAAGAACTCGAGTTCACAAGCTCTCCACACCAAAAATTTCAAGTTCTTCCTTCATTTCTTCCGAATAATCATTCTTCAGCTCTATTTCAAGATGATCAACCAATTCCTCTTCACCAAGCCCAAGGGATCCCAGAGACCGCAACAAGCTCGTAGACCATCTGCCAAGGCTGTACTAAGACAGATTCAGAAGCTGAGACCACCTGTTTCACCAGACAGAGAACCGATGGAGGTTGATGAAATGCCTAGCTCGACCTCAACACGTCGAGCCAGTAGGTCGAGCCAAGATGATGCGGCTGTGGCTAGGGAATTCTCACAGGAAAAATAAGATATTGCTCAAAGAAAGAAACCGGCGGAACCCAGCAAACAGGATGATAACAGTGAGAGAGAAGAAGAGAATCTCACAGTGGTCAAGAAGCAACCAAAGAAGTCCAAACAACTCTCCCAGGTATAGTATATGAACATCCTACTTGCTAGAGGTTTTACAGGAACTAGATATCCACCACGGGAGACTTGTCGAAAACTTGGAATAGCAAGAGATGTGGAGTATCTGTATGAAATGGGCAACCTCGGCATATTCATGAGGTTCCAGCTCGAAGCTTACAAGGAGGAAACATGCCACTTCCTCTCTTCACTCGAGGTCCACTTCTATGAGGATGAACCAGAATTCCGATGGAAGTCCGAGTTTCATCACCTTCACCTGCCGGGGTTTTCTTTACTTCCTCACTTTAAAGGAGCTGGATACTTTGTATGGATTCCCCAGCGGAACGGGTACGCAGCAAGATATTGATTACATGGAGCTGCAAGCACTTTAGTCAACCATTGGTGATGATAAGCCCTATTTGTCATCCAGAACCAAGAGCTCTCAAATCAGAAGCCCTGTAGTGATGTATCTTTACAAAGCTATTGCCAGTACTATGTTTACAAGGAAAGTCACTTGAAATGTCAATGAGGGTGAATTGCAAATGCTGGACGTCACTTTGAAGGAAGTTCTGGATTGCATAAGGAATGGGAAGGAACTACTGGGAGATAGAGCAGACACAAGCCTCACCTTTGTTCTGTTGAATCAGCTGATGTATTACAGGGATTGGGCATTGAGGATGCATCGGATGGATTCAGTAGGGGAACTCAGCATTGGCGGGATAATAACTCTAATACTCGTCGCCTATGGTGTAGAGCTCACATCAGAACCACATCCATCAAGATGGATAGATATAGAGTTCTTGAGGAGATCTAAATTTCTTGACACCACCTGGCCGGCTGATGAGTTCATGTACCGATTCACTCATCCAATAGCTGGAGAAGCTAAGCTGCATCTTCCCTGCACTAATATAACCAACGTTAGAGTGGGTGCTAACGTAGACTTCTCTCCACCGCTTGACAGACTTTACAACCCCTATGAAGAAGCTCCCCAGCCAGAAGATTCAGATAATGTGGTTAGTGAGGATGAAGATGATGTAGCACGGTTTGGTTTTGAGGAGTACCACTTGCAGCCTTAGTCTAGCCCATCCTTGAAGAAAGCTCACAAGCGTATTGGCATATTCCAGAAATGGAACATGTTTCAGGGCAAAACCATTGCAGTTTTGAAGGGTACAGTGAAAGATCTGAAGGAATAAAAGAAAGATGTAAGGGATCAGCTCAAGGAATTCCAGAACAAGTTCAGTGGTTCTTCCTACAAAAAGGTGATTTTGCCAGAGAGGGTACTGCTAGGAAGTGGGTCATTTCGTGAAGAACCAAGGTCTACTGCGGCCATAAAACCACCGAGAGCAACATCATACGAGCCAAGGCAGCAGTTTAGACAGTACTCAAGGCAGAAGAAGAAGAGATCTAAGCGCAGACAGGCTGACTCGACCAACCAGCTCGACCACCACGTCGAGCCAGTGGTCGAGCCAAGCTCCTACGCCGCTTACACTCGGGAAAGCATGGAGGATTCAATCTCCACCTTCTTCTCCAACCCTTGAGGTACCAGCTCTATCCATTCTTGTACATATCATTTGCATTTTTTTCTTGCTTTTTGTTGTTTCTTAAACTTTCTTTCTGAATTTTTATTACACAAGAGACTATGTAATTTAAGTTTGGGGGAAGGCTTAAGATGTGTTTGACATGTTTATTGTGTTCTTATTTTCCATTTTCGTGCATATTTGAGTCTGCATGCATCTAAGGCATAGAAAAACAAAAAAAAATTTGAAAATTTTTCGATAAAGATTACAAAAACAGAATGTTCATGTAGTTGTATTTGCATTTTAGGATTGAGTCTAGATTCGTTTCATTTAGGATTGTTGCATATGCATAGGGGATTATGATGATTATAACCTTGTAAGCACGCTGATTCAATAAGATAATCTCAGTTCCCATGTTTTTAATTGTCTAATGCATTATGAATGAACTTGAAGTAAGACTGAACCATACTTTGAATGCTCAACTAGATAGTCTTGTTTGAAGCATGCTGTGATTTGACTAGTAATTATCTTGATTATGCATTGCATTTGAACTCATGGATACCATATACATACTTGGATTTTCTTTCACCTGTTTACCACTCTTCCTAATCGAAGTAGCTGTTCTCATCCTTAGAACAATTTCCCTACCCTTAACTTAGCCTTCTTTCAAGCCATGTCTACTTTACTGAGAGCGTGTGAGGCTTATTTCTGAATAAGCTTGGCAGAAAGTGTTAGGTTTGAGCCGACAAGGATAGAATCTCATGTAGTTATGGTTTGTGATTTTTGAATCAGATAGGACTAGGTGGGAACTTGATTATTGGGCATGGGGTTAGGTTCTGCAAAGAGAAAAACTTGGAGAAAGATGAAAGAAAAAGGGTTAAAAGGTTTTAGAAGAGGAAAAGCTGAAAGTAAACTAATCTAGTAAAGGATTTTGGGGGTATGCTAAGAAAAGAACCAGGGAAAGAAAGGTAAAAAGCCTAATGTCTAAGGAAGAAAACCTGAGCTGAGAATGAAAAACCCCTAATCCTCTAGAAGTCTTAAGAACCTCTCCTTAGAACAAGAATAAGAAAAAGAGAATGAGTTTGATCCAAGAAAAGAGTTCAATGCAGAAAAATGATTGCCTAAGGGTAGAAATAGGATGCTTTTCTGGGGTTTAGAACTAGGAGGGTTAAGATCACTTGTGTATCATTGGGAAGATGAAATTCGATCCTTGTATGCAAAAGTTGGTTCTTACCTTTAGCATTCTGCTGAAGCTCATTCCTTTTCTTGAGAGATCCCTGTTTTGAATTGATCAAACCATGTGAAAGGGACAATTTTTGTCTTTTAACCTTACCTATTAGCCAAATGAGTTTATTGAATATGCATAACTTGATTCATGGTTTCTGCTTAATTGAATGTTAAAGGGAATGATAGATTTGAATGCATGTCTAGACTGAGACTGTTCGAAATTGTGCTTTGAAGAGTATGGATAAAGTTTTTAAGTAAAGTTCTAACATCTTGCATTCTAGAATTAGCAACTTGAACATTGAGATCATCTGTTTTATCAGCATGGCAAGCAAAGACTAAGTTTGGGGGAGTTGATATGTCTGTGTTTTACATGGTCTGAGCATGCATTTATCTTCCATTTAGCCTTGTCTAATAGCATATTCTTGACATTTGTCTCCAATTTTGCATACTTAGAGTGTTTTGCATTAGGATTGCATACATATTGCATTTTGGAGCTGTATCAAGTACATTCACGGAGTATTGGAGATGTTGGAATCAAATGGAGAAAAAAGAGAGTCTGGCTCGACCATGCACTCGACCATGGAGGTCGAGTGGAGCACAAAGCAGATGCCTTGGAAGCAAGCTCGACCAGGAAGCTCGAGCAGGGAGGTCGAGCTCATCCAGAAAAATGCCATCTTGAAATCTGAAGGCCAGCTCGACCAAGCTAGGTCGAGCCCGTTGGTCGAGTCCTCCAGAAAAATCCAATCTTGGAGTTTTCTAACCTAGCTCGACCAAGCCAGGTCGAGCTCATTGGTCGAGCCCGTCATAAAAATGCCGTCTTGAAGAATTTCGCCCAGCTCAACCAAATCACTCGACCTCCATGGTCGAGTGCACCTCCGAGACTTGCTATTTTGTCTGTTTGTAAGCTAGGGTTTTGCCTAAAACTATAAATACCTATTGTCCTCTAGATATTTGCGGCATCCACTGGGTTTTTCTCTCCTACTAGGCTTGTGCTCAAATTTGTAATCAAATTTCTAGTATTTCTACTTTGTATTTAAGTTTGATTTTTAGTAGTCTTTCTGTTTACTTCTTAATCTGTTTATTTATGCAAGTTTTTATTATTTCTGGGTTTGTTTTCTTGATGTTCTTCATGGGCTGAGTAGTCTTTAGGGTTCTTGAGGATGAGATATATTAGGTGTGGAATCTTAGTCTCCTAGGTGGTTTAAGTTTAGATTGTTTGATTTCCCTTCTGGATTAGTGTTCTTAATGTTAATTTCTCTCTGATCAATTAGAATTAGAACTTAGGTATTTTCACACCCAGAAGGTGTTTGATGAAAGGCCTGACAGAACTAATTCCAGAGATTTACATTCCTAGCCTAAGAGATTAGTTGACTAGGGTGTTTATTGGCTTTAATAGACAGAATCTTAATGCCTGCTAGGTTAGATTTCGCAAGAAAGATTTAGGTCTGGAACTAGCTTAGCTTGAGGTTATCTGTCATGGGAATGAATTTGACTGCTATTGAGTTTATTGTCTAGGGAATAACTCTGTTTGAGTATGTTAAACATCTAGGTAGATTAAGAGGAGACCCTAATCAATAACCCCCATCCTTAAGAGCTTCTATTTAGTTGATTGAACTCTGTTTGCATTGCTTTTGTTAGCTTCTGTTTTTAGTTTCTGTAACGCTTTCAATTATTGTTCTATTAGATTGTTAATCTCATGATCTACTGCTTGACTTGACTTAAATTGATTTTATTGCATCCTTTTTGGTTAATAGCTCTCCCGATTGGATTGACACATTTCTGTGTTGCAATGACATGATGATAGTGCATTAGGGTATTTGACCTATAACATAAAAACAGCTATATCAATAACTCCGAGGGTGATGACAGTATATGAGATAGAAGACATGATAAACAATAAACAAAAGTTGTAAATAAAGCAATAGAAAAACAAGAAGAATTGCATAACAAAAACTTAAGAACAAAGAATACTTGCGATTTTTCTCTAAGTGGTGGCTACAAAAGTTGTACAAAAAGTGGGAACTCTTTCTAATGAGCATTACATGTGTTTATATAGAGTTTAAAAGGCTTGGGGGAGTCTTAGGGCGTCCTTAGAATCTTTTGGAAGGTATTAATTCGAGATCTAAATTTTCATATCTTGCACTTCGCATTAACCGAAGATTCCTTTTTTGTCCAGTGAGTCAGCATCGACGGCCCTGGGTTGATGCTCTTGGTCGATGTAGATTCTCAAAATGAGCATCGACCGCTCCTGGTCGATACATGCGTCGATGGTCTTCGTCATCAGCTTCAAGTTCGGGTCCGAGGGAGAGCATCGACTGCCCTGGGTCGATGCTGTCTGTTGATGGCTTGCCTAGGATGAGCATCGACCAATCCTGATCGATGCTAAGGTCGGTGCATCCTTCTTGAGGCTCTGGAGATGTCTTTCCATGATGTTCTTGGCCCCAGCAATTAGCTTCAAGGTTCCTATGGCTTCTTAGGACTCAAAAACACTCCAAATTCATAGATTTTACTCCAAGTACCTATAAACACATAAACAAATACAAATGCACTACAATATCTTAAATGAATGTTATAATGCATAAAACAATACTAAATGAATGCATGAGCTCTATCAATGAACCTTCTACAAGATCTCCTCCATCACAGCATATGTCAATTTCTCAAACTGAACCTTGGGCATCAAAAGGGTTAGACCCGTATTAGTATTATTCCATGGCTTCACAGAATCAGAATTTGGTGAAAGCTTGTCGTGAGAAGACTCTTGTGACTCATACAGCTTGGGTATAAAGCATTTAGCATAGTAGATGGTCACTATGCTCTCCATATTATGTCTGTAAGAATGTTCCCTCAAGACTATCCTCACAGTCTTAGCGCCATATGATCTACTCGGAGTCGTCCCATGCTCTCTTTTCCTCATTAGCTCCTTAAGGGTAACTTGGGATGGTCGTGTTCCTTTTTTTATGATTCGAAACCCATTCTTGGCTGGACAATCGGTGATGAGATCCTTTAACATACTCAGCAAAACCTCCTTCAAAGGTTGGATCCGTCAACCCATCAAACCCGGAACACATAGGTGGCTCGATAATAGCAAGTGTGGAGCTCTGTGGTGTGATTTCAGCCTTAGTGTCTTCTTCTACTCCACTACTGACAACATCATGGAAGTTCTCATTGTCTTTAGTGAGTAGCTGGATAGAGGAGGATGGACCACACTCGTATCCTCGGTTTGGATTAGATTCCGCATAGACACCTTGGTTTTAGAACCTACCCTCACAACATCTCGAAAACTTGTCAATAGATTAGGACTAGGATGATCATGTATGGTTTTCTCAACTTTACTAAGCACCATTAGAAGATTAGACTTAGAACTAATGTTATCCTTAGAGAGTTTAAGTTGCATCTCATGCACTTGTGAAGGCGTTAAGGGAGCTAAACTAATCCTTTTATCATTATGCATGAAAGTGTAATGGTTAGATCTACCATGTTAAATGAATTCCTTATCATATTGACATGGTCTACCTAATAAAAGATGAGTAGCTTGCATAGGGACTATATCACATAAGGCATCATCACTATACTTACCCACACTATACGAAATCCTAACTTGTTCATTGATTCTCTATTTCGTTTTGTCATTGAGCCATCTAAGCCTATAGGGTCTAGGATGCTTCATAATCTCTAAGCCAAGTTTTGCTACCATGTATGAACTAGCCATATTAGTACAAGACCCTCCATCAATAATCAAACCGCAATTTTTTCCTTTTACCGTGCACCGGGTGTGAAAGATATTCTCTCGTTGCTCCGTTTCCTCCGGTATTGGCTCGACACTAAGAACTCTCTTAATGACAAGGAGCTATCCTTCATCTGGATACACAACTTCAACTTCAGGACTCTCAGTTTTCTATTGGGGTTCTTCCTCGTCTTGTGACTCATAATTGCCGGAAGGACTGATTATAATAGCTCTCTGGTTTGGGTACTCTCTAACGTAATGACCTCGGCCTCTAGATTTGAAATAAGTGATGTCTCGAGTTCTCGGACCAGTAGAGGGTCCTCTTGCATCAGCTTTAACCTCCTTTGAAGACTCATAAAGCTTGGCTGGCGCTTTAGACTCAAAAGCGGATCCTTTGCCCTTGTCGATGAACTTAGAAGCATTTGTGTTGGACCCGGAAGCTTGAGTATTCCATGAGGTGTTGCTGGCTGCCTTAGACCGATTGAAAGAGGTAACCTTCCTCTTCACTTGACTCTCAATCTGAATAGCTAAGTGAAGTAACTCATCAAAGTTATTGTAAGTCTATCTCTTTACTTTTCGAGCTATGTGATCTTGTAAGACATCTAAGAATTGAGCCATAAGTGCTTCTTCGGTGTCTTCAACTTGAAGCCGGTTCTTTAGATGCTTAAATTCCTCAAAGTATTCTTCAACACACTCTTAGTTACTTGAGAAAGCTTTCTAAACTTTCTTTGAAATTCACGGTGGTAGAGAGGAGGGACGTATCTCTTCTTCATCATAAATTTCCTTACGTCCCAAATAGGAACCGAACCTTCTCTATTACGTCTTCTCTCAGATATATCTCGATCCTACCAAGTCAATGCATGGTCCGTGAGTTGAGCAGCAGCATATGAGACCTTCCTTGGCTCGTCATAATCATAACACTCAAAGATATGATCCATCCTTTGCTTTCGATCAAGATAAGCTTCCGGATCAACTTTTTCCACAAATGTTGGGGCGTTAAGCTTGAGGTCGGAGACCTAAGCTCGGTGATGGTGTTGTTCATTACCACCCCTAGTAGCTCCTCTTTGCCACGTTCTATCCCTCCTATATGGTGGAAGCTCAAAATCTCCTTCGGAAAGGTCGTCGATCATGGGATCATGGGCCGGAGGATGTGCTCGATGTTGACCCGGCTGCTCCACTCGATTCACTCGATCTCTGAGTTGTTGAAGTTAGGTCTGAATGCTTGTGAGGATGTTCACAATGTTGGGAGGTTCAGCCATGATGTCAAAACCTCGTAAAAACCACAACATAAAACCGAACGCGTGAGGACTTTAAACCGGAAACAAAATTTAAACAAGATGGGTCAGTTCTGGGTGGTTCCATGGATGCACGAGGCCTTGGCTCTTCACGAAATGAACCACTTCCCACCAATACTCGTTTGGGTAATACCACTCTCTTGGAGGAAGGAGCACTGAATTTTAGCTGGAAATCCTTGAGTTGATCCCTCACTTCTTTCATCTGGTCCTTTAGATCCCTCACTGTCCCTTTCAAAGCAGCTATGGTCTTGCCCTGGAACTTGTTCCATTTCTATAGTATTCCAATGCGCTTGTGTGCTTCCTTCAAGGCTGGACTAGATGAAGGTTGTAGGTGGTACTCCCCAAAACCGAACTTCCCCGATGCATCATCCTCATCAGCACCAACAGAATCACCGGAATTTTCTTCTGGTTGTGGTGTTTCTTCATACGGGTTATAGAGCTTATCAAGTGGGGGAGAGAAGTCGATGTTTTCACCCAATCTAACCTTGGTTATATCAGTGCAAGGGAGGCGCAAGCGGGCTTCTCCAGCTGTTGGGTGAGTGAATTTGTACATAAACTCATCAGAAGGCCAGTTGTGATCCAAAAATCTACACCTCCTCAAAAACTCAATATCGATCCATCTGGGCGGATATGGCTCTGATGTGAGCTCTACACCACATGCAACAAAAATTGGAGTGATGATACCTCCAATGCTAAGTTCTCCTTCAGAATTCATCCTGTGGATCCTCAATGCCCAATCCTTGTAGTAGAGCAGCTGTCCCAAAAGAATAAAGGTGAGGCTTGTATCTGATCTATCTCCTTGCATTTCCAGCCCTCTCTTGTGTAACCCAGAACCTCTTTTAAACACACATCCAACATTTGCAGCTCTCCTTCATTCACATTACCTGTAACTCTCCTTGCAAATAATGTGCTGGCAATGGCCTTGTGAAGATATCTAACCACATGGCTTCTTATTTGGGAGCCCTTGTTTCTTGATTACGAATAAGGCTTGGTATCATCGCTAATGGTTGTCTACAGTTGTTGCAGCTCCATGTAGTCAATATCTTGCAGCGTTCCTGTGGCACTCGGGAATCCATATAAAGTATCTATTTTCCTTATAGTGAGGGAGTAAAGGAAACCCCTACAGGTGAAGGTGATGAAACCTGGACCTCCGTCAGATTCATACTCTGGTTCGTCTTCATAGAAATGGACTTTGAGAGATGAAAGAAAATGGCATGTCTCCTCCTTGTAAGCATCAAGTTGTATCCTCATGAACGCGCACAAGCCCCCCATTTAATAGAGATACTCTTCTGGAGAAAGTTGCTTAGGCTTTTTTTGTGACTTTTTCACCACTTTGGGCTCATCTTCCTCGGTCTCACTGCGAACTTGCTGCGTGCTAGGTTCCATCGGTTTTTTCCCTCGAGTAACATCGCGCTTCTTGAAAATTCTCTGGCCGTCTCCTTGTCGCGCTGGCTCGACCCCTTGACTCGACCATGGGTGGTCGAGCTAGGTGCAGCTTCCACCTCCATTGGTATTCTGCTTGGAGAAACAAGTCCTCTTAGCTTCTGAAATTGCTTAGCCATGGATTCGGCGGATGAACGACGAGTTTGAGGTGGCTTCTGGAACTTCCTTGGCTTAGTGAAAAGGAGCTGATTGATCATCTTGAAAGATCTTGAAGGAAAACTCGAGAACAGATGAGAAAAACGATTCTGGTGAAAGGAAGAGATTTCTTAAAGTTTTGTTGGTGTGGAGAGCTCATGAGGTCGAGTTCTTCTTATATAGGCAAGGGAAAAAGCTAAATGATAAGGGAGGAGCGTCTAGCTTGCGTTTAAATTTTAAAATTCAAATTTTGAGCGCCTAGATACTGGACGCGAGATGATGACGCGATCGCACGTGGTAGAGCTAGGCTGGTAGAGCTGTCCCTTTCACAATTCAAAATTCAAATTTTTAGATTTCCCCCCATCTGACTCGATCGTTTGGCTCGACCAGGATGGTCGAGCTGGGTGGTCGAGCTGAGCCAATTTTTCTTAAATCCCCCTTTTCCTTACGATTCAATGCTCATATTCTCCTGAAATCACACAATCAAGCCAAAAACAACAACTTAGCACACTTATTCGACGGTTTAAAAAGAAAATTAAAGCAATATATACAAGGATAGACATGGGACTTCCTCCCAAGTGAGCTTTTTTATAGTCACTAAGCTTGACTTCCTGTTTTATTCAGGCAAGGAGAGGTTCATCCAGAGGAATTGAGGTTCCTTCTGGAATAATGATGTCGGCCAAGTACCGTTTGATCCTTTGCCCGTTCACTATGAATTCGTTTCTGCTCTTTCCGATAAAGGTGACTGCTCAATATGGTGAAACTTTCTTGATGGTGAATGGTCCTGACCATCTGGACTTAAGCTTTCCCGGAAACAATTTGAGCCTAGAGTTGAACAGAAGCACCTGATCACCAGCTTTGAACTCTTTGTGCAAAATCTTCCTGTCGTGGAAAGCATTAGTTCTCTCCTTGTACACCTTAGAGCTCTCATAAGCTTCTAGTCTGATTTCTTCAAGCTCGTGCAAATCTATCGCTCTCTTCTCTTGAGCAGTCTTGATATCCAAGTTTAGAAGTTTCGTTGCCCACAGTGCCTTGTACTCAATCTCAACAGGTAGATGACAAGCGATGACAAGCTTTACCGTAGAGTAGTTGGAACGGTGTTCTCCCAATTGGTGTCTTGAAAGTTGTTCGATATGCCCAGAGAGTCTCATCAAGCTTAGAAGACCAATCTCTCTTCGAAACCCCTACTACTCTCGCCAAAATGGCCTTAATCTGCTTGTTGGACACTTCCACTTGCCCACTAGTCTGAGGGTGGTATGGTGTAGCTACCTTGTGCTTTACCCCATGCTTCTTCAGAAGGTTCTCAAAGAGTTTGTTGATGAAGTGAGATCCTCCATCGCTGATCACTACTCTTGGCACTCCATATCTGGGAAAGATGACACTTTTGAAGATCTTCAAAACTACCTTTGCATCATTGGTAGGACAGGCTATTGCTTCAACCCATTTGGAGACATAATCAACAACCACTAAGATGTAGTTGTTCCCAAAAAAAGGCGGGTTGAAAGGTCCCATGAAATCGATGCTCCACACATCAAACACTTCAACTTCCAGAATTGGGTTCTGAGGCATATCGTTCCGTCTACTGATGTTACCCATTCTCTGGCAAGGATCACACTTAGTGATGAAAGCTTCAGCATCTTGAACATTGATGGCTACCATAACCGTGCTTGTAACACTTTCTACACAGTCTTGAATGTAGCGAAGTGACCTCCATACACTGAACCGTGGCAATGCTCTAGAACTCCCTTTACCTTTTTTTCAACTATGCACCTCCTGAATAGACCATCTGAACCTCTCTTGTATAAGTAGGGCTCATCCCAGAAGTAATGTTTCACATCTCTCAGAAACTTCTTTTTCCTGTAAGCATTAAGAGTTCCAGGGATTTCGCCGCTTACAAGGTAATTTACAAAATCTGCATACCAGGGCACATTCCTATCTTCTAGTGTCATGACAACAGCAATGAGTTGTTCCTCAGGCATGGAGTCATCAATTGGTAATGCACAATCAATCCTCATCTTTGACAAGTGATCAGCGACACCATTCTCTATACCCTTCTTGTCTACAATATCCACGTCAAACTCCTGTAGCAAAAGTATCCATCTGAGCAGTCTTGGCTTAGTTTCCTTCTTGGCATAGAGATGCCTGAGTGCTGCATGGTCTGTGTAGATGATTACTATAGACCCTACTAAATAGCTCCTGAACTTCTCAAAAGCAAAGACAACAGCCAGTAACTCCTTTTATGTTGTTGCATATCTCCCTTAAGCTTCATCAAGTGTTTTGCTTGCATAATAGATCACGTGCAGCTTCTTGTCAATCTTTTGACCCAAAACAGCTCCCACAACATAGTCCGATGTATCACATATTATTTCGAACGGATAGTCCCAGTTTGGTGCTTGGACTATTGGAGCTGAGACTAGGGCGTTCTTAATCAGCTGGAAAGCTCTCAAACACTCAGAATCGAAGATGAACTCTTGTTCCTTGCATAATAGCCTAGTGAGTGGTCTGACTATTTTTGAGAAATCTTTGATGAACCTTCTGTAGAACCCATCATGCCCAAGGAAACTTCTGATATCCTTGACGTTCTTAGGTGGTTGTAGCTGCATCATCACATCAACCTTGGCCTTGTCCACCTCTATCCCACCACTAGATTTGTCTCCTCGCATCTTGTAAGCACCCTGCAAAGATTCAACAAGCAGGAGGAGAAAGAAGAAACATACACGGAAAAGTCATCCATGAATACTTCCACAGTCTCCTCAATTAAATCCGAGAATATAGAAGTCATGCATCTCTGAAAAGTAGCAGGTGTATTACAAAGACCAAAAGGCATTCTCCTATAAGAAAATGTTCCATATAGACAGGTGAAAATAGTTTTTTCTTGATCATTAGGATGAATAGGAATTTGAAAGAAACCACTATACCCATCTAAGAAACAGTAATAAGGGTGATTTGCAAGCCTTTCTAGCATCTGATCAATGAATGGTAATGGAAAATGATCCTTTCTAGATGCAGCATTCAATTTCTTGTAATCAATACACATCCTATGACCAATGATAGTTCTAGTGGGTATTAGTTCATCCTTATTATTCCTAACAACAATTATACCCCCTTTCTTTGGATCACAATGCATAGGAGAAACCCAAGTACTATCATATATAGGATAGATGATTCCAGCTTCTAGCAACTTAAGAATTTCCTTTTTAACCACTTCTTTCAAATTCGGGTTCAATCTTCTCTGAGGTTCAATACTAGCATATGATTCATTTTCAAGGTGAATTCTATGAGCACATAAGCTAGGTGAAATTCCTTTAATGTCGTCCAGAGAATACCCAATTGCTTTTCTAAACTTTTTCAATTCAGTCAATAGCAAATGCAACTCATCATCACTAAGCATATTATTTACTATGACTGGGTATGTAGAATTGGGTAGAAGAAAGGCGTACCTTAGCCCAGAAGGAAGAGTTTTGAGGTCTACCTTAGGTGCTCTGAGTTCTGACCAGTCGTCTGATGCAGAGAGGTCTGGCTCGACCTGGGGATCGAGCTGTGTGGTCAAGTTTGGCGCAGTGAGTAAGCTGGCTCGACCTGCTTGGTCGAGCTGGGTAGTGGAGCCAGTGCGTTCTACAGCAAAAACCTCTGTTTCAACCCCAATCAGTTCTTCAAACACTTCTGACATTTCTATAACCTTATGTGAGTCCAAGATTATCTCATAACCCAAGGTCTCATCGTGTAGGTATCCAACCTTACTGCTCTTTGTCAAAGCGGTTTGAAGGTGATCTCCTTCATTAAATTCCTCCAGAAGTTCATCAACAAGTTGATCCATTTCCTCAATATAGAAGATCTGTTCTTCTATTTCTGGCTTTCTCATGGTTTCTTTGATGTCAAATGTCATCTTGAAGTCACTTCCAAGATTATGATCAATCTTTCCCTTTCGAACATCAATAACCGCTCTAGCTGTGGCTAAGAAAGGTCTTCCCAGAATAAGGGAATCTCTTGGTTTTTCATCCATCTCCAGCACTATGAAGTCTGTAGGTATCTTAACTGTCCCAACCTTTAGAGGTAAATCTTGTAGCATACCATGAGGAGTTCTAACTAATCTGTCTGCAAGCACCAAAGAGATGTTGCAAGGCTTGTAGTTGCTGAATCCTAACTTCTTGGCAACTGAAAGTGGCATGAGACTAATAGATGCTCCAAGATCACAGAGAGACTTCTTGAAGATCAATGGCGCCCCAAAGAGCATGGTAGAGTGAACGAACAAGGATCACTTAGCTTCTCCTTGATAACCCTCTTCTGGATAATGGCATTACACTCTTCTGACAAACCACCATACCTTGAATCTCCTTTGCTTTTGCAGCCACTGCATCCTTCAAGAATTTTTGATATGCGGGCAACATTGAGAAGGCATCGATGAGAGGTAACCTAATATCTGCTTCCCTCATGTGTTTGTCAAAGATTGCTCTATACTTCTCTATTAAGTCCTTTTTGAACCTTCCTGGGAAAGGCAGTTTGGGTTTGTAAGGAGGAGGGACAAAGGGTGCCTTCTTTTTCTCTGAAACTATTGGTGTTGGCGCAGGTGGAAGGCTGGCTCGACCAGTGTGGTCGAGCTGGGTGCTAGAGTCAGTCTCTAGACGAATTTTTTGGTCCGTTTTACAGCTCAAATCCTCCCCATCTTGAATCTCACTGTCCTCAGTGATTTTAACAGACCCTACCCTCTCAGGTAGTTCCTTTCCACTCCGTAAAGTGATGGCGTTGATGTGAACATAGTTCTTTGGGTTTTGGACTGACTTTCCTGGGAGCTGGGATGAGCTAGAAGTGGAAGCAGTCTTGCCCTCCATACACTTTATTTTGGAATTCAATGTCTCAATCTTGTTGTTAAGATCATTATAAGTGTAATCCATCTGCGTTTTCATTTCACCAAACTTCTTAGCGGATTCCATTGTACCAGCTGCCTAACCCTGTAGGAGTTGTTGCAGCATTTGTGTCATGTTCTGATCCGGAGCTAAAGAAAATGGAGGTTGGTGAGATGTGAAACCAGGTGGGGGACCTATGACTCCCTGTTGCGGATAGCTGTTCGGGTAGTGCGGCTTAGGAACAAAACCCGGATTCTGGTTGTAAGCTGCAAAGGGCTTGGACTGAGGGGGTTATTGCTAAGGCGGGTAGACTTGATCCTGGGGGTTAGCAACATTGGTGCTTCTGTAAGAGAGATTCGGGTTGTTCTTGTAGTTGATGAAACCTTTGTTGTGGCCACCCTGATTCTGAATATAGCTGACCTCTTCTAGACCATCATCCTCCCCATCTTGAACCTGAAAAATCGTATCCTCACTAGCAAAGTGAACCTGTTTCCTCTGCTGTAGTAGTTGATCCAACTTGGCATTCAAAGCCTTGATTTCCTTCCTAGTCCTCTCCTCTGAATCAAGACTGCCCCTCACACTTCTATCATACTCAGCATTATAGTGTCCATCTGATTGAGCGAGGTTCTCCACCAGTTGCCACCCATCATCGACATCTTTGTTGAGAAAGTTGCCATTGCTTGCAGTATCGAGAACCATCCTTATCTTTGGAAGAACTCCTCTGTAAGGGTGCTGAGTAGGGACTTATTGCTGAAACTGTAGTGAGGACATTGAGTAGTGTAGCTCTTGAATCTTTCCCAGGATTCGCAGAAAGTCTCCCCATCTTTCTGAAAAAACCCGGATATCTCATTCCGGAGGCGAGCGGTTCTAGCATTGGAAAAGAACTTGGCAAGGAAAGCTTTCTTGCAGTCATCCCATGAAGTGATAGAACCATGGGGTAGATTCTTCTCCCAGAGATGGGCTTTGTCACCAAGAGAGAATGGAAAGAGTCGCAGCTTGAAACCATCTTCACTGACTCCATTGATCTTGGTAAGGCTACAGAGCCTATCAAACTCATCTAAATGATCAAGTAGGTCTTCCATAGGCAGCCCATGGAATTTGTTGCTTTGCACCATAGCTATCAAGCCACTCTTGATCTCAAAGTTGTTATTCTGGACTGTGGGAAGTACAATCCCTTGCCTATTAGTGTGAGTATTGAGAGCATCTCCCGCACCGATCAGACGCTGCCTCCGCGGATGAGGCACATGTTCAGGCTGTGGTAGTGGATTATCATCAGCCATTTTTAGTGGATCCTGTTGATCTATGCTGAAATGTTCTCTCTGCTCTCTCAACTGTTGTGGTAGCTTGTTAATATTGTCGAGGTAGCGAATGAGGTTCTGGCTTCCTTTTGATCTCGTTTGCATGCAAGTGGAGGATGACTCAATGGGCTGACTCGAGCTAGGCAGGTCGAGTCAAGATTGTACCTGAAATGCAAAGACAAAGAAAGAAAGACTAAATGAATAACAGAGTAGACTGAAAAGAACTTGATCTGAAACGATTTGAAATCCTAAATGTAACAACAACACCCATTTGGCAACGGTGCCAAATTGATATTTGTCAATTCCTAACGTATTATCATGTCATTGTAGTACGATAAGGTATCAATTCAAATGGGTGCGATATTAACCAGAAAGGATGCAATCAAACAGTTTAAGTCAAGCCAAGCAAGCAATAGGATGTGAATCTATCAACCTAAACAAAAAGTAAAAACAGAGTCTAGCAGCAACTAATAGAACGAAAACAGAGCAAAACAGAGCGATTGCTACTAACAGAGCAAAACTCGGTGGCGGGCTATGATATCTGTCAATTAGTCAAGCCAGAGCACCAAGTTCCGAGCGGTTTGTTGAGGAGCCTATCCATTCCTGAATGGAAATGGGACATGATCACTATGGATTTTGTGGTCGGGTTGCATGTGTCTCGAAACAAAGATGTTATTTGGGTCATTGTTGATCGTCTGACCAAGTCTGCACATTTTCTAGCCATCAGAAAGTTCGATGGAGCTGAGGTTTTGGCTAGGAGGCATGGTATACTAGTGAGTATATTGTTGGATCGGGATTCCAAGTTTACTTATGTGTTCTGGAAGACATTTTAGGCAAAAATGAGCACTAAGGTACATCTGAGCACGACTTATCATCCTCAGACGGATGGACAATTGGAGAGAACTATCCAAACTCTCGAGGATTTGCTGAGGATGTGTGTGTTAGACTTGGGTGGCCAGTTGATGGATTACTTGAACCTTGTAGAGTTCACGTATAATAACAGCTTCCAAACTAGTATTGGAAGGAAACCATATGAGGCTCTGTATGGTCGGCCATGTCGTACACCATTATGTTGGATCAAAATGGGGGAGAGAAGCATATTTGGGAAATACTTTGTTCAGGAGACTACAGAAAAGATCCGAGTTTTGAAGTTGAACATGAAGGAAGCGAAAGATCGGCAAAAGAGTTATGCCGATAAGCGGAGAAAAGAGCTAGTGTTTGAGGTCGGAGATAGAGTTTATCTAAAGATGGTAACATTGAGGAGTCCTAACAGATCTATTTCTGAGAATACGCTAAGTCCGAGGTACATGGGACCATTCAAAGTGGTTGAGCTAGTTGGCCGGGTTGATTACAGTGATATGAGACTCGGGGTGAGAGTCTTTGTTCCGTATTTGAAGATGGGTAAGTGTTAGCTCAAACCTTCTCCACTTGACCAACTCGCGGCCGAAGGTGGTGATGACTAGACGGTTAACTCAAAACTCCTCCCGTGAAGTCGTGTAGATGGCGTGATGATGGGTTGATATGCGAACCACAAAGAGTATGAAGGGCTCTTTGATACAGCTTGACGATTTTGGCTCTGGAATCGCACACAAAGACAAGAACAAAGGGATAAGTTTTTATGAAAACATAAGAAAATTTGGTTTCTTTATTGATCAAGGGTGAAACGAAATGATACACGGCCAAGGGACTTTATAAAAGTCCATGCGGCTACAATCCTAGGGTTACGACTCAAAACAACAAGACTTGTAAAAATAAAAGACTCAAATGACTTACACTTTCAATGAGAACAACTAGTAGTCCTCTTACAAGGAAAGTGTCTAAAAAGACATAAAAATAAAAGAAACAAAAACGACTCTCTAGGACTCGAACTAGACTCATGGGACGCTCTCTAGAACCACTTGGCGGAAGCCATTTCACCTGCAAGGAGATAAAAATAATTAAACACAAACTTACCCTTAGTTGACCGAGAGTCTTGGCTAGGGTCCGAGTCCGCGTCCGTCAAACCTGCGGTAGCTTCGAGAAGGGCTTGTGTGCCTTCATTGAATTCTACCCTTAGTGTCTTAGCTCTACCTCTTGTTACATGACTGTTGACCTCTGGAATCTTGATTTGCCTGATGAGAGGATTTGTTTCACCTCTTCTCACCAGGTTTCACCCGAGCGCTACTTATAGGGTAGTCTCGAGAATTTAACCCGATGTGACCGCAAATGCACGGTTAAATGCATTTGTAGTATAATCGGGATCGATCAACAGATACTGAGAATAACTACACATAGACTGCAGGAATGAATCTAATCTAGGCAAATTATAAAAGTTGGGGGTTTGATTCTAAGTTCTAAATAATTGAAATGCATAAACTAAATAATTCTAATAGGTAAAATAAATAAACGGTAATTAAATAAATTAAATAAGTAATAATTAAATAAGCAATAATAAAATTACTGAAAATAAATTGCGTAAAGTAAATTGCATAAAGTAAATTGCGTAAACTAAATAGCGTAAAGTAAATAGCGTAAATCAAAGTGTAAAAAATAAGTAGCATAAATTAAAGTGTGTAAATTAAATAACATAAAATAAATAACAAAAAATAAATGGCATAAATTAAATAACATAAATATAGAATAACTTAATTTAAATAATTTAAATAGTAAATTAACAATTGATCCCTAGGGTGAATAAGAACGATTTCAGGGAGTCTATATTTTGGATTCATGTTCTACCTAATAAGTTTGTGTTGTCAATCTAGGGATATTCGAAGTAGACTAGTGACTACTCTCGTGATAAACTAAACACTGTGTCAAACCCACTCTCGTGTCGACCTTCACGCATTAAACGCATCCTAACATCTATTACTAAGTATTCATAAACTTCTGTTGGACTATAAATCAAACGGCCTTGTGTTTTCAGTAATACGAAGTGATTGATGGATCTGTTTCAGAAATACTACCCACTCTCGTGGTGAAGTGTTTCTAAGATTTTAACCAAACTTAACTAGACTTCGATCAATGATTAATTCTATCAAACAACAAACTCGACCATAGCTAATACTCTCTGATATTAAGATATTAAGTTTTAACCCACTCTCGTGGTGCTAAGAGCTTCTATTAGTATAACCTCTCGATTATAACCTTAAGCATCTCCCATAGGATATGACTTAGCATTAAGATTGAATATTAGAGTAGCTAGATCGATTAAGAACAGTCAAACATATGAAATCTTATAACATAGATCCCATCATTGATCTCCACCCGAGAGATCTAAAGGATCTACTCACTCATACCTCCAAGGGTGACGGCAGGATATGAGTAGAAAGACATGATAAATAATAAACAAAAGCAGTAAATAAAACAAAGCAAGAAGCATTACATGTGAACGCCCGGTTCACTTATTTATTACATATATCCTTTTCATTACGTATCGAAGGGGAGGAAGAGGGGAATCTTACTTAGACAAGCCTTGCAGAATCTCATAGATGTATCATGTCCAATGTATCTCAAGCCCCCGATCGAGAGAAATTAAATTCAATGAGGTGAGAAGTCAACTCGGATTCGTCTAAGTCTCCAGAAGAATGATCCGTTTGGGGTTTGTCGATCCACTCATGGATTTTCCATGTTTTGCTAGTAAAGATTATACACTATCCAACAAAGCATCCAAACATTAACACAAATAACACAATTAACAAGTTCTATTGCCACCTCATTAAAAACCTTTTGTCATGTTATTGAACCTATAAATGAGGAAAAGACTGTAACTGTAACATCCGTGTTCCTTAGTCATCCTCTCGAGTTGTAATTGTATTTGATGTTTGTTGTAATGGACCATCGGGATTGTTGTATTTGACGAGAAATTATTAATATGTGGATGTTTACCGAATTGTTGAGAATGATTAATACATGATGCGGTATTTCATGTATTAGGGATGTCGAGTACATGATATGGTATTTCATGTATCGGCGGGTTGACACATGATGTGGTATTTCATGTGTTACAGAGTTTGGAGCGGTGGTTGTTCCGTCTCGGTTCGGAGATTTTTGGGTTTAGATCACTAGATCCTAATACGTGGTTGGGGTCGATAGGATTGTGTGATTTTCAATCCTATTGACAGGTCATTGGGGTTGTGTGATATAACCCCAATGAGGGGTCATTAGAGTCATATGATAATTGACTCTAATGATGCTGGTTAGGATTGCCTGATAATCCTAACATGGTGGGTTTTTACTGATTAGGATATGCGGTATCCTAGATCGGTAGCCCAGGGTGAGATCTTATGATCTCAGAGGGTTTTTACTGATTAGGATTATGTGATATCCTAGATCGGTAACCCGGGGTGGGGTTCTACGATATTGGATCTCACGGGGACTTATCATATTAGGGTCCTGTGGTATTGGATTCTAATATGCTAGGTCATTTGACGGATTTAACTCGTTCGAATCCGGGGATATTGGATTTCGACGAGTTAGCCGTTGGATGACCACATAGGATCTTGTGATGTTAGACTCGGGAGTATTATTGAACCGAGTGTGGGACGATACCGAGCTTAATTGGGGGCCCTAGGGGCGGTAGGCGGGTTGATTCGATCAAAGGATTGATCGAAGAGATGTAATCCCGAGTGGTTTGGTTTGAGCGTAATTAGCGGTAATTCTGAGGTTTGATGGAGTGAGGGAAATATCTTGGGACGGAGAGATGTTTTGAACATTTCGAGAAATTAAATGAAGTTGCTAAACCGAGCGAGAGAACTTAATTGAGGCGGTTTAGTAATTTCTGGTTTGGTTTGGTTTAATTTTAATTAAACCAACAAAGATATATACACATATATGTATATATCTCCCTTTCCTTCTATATTGTTCTTGAAGCTTCTCTTCTCTTCATTTGGGCAAGAAAAATCTAGACTTAGAGAGAGAGAAGAAGAGAGCTCTGATTGAGCTAAAATTTTGTGGGTAAGTTCTTCAATCTCTTGACTAGTTATCTACCAAATTTCGTGGGATTGTGTTGAGGGTTTTGGGAGATATGATTTTTCTCCCTAGACTACTCTATTTTCGGGCTGTAGCGACGGGGCGAGTTGATGGAGTGATTGGGCACCCAAATCTTGTTTTTTTTATCTTGAAGTTCACCGAAGGAATTTCTTAAATTTGAACTAGGATAAAAGTTATGCTCGGTTAAAGAAAGCCCTGTTTTTGGAGAAAAGAATCCGATTTGGGGGTTTGGATAATCCGAGTTTGAGAGATTGTTATCACCTCTTGAGAAGTGTTGTGGTGATCTTTTGTTAGGGATTGGTGCTACCTTGGTGTTGGCTAAGTAAGAGCCCAGAAGAAGTAAGCTTAAGGCTTGGAAACCATCAAAGGAGTGTTCTTCGTTTCAACCGTATTCGAGGTGAGTGCGTGACCATAGCGTAGTCATACAATTATAAGACTCTTCGTGATTAATGTGTGATGTAGGGTGTGACCATATGGGTGTGATTTATGGCTAGTCCATGTGTGTGTTGTATGTGTGACGATAGACCTCTATCATGTTATGGTTTGATTGTTATATTGCATGTTGATTGCGATAAGTTTGGTAATTATATGTTCGTGTCGCGGTGGGGACGGGATGACCGCCTCACTAAGCATTATCAATGCTTACGCGCCTCTTTTGGTGCAGGTAAGGACAAGTCTTAAATAGCGGAGCTCGTGGAACCAAGGCCGAGAATGAAGATGGATGATCTAGGCATATCGGGTTCCCTTTTTGCATCTTTTGTGTTGTTTATAACTTGTGTACTTAGGATGCAATGTTTGAACTTGATATGATGCATATTGGTATGTTAAGATGGTTTTGAATGCTTAGGAAATGTCATGGTTGGTTGTTGGTTGTTGTTGTATGTTGCTTGAGTGAAGCTTTTTTGGGCGTAGGGCAAAGGGGAGATCGACCAATCCAAGTAGGATCGATCGATCCTGTAGGTTGTTTTCGAAGCAGAAGATTTCTGCCCAAGTTTTTAGGGGTTAGGATCGACCGATCCCGGTGTGAGATCGATCGATCCTGGCAGGTTATTTTGGCCAGAATGATCGGGTTATTTTGGTGGAGGTAAGAAATCGACCGATCAAGGTATGATCGATCGATCCGTTTTGACGTAAAAATTTCCGGATCGTTTTAGGGTGTGAAGATCGATCGGTCCAAGGGTGATCGATCGATCCTATGGGGTCAGGATCGACCGTTCTTGGGAGGATCGACCGTTCCTGAGGGGCATTCTTAAGGCAGAAGTTTCGGGTCTGTTTTTAGGGAATGAGATCGATCGATCCTGGGGAAGATCGATCTATCCCTATTGCATTAAGGTTTAAGTGTTTGTCTTGTATTAGATGTGGAGTCTTTAGCTTGAGTAACAAGTAAGTTTTAATTATTCACCGATTAAAAATGTTTTAAGAAAAAGTTTTAAAAATTTCGTATTTTCCGCGGTTTTCGTCTTATTGTTCCAGGGTAGGTCCTTTCAATTTGGTATCAGAGCCGTAGCGTTTCTAGGACTTGTTGAAGTCATGTTTGCTTGCTTGTGATTATGTGATTGTGGGTTGGGGTCAGAGATCATCCTCTTCGGCCAAGTAAAAGGTTCCACGGTAAGACTTCTCTTGTTTTTGTGTTAGTGAGCTTTGTGTATTGAATCCTCTGTTTGTTTTGTAGTATGGTGAGAAGTACAAGAACTGGTAGAAGTAGAAGAGGAGTGGCGCGGGAGCCGGCTGAGCCAAGGAAACAAGTGGACCCCCGGGGTGAAGACCAAGTGATGGTCGAGGATGTTGCTGAATCGAGAAATGGTGGGGCTGCGGGTAATGCAGCTCAAGCGGTTGAGAACGAGCCGCAGGTACAGGTTCAGCAACAAGAGGGTCCGAATGAAATGAGACAAATGTTGGGTTTATTGACCCAGATTCTTGATAGACTACCAGGGCCGGTAGCCGCTCTAGCTCCCGAGGCGCCACCCGAAGTGATTGAGCCACCGAGAGTGGTTAACTCCGAGGCTAGGGGAGACGTTGTAAGTCCTGTAATTCCGCCATATCTTACGGTGCTAGATCATATGCAACGATTTGGCACCAAATTCTTCCCGGGGGGTGCTAAACCGGTGGAAGCGGATGAGTGGAGGTCCAGGTTAGAGAGAAACTTCCTCTCGGTTAGGTGTCCGAAGGAATATAAGATTGATTTAGCGGTGCATTACCTGGAGGGAGATGCACACATGTGGTGGAGAGGTGTGTTGGCTAGGAGGACCAATGGTGTGGATACTTGGGAGGGGTTTTGTGAGGAGTTCAACCTCAAATACTTCCCGCAAGAAGCTATGGACCGATTAGAGACAGAGTTCTTAGAGTTGTCTCAAAGGATGAGGTCGGTACGAGAGTATGAAGTGGAATTTAACCGACTTTGAAAGTTTGCGGGAAGGGGCCTTGAGGATGAGCAGGCCCAAGTAAGAAGGTTTCTGCGGGGAATGCGGTTGGAATTGAGGAATAGATGCATTGTGAGATCGTATGCATCGGTGGCCGAGTTAGTGGAGAGGGCGGCCATGATTGAGAAGGGTATGATAGAAGAGGCTAAAGCGTCTAAGCCTCAGACTCAAGGGAAGAAGTCTTTTGCTTCTAATTCGGGGAGAGGTGGCAAGTTCATGGGACGGCAGAAGAGAAAGTGGGAGGGTTCTTCTCAGAGTGCGTCTAGCACTCAATCAGGATGTTTCAAATGTGTAGGCAAAGTCCATAAAGCGGTTAACTGCCCTAATAAGGATACCAGGACTTGCTTCCATTGTAAAGAGGTAGGACATATCAAGACTTCATGTCCCAAACTACCCCAAGGTGGAGGAAGTTCTGGAGCTCCACCAGCTAAGAGGACTGCAGTGACTCCTCGAGTTTATTCTTTGAGCGTTGAGTCTGGAGAGGGGAGCAACACCAAACCGATCACTGGTTAGAATTCTTCTCTTATTAATTATTTTGTTGTGACTATGAGTTGTCATTGTGTGCGTGTTGTGGTTGTTATTATTGTGTGGTCTCAATGCATAGACTATGTGTAGGAACCCTAAACGTGGGAGGGGTCACATCTCACGTGTTGTTTGATTCCGGAGCATCTCATTGTTTTGTTACTCCGGAATTAGTGAGTGAGGGGAGGCTCCGAGAAGAGCCTAGTGATTGTCTTAGAAGAGTGAAAGTGGCTGGGGGTCAAACTTTTGAGACTCATAGTCTAGTAAAAGATGTCGAGGTCCATATTGCTGGAGAAGTGAAGCCAGCTGATTTGATTGTGTGGCCAGTGGAGATATATAATGTAATTTTGGGAATGGATTGGCTTGGAAAGTATAAGGCTCATCTAGATTGTCATCGAGGTCGAGTGGTATTCGAGATTGATCATGGGAAAATGGTGCATCAGGGTGTGAGACCTACGTCGGGAAGTTTGGTGATTTCGGCTATTCAAGCCGAAAAGATGATAGAGAAGGGATATGAAGCATATCTCGCAACTATCTCGATACCCGAGGGGGTTGGAGATTCAATGCTTCAAAATATTCCCGTGGTGAGGGAATTTGAGGATGTATTTCAATCGTTGAAGGGATTATCGCCACCGAGATCGGAACCTTTCACGATTGATTTGGAACCGAGGACGGCTCCTATTTCTAAGGCTCCATACCGTATGGCACCGGCGGAGATGGCGGAGCTTAAGAAGCAGTTGGAGGATTTATTGGATAAGGGTTTCATTAGACCGAGTAGTTCGCCATGGGGAGCACCCGTCTTGTTTGTGAAGAAGAAAGACGGGAGTTTCCGATTATGCATTGATTATCGGGGTTTGAATCGGGTGACGATAAAGAACAAGTACCCTCTTCCCAGGATTGATGAGTTATTGGATCAGTTGAGAGGTGCTACTTGGTTCTCGAAGATTGACTTGGCTTCTGGATACCATCAGATTCCTATTAAGGAGTCAGACATTAAGAAGACGGCGTTCAGAACAAGATATGGGCATTATGAGTTTGTAGTGATGCCCTTTGGGTTGACGAATGCACCAGCGGCGTTTATGAGGTTAATGAATGATGTATTCCGGGAATATTTGGATGAATTCGTGATCATTTTTATTGATGACATATTGGTGTATTCGAAAAGTCCTGACGAGCATGGTGATCACTTGAGGAAGGTATTGGAAAAGTTAAGAGAACAGAAACTTTTTGCCAAGCTAAGTAAGTGTAGTTTCTGGCAAAGAGAGATTGGGTTTTTGGGTCACGTGGTTTCTGAGAGTGGAGTTTCTTTCGACCCAGAAAAGATTAAGGCCATCACGGAATGGCCGAGATCCAAAAATGCTACGGAGATAAAAAGTTTTCTCGGTTTAGCGGGATATTACCGGAGGTTCGTCAAAGGTTTTGCGAGTATTGCTCAACCTATGACGAAGTTGACGGGGAAAGATGTTCCTTTTGTTTGGTCTCAGAAGTGTGAGAAGAGCTTCTTGAGACTTAAGGAGATGTTGACTACCGCTCCAGTGTTGGCTTTACCAGATCCGAAGGAGCCATATGTGGTTTATACGGATGCCTCGAGGCTAGGATTGGGTTGTGTTTTGATGCAACATGGGAAAGTTATCGCTTATGCTTTGAGACAGTTGAGGAAGCATGAGGCCAATTACCCTACTCATGATTTAGAGTTGGCTGCGGTGGTGTTTGCGTTGAAGATATGGAGATCATATCTGTATGGTGGTAAGGTGCAGGTGTTCACGGATCATAAGAGTCTCAAGTATGTATTCACTCAGCCTGAGTTGAACTTGAGACAAAGGAGATGGATGGAGCTTATGGCGGATTATGATCTCGAGATAGCTTATCACCCGGGAAAAGCTAATCTCGTTGCTGATGCCTTGAGCAGAAAGCGGGTAGCTGCAAGTACAGAGAAGGATGCCGAGGAATTGATAGATATGATTAGTACTTTGCAGCTATGTGTCATTTCTGATGAGTTAGAGCCGTTGGGGTTAGAGGCTGCTAACCAAGCTGATATTTTTAGTAGAGTTCGAACGGCTCAAGAGAAGGATGAGGCTTTGATTAAGGCTTCTCGAGATGAGAAGTCAGAGTATCAAGTCTCGAATAATGGAACCATTCTAGTTCTTGGTCGAGTTTGTTTGCCTAATGATGAGGAGTTGAGGAAAGATATTCTTAGAAAGGCACACTAGAGTCGGTTTTCTATTCATCCCTGGGCGACTAAGATGTACCGAGACTTGAAGGGGTATTATCATTGGGTCGGGATGAAGAGAGATGTAGCCAAGTGGGTGGCTAGCTGTGAGACTTGTCAGTTAGTAAAAGCCGAGCATCAGGTTTCCAGTGGATTGTTACAGAGTTTGCCCATCCCTGAGTGGAAATGGGACATGGTGACTATGGATTTTGTGGTTGGGTTACCAAATTCGCGGGGCAGAGATGCTATTTGGGTTGTAGTTGATCGATTGACTAAGTCTGCTCACTTTCTCGCCATAAAGAAGACAGATGGGGCTTGGGTTTTAGCAAAAAGGTACATCAATGAGATTGTGAGGTTACATGGTGTACCTGCGAGCATTGTATCGGACCGTGACAGTAAGTTCACCTCAATTTTCTGGCGAGAGTTCCAGAGGGAGATGGGAACTAAGGTACACATGAGTACAGCATATCATCCTCAAACGGATGGGCAGTCAGAGAGAACTATTCAGACTCTCAAGAATCTGCTGAGGATGTGTGTATTGGATTGGAGTGGTCATTGGGCCGACTACCTAAGCTTGGTGGAGTTCACATATAATAAAGTTATTAGGCGAGTATTGGGATGGCGCCATATGAGGCTTTGTATGGCAGGCCTTGCAGGACGCCATTATGCTGGACTCAAGTGGGAGAGCGGAGCATGTTTGGCGAGAGTTTGGTGCAGGAGACTACGGAGAAGATCCGAGTCTTGAAGTTGAATATGAAAGAAGCTCAGGACCGACAAAAGAGCTATGCGGATAACCGCAGGAAGGAATTGGAGTTCGTATTAGGAGATATGGTTTATCTCAAGATGACGATGTTTAAGGGTTCTAACAGGTCCTTTTCTGAGAGTAAGTTAAGTCCGAGGTATTTGGGACCGTTCCGAGTGGTGGAACGAGTTGGACCTGTTGCTTACAGGCTGGACTTGCCAGGGTCTATGCAAGCAATTCACGATGTTTTTCATGTTGCGAAATTGAAGAAGTGCTTCCATAGGGATGATCAGGTGTTACGAGAGATACCACCTGAGTTGTCACCGAGTTTGAGGGTCGAGGTGAGACCCGTGAGGATTCTAGATCGTAGAATCAGGGTTGACGGGAGGAAGAGAACTCCCGAGATTAAAATCTTGTGGGATTGTGACGGGATTGAAGAGGAGACTTGGAAACCGGAGAGGAGGATAAGGGTAAAATTCTCCAAGTGGTTCAGAGATCAAGTTGAGACGTGAGATTCGAGGACGAATCTAATTAGTGGGGGAGAATTGTAACATCCGTGTTCCTTAGTCATCCTCTCGAGTTGTAATTGTATTTGATGTTTGTTGTAATGGACCCTCGGGATTGTTGTATTTGACGAGAAATTATTAATATATGGATGTTTATCGAATTGTTGAGAATGATTAATACATGATGCGGTATTTCATGTATTAGGGATGTCGAGTACATGATGTGGTATTTCATGTATCGGCGGGTTGACACATGATGTGGTATTTCATGTGTTGCGGAGTTGGGAGCGGTGGTTGTTCCATCTCGGTTCGGAGATTTTTGGGTTTAGATCACTTGATCCTAATACGTGGTTGGGGTCGATAGGATTGTGTGATATTCAATCCTATTGACGGGTCATTGGGGTTGTGTGATATAACCCCAATGAGGGGTCATTAGAGTCATATGATAATTGACTCTAATGATGCTGGTTAGGATTACCTGATGATCCTAACAGGGTGGGTTTTTACTGATTAGGATATGCGGTATCTTAGATCGGTAGCCCAGGGTGAGATCTTATGATCTCAGAGGATTTTTACTGTTAGGATATGCGGTATCCTAGATCGGTAGCCCAGGGTGAGATCTTATGATCTCAGAGGGTTTTTACTGATTAGGATTATGTGATATCCTAGATCGGTAATCCGGGGTGGGGTCCTACGATATTGGATCTCACGGGGACTTATCATATTAGGGTCCTGTGGTATTGGATTCTAATATGCTAGGTCGTTTGACGGACTTAACTCGTTCGAATCCGGGGATATTGGATTTCGACGAGTTAGCCGTTGGGTGACCACATAGAATCTTGTGATGTTAGACCCGGGAGTGTTATTGAACCGAGTGTGGGATGATACCGAGCTTAATTGGAGGCCCTAGGAGCGGTTTCCGGTTATATTCGATCAAAGGATTGGTCGAAGAGATATAATCCCGAGTGTTTCGGTTTGAGCGGAATTAGCGGTAATTCTGAGATTTGACGGAGTGAGGAAAATATCTTGGGACGGAGAGATGTTTTGAACATTTTTTTAAATGGAGTTGCTAAACTGAGCGAGAGAACTTAATTGAGGCGGTTTAGTAATTTCCGGTTTGGTTTGGTTTAAATTTAATTAAACCAACAAAGATATATACACATATATTATATATCTCCCTCTCCTTCTATATTGTTCTTGCAGCTTCTCTTCTCTTCATTTGGGTAAGAAAAATCTAGACTTAGAGAGATAGAAGAAGAGAGAAAAGGAGAGAAAGAAAGAGAGGAAGAAGGACGGGAGGAAGGAGAAGAGAAAGGAAGAAGAGTAAAGGAGAAAGAGGTGAGAAAACAGAATTCTTGGGGTGTCTTGAGAGGTCCGATCGACCAAGCTAGAGAGCTCTGATTGAGCTGAAATTTTGTGGGTAAGTTCTTCAATCTCCTTACTAGTTATCTACCAAATTTTGTGGGATTGTGTTGAGGGTTTGGGAGATATGATTTTTCTCCCAAGACTACTCTGTTTCGGGCTGTAGCGACGGGGCGAGTTTGATGGAGTGATTGGGCACTCAAATCTTGTTTGTTTGGACTGAAATTTGGTAGATAGGTTTTTGAGAGTTAGATCTTGAATTTCACCGAAGGAATTTCTTAAATTTGAATTAGGGTAAAAGTTATGATCGGGTAAATAAAGCCCTGTTTTTGGAGAAAGGAATCCGATTTGGGAGTTTGGATAATCCGAGTTTGAGAGATTGTTATCACCTCTTGAGAAGTGTTGTGGTGATCTTTTGTTAAGTATTAGTGCTACCTTGGTGTTGGCTAAGTAAGAGCCAAGAAGAAGTAAGCTTAAGGCTTGAAAACCATCAAAGGAGTGTTCTTTGTTTCAACCGTATTCGAGGTGAGTGCGTGACCGTAGCGTAGTCATACAATTACTAGACTCTTCGTGATTAATGTGTGATGTAGGGTTTGACCATATGGGTGTGATTTATGGCTAGTCCATGTGTGTGTTGTATGTGTGACGATAGAGCTCTATCATGTTATGGTTTGATTGTTGCATTGCAAGTTGATTGCGGTAAGTTTGGTAATTGTATGTTCGTGTCGCGGTGGGGACGGGATGACCGCCTCACTAAGCATTATCAATGCTTACGCGCCTCTTTTGGTGTAGGTAAGGACAAGTCTTAAATAGCGGAGCTCGTGGAACCAAGACCGAGAAGGAAGATGGATGATCTAGGCATATCAGGTTCCCTTTTTGCATCTTTTGTGTTATTTATAACTTGTGTACTTAGGATGCAATGTTTGAACTTGATATGATGCATATTGGTACGTTAAGATGGTTTTGAATGCTTAGGAAATGTCATGGTTGGTTGTTGTGTGTTGCTTGAGTGAAGTTGTTTTGGGCGTAGGGCAAAGGAGAGATCGACCGATTCAAGTAGGATCGATCGATCCTGTAGGTTGTTTTCGAAGCAGAAGATTTCTGGCCAAGTTTTTAGGGGTTAGGATCGACCGATCCCGGGGTGAGATCGATCGATCCTGGCGGATTATTTTGGCCAGAAAGATCGGGTTATTTTGGTGGAGGTAAGAGATCGACCGATCAAGGTATGATCGATCGATCTGTTTTGACGTAAAAATATCCGGATCGTTTTAGGGTGTGAAGATCGATCGGTCCAAAGGTGATCGATCGATCCTATGGGGTCAGGATCGACCGTTCTTGGGAGGATCGACCGTTCCTGAGGGGCGTTCTTAAGGCAGAAGTTTCGGGTCTGTTTTTAGGGAATAAGATCGATCGATCCTTATTGCATTAAGGTTTAAGTGTTTGTCTTGTATTAGATGTGGAGTCTTTAGCTTTAGTAATAAGTAAGTTTTAATTTTCACCGATTAGAAATGTTTTAAGAAAAAGTTTTAAAAATTTTGTATTTTCCGCATGTTTCATCTTATTGTTCCGGGGTAGGTCCTTTCAGTAACGATATCTCAAAATGCGATAAACTTATGGTAAAACTTCCATCAAAAAAATGTCAAAAAAAAACAATTACCTCCACAGATCGCAAGAGTTCCCCCACACTTAAATCACAACGTCCGTGTTGTGACATAAAACCATAAAGGGGGTATGAATTTTCTTATCGGGTTCGTGGGTATGATCAGCTCTGACGTTTCCATATCCTTGATTTATATTTTTTTTTATGTTGAAAATAACCTGAAAATTAAAACACAAAAACAAAAAAGAAAAACGAAATAATAATTTTTTTAAAATATATATATATATATCTATATTATTCTTTTTTAAATAAAGATGTTTAAAATTTAATATTAAAGATTAATAATGCAAAAATATGAAAAATTTAAGATTAAAAATGTTTTTTTAATATTATTATAATTATCATTCTAATTATTAACGTTTATATATAGATGTTATTATTTAACGAAAAAGAAAATATATGAATTATTTAAAATATAAAAAACGCTTTTATGATTTTTTTTAATGGTGTAAATAACATGAAAATTAATACTGAAAAAGAAAAAAATAGAAAAACAAAGGAAAAACGAAAATAGCTAAAAATTGAGAAACTGAAATTTGAAAAATGATTATTAAAAAGATAGAATAGTTTTTTAACGTCGCTTAGGCCAATCGATCACCGTTCCAATCGTTGCAATTAATGGGTCTCCAAAGATGATTTAAGTACCATCATCTGTCTTCATATCAAGTATATGGAAGTCTGTAGGGACTCTACAATTCTCGAGCCAAATCATGACATCCTTAACTACTCTATTTAAACTCATTACATCGGCGTTGACGAGTCCAATTTGAGCCTTCGATGGTTGAAAACTTGTTATTCCCATCAGCTTAGCTCTTTCCATGGGCATGATATTGATGCTTTCTCCGGAGTCACACACAGTGTCATCGAACTCAAAACCTTGGATAGAACACGAGATTGTATTTTCCGGGATCTTCTCTCTTAAAAATTATTCTAACCGGGTCTTTGTTTATAAATAATGTTATCTCCGGGACACATCTAACCAACGTCTGAAACCTCTCCTTGTTAGTTGAGTCATTGAATGAGCTTGTCCTCGCTTGATTTTGTTGAGCATGCCCTTGAAAGAACATAGGTTTCGAGGAATTTTCTTCTTCTTCAAGGATTGGGAGAGGTGTTACCACGTGATTGTCCGTGTTAGTGATGATGTAACTCTGTTTAGTATCACAATTGCGCCCCATGCTCCTAGGGAAGTCGTCATGTGGGCATCTCAGAATCGAAGGAGAGGTCTCGGCTGGTTTCGGCAGTGCATCGACCGGGTCAAGTCGATGATGAGGTTCCATGAAAGTCCCTGGGAGGCAATCAACTGCATGTGGTCGATGGTCTCGTTCAATTGTCTGTCCTGAGAGTGCATCGGAGGTGTATGCTCAATGGGAATATCCGACAGATGGAGCATCGACCGCATGTGGTCGATGTGAAGGCTCTAGGAACTGCATCGACCATGCCTAGTCAATGCTAGCGTCGATGTCTTCCGTCGTCAGCTTGGTATCGTCCCTTCCAGCTCGATGTGTATGCTCGATGGGTACACCAGGAATCACATCGACGGCTTGTGCTCCATGGGGATGCTTGATGGATAGAGCATCGACCTTGTATGGTAGATACATCTGTTCGGTGGCCTCCGTAGGAAAAGTTGTCGAAACGACAAGGCTCTTCTGATGACTTTGGTGAGTAGGCTCTGTAGGATGGTGAGGTTGGTACTCCATGATATAACTTACATATGCATATCCATCCTTGAAAAGCATTCGATTGTCTGAAAAAAAAATTTGTAGTTTACTACCCTTTGCCTATGCACCACGTTCTCCTCTTCCCAGTCCAGCAACTGGTTTAGTTTTAGCTCCTTGAGTTTAAAACCTGAAATTAAAAGAACAAAAACAGATAAAAACAAGAAAAATAAAAAGAAACCTAATCTCAGATTCAGACCAATTTTTTATGGTTATTGCGTGAGTCCCCAACAACGGTGCCAAAAACTTGATAAGAGGATTTATTTCACCTCTTTTCACTAGGTTTCACCCGAGCACTATTAATAGCATAGTCTCGAGAGTCTAACCCGATGTAACCGTAAGTGCACAGTTAAATGCAATTGTAGTATAGTCGGATTGATCCATAGAGACTGAAAATTACTACACAGAGATTACATGAATGAATCTAATGTAGGCAAATTATAAAAGTTGGGGGTTTGTTTATAAGTTCTAAATAATTGAAATGCATAAACTAAATAATTAAAATACGTAAAATAAATAAACGGTAATTAAATAAATTAAATAAGTAATAATTACATAAGAAATAATAAAATAAATTAAAATGCATTAAGTAAATAGCATAAATTAAAGTACGTAAATTAAATAACATCAAAAAAATAACAAAAAATAAATGGCATAAATTAAATAACATAAATATAAAATAACTTAATTTAAATAACTTAAATAATAAATTAACAATTGATTCCTAGAGTGAATGGGAACGATTTCAGGGAGTCTATATTTTGGATTCATGTTCTACCTAATAAGTTTGTGTTGTCAATCTAGGAAATTCGAAGTAGGCTAGTGACCACTCTTGTGATAAACTAGGCATTGTGTCAGACCCACTCTCGTGGCGACCTTCACGCATTAAACGCATCCCATCATCGATTACTAAGTATTCATAAACTTCCACTGGACTATAAATCAAACGGCCTTGTGTTTTCAGTAATACGAAGTGATTAATAGAACTGTTTCTGAAATAATACCCACTCTCGTGGTGAAATGTTTCAATGATTTTAACCTAACTTAGCTAGACTTAGATCAATGATTAATTCTATCAAACAACAAACTCCACCATAGCTAATACCCTTTAATAGTGAGATCTGAAGTTTTAACCCACTCTCGTGGTGCTAAGAGCTTCTATTCGTATAACCTCTCGATTATAACTTTAAGCATCTCCCATAGGATATGACTTAGCATTAAGATTGAATATTAGAGTGGATAGATCGATTAAGAACAATCAAACATATGAAATTCTATAATATAGATCCGATCATCGATCTTCACCTAGAGATCTAAAAGATCTACTCACTCATACCTCCAAGGGTGACGACAGGATATGAGAAGGAAGACATGATAAAAAATAAACAAAAGCAGCAAATAAAGTAAAGGAATAAGAAAAAGAAAAACTAAAGCAATATCATAAATAAAACATAAGAAAAAAGAGTTTTGAGACTTTTCTCTCTAACTGGTGGCTCTCAAAGGTGGCCATGAAGGAGGGTTGCTCCTAATGAACATTACATGTGTTTATATAGTATTAGGGCTTTAGGAGGAGTCTAGGTCGTGCCTCCAAGTTTCTAGAATTTTCTGGACGAAAATAATAAGTTGTCCACTCATGAATCTCTCAATCATCAACTTTTCTTTTTCAGCTCGGAGAGACAGCATCGGGTACCCTAGGTCGATGGGATTCTCTCTAGAATAGCATCGTGCATCCTCGGTCGATGCTGCAGCATCTCGCACCCTGGGTCGATGCTCTGGGTCGGTGCTACGGTAAAAATAGTTTTTCTGCATTTACATCGACCTAGATGGTCGATGCACTAGGTCGATGCTTGGCTTTATAGCTCCAAATAAACCTTCTGTGATCATCTACGACCCATGGCAAGAAACTTCAACGTCCTCATGGCTTCTTAAGGCTCTTAAACACTCTAGAAACACCGATTTTACTCCAAGTACCTATAAACATATGCAAATGGACTAAAATAGTACTGAACGATTGTTATAATGCATGATATTAGTCCATATATAATATGTAAAAACATGTAAATATGAGCTCTATCACTGCCTCACGATCTTGCCCGATGTCTTCTCTCGGTCCGCTGCCCGATCTGATGTCTGCGCGTTCCGTGATCGATGTCGGGTCCAAAACTGAGTCTTCTCTATTTTGATCGTGTCATGGGGCCTTCTCTTATCTTGGGACGTGTCATGGTCTCTTCCGTGGACTTCTTGTCCGGGTCTTCACTAGGCGGTTCAGTTGTAGCGTCGATGACCGCATCATACAGGTTGGAGTTGCCAGAGATTATGTAGGCATTTCATAAAGTTTTTCGTGTGTCGATGCTGAAGAAATGCTTTCATAAGAATGATATTGTGGTGGCTAAGATCCCATCTGATCTTCAGCCAAACATGATGGTTTAAGCAAGACCGGTTAAGATTCTAGAGAGGAGAATCAAGGTGGATAGGAGGAAAAAAACTCCTAAGATGAAGGTCTTGTGGGACTGTGATGGTGCAGATGAGGAAACGTTGGAACCTGAAGCAAGGATGAAAGCAAAATTCAAGAGTTAGTATGAGAAGCAGGCCGAGGTTGAGGCTTATTTTAGGGTGAATTTTGTTAATTCCTATTTTCTGAGGTTGATGTTATAGTATTATGTATTTCGTTTCTGGAGTTTGTAAACGTTTATGCATTATTTTGGTGATTAAAAAAAATTAAGTGGAGTATCTTTATTAATTTTGACTTGAGTTGTCATGGATACTAAACGTAAATTGAATAAGTGGTGTTCTAAAATTGTTTAGGATGAGTCTTATCGGGAGTTTTAAAACTTGGATTGGATTATGTAGATAAGAATCCGAGGAAGCGGAGTAGTCTGCAAGTGTTTTATGTGTGAGAGCTATTGGGCCAAGTGTGCTTCCTTGAGATAAGTGGTTTCTCTATTGTCCTGAGAGAATAAAAGTGGTTCTCTGATGACCTGAGAGGATCAGTGGATTCTCTGATGACCCAGGAGGATGAGTACATTCTCTGAGGACCGGGAGGACAGTGGGGTTTCTAATGCTCTATGACGACAGTGGGTTTTTTATACGCCGAAAAAGGACAGGGGTTCTCTTTATGCTCTCAGGACAGTGGGTTCCATAAGGCTCTAGGGACAGTGGGTTTCTAACAACTCAAAGGGACAGTGGATTCCAAAGTACTCTAAGGACAGTGGGTTCGATATGGCTCTAAGGACAGTGGGTTCTGTGAGGTCCTAAGGATGGTTGATCCTGAAAGACCTCAAGAGTATGAGTATGAGTTAGGAGAATTGAGTATATAGGCGTGAGTGTGGAGCTGAGTATGCTCTAGGTATGGGTTTGGCATGGTCAAAGAGATTTGACTTGACATTTTCTTAAAAAAAGGGGAGGTGGATATGACTGGAGATAGTCAGATAATTGGAGACAGGTGGAAGGAAGTAGCCAATGGTTTAAGCAAAGCGGATGAGCTAAAGATTCGAGGACGAATCTACTTCTAGTGGGGGAGAATTATAACACCCGTGTTCCAGAATAGATTTCTTTTAAAAATCAAATCGGGTTGATTTGCAATTTTGTAAAGTTTGTGGTTGAGTTTATAAATATTCAAAAGATTAAGGCTTTTAGTTTTAAATCAGAAATCTTAGGGAGAATTAAAGGCTCTGATTGATTTAATATAAGGGTTAGAATTAATCAATTCCAGTGAGTTTTTATCTCAATTCCTATTGGTTAAGAACTAAAATGGAAAACCCTAATTTTTTTTTAATAAAAATCGATCACTTTCCTAGCCCCTCACGTTATTTGTCGCCTCATTCACCATAAAATAGTTTGTGATTTTTGTTCTTGAGCTTTGAAGAATCTGATAAAAAAAACTGAACCATCTCCTTTATCCTTTCATTCCATTCAAAGCTAAGGTGAGTGTGTGACCATGAGATGAAGTAATGGATGGGATTTTCTGACGTTTTTGTGTATATGTAGATCCAAAATTGGTGATGATCATGGTGTCTTGTGTGTTGATTGGGTAATTGATATCTTTATATATATAATTATGTCTTGAAGTTTCGTGTTTATTATGTCTAATCTCGTGAGATGGGAGGATACATTCACTAAGTATTTTTTTATACTTATGCATCCACTCAATGATGCATGTAAAGAGAATGTTTAGACTCGAGAATCATGGCTAGAAGAAGAGGGTGAAATCTAGAGGTTAAATATTGTGTTTTTCCATGATTTGTTCAGTTTTAAGAGATTGATTGAGATATATATTTTTTGGTTGTTACTGTTCTGATACTGTTCATCATACTGTTCTGGTTTACTCTTTGGATTTACTGTTCATCATATTGTTCCTATTACTGTTTACCATACTGTTTTGATTTACTGTTTATTGGCTATTCGTATTCACTGTTTATCATACTGTACCGATTTATTGTTCATAGTAGTACTCCGATTATTGTTCATAGTGCTTTCCGATTTACTGTCACGACTGGTTTAATGTTATGAAATTTTATATTATAAAATGGCTCAAGGTAAGATTAAATCATGCGCATTGAAATCGTGTATAGGATGTAAATTTGTGATTTTTATGGATTAATAGTTCTGTGTAGATTTAAGTGATTTAATTACTAAATTTTGTAAGAATTCCCTGGGATGAATAACTTATAGTTTTAATGAAATTAATTCTTTTAAGGTTGGTTGTAGTTATATGTGTGCTTTTAAGTGGAGAAATCTTGGGCTGATTTTATTATTGGACCGTTTTGCATTAGATAAATTGTTCAATTTATATTGATTAAATTTAAATGAGTAAATTGGTTTGATTGAGAATTTTCTAATTGGTTTAAATTAAAAGAGAATTTAATTTGGTTAAATCGTTAATTAAACCAAGATTGATTTTTTGGAAAAATTGGTTTAAATCAATTGAGCGGGTTTAAATTAAGTAGTTAAAGTTCGTTAATTAAGAAGTAATAAATAATATTTATGGGAATATTGTTTATTGTTTATAGAAAATAATAATTTGGATGCAGTTCTTTTAACTGAGCATCCGACGAAAAGAGAGAGCTGATTGGGCGCAAAACATCTTTCTCTTTTCTTTAATACCGTTTTCTCATTATTCAAACCACGCTTCAGTCTCTGTGCCGTATCATACTTAATCAGTACCATTTCCAAATTTTGTTTCATCAAGTCCGAAATCGTGTCTTTCAACTCTGGAACATATTTTCGCTGTTTAGCCGGTTTTTTCTTGGGGGTGTCACTCCACTGACGTCTACAAACACAATAGATGCCACTGGTTTCGGAGACTGGTGCTCTTCCTTCTATGTAGATTGTGGCGAACGAGACGATCTATATAACGAGTAGAAACTATTCAGAAGGGCTCGACACCCAGAGAGTCCTTATCCCGATCACCTCCTACCACCATAAAAGTACAATGACGTAGCATAGTTCTTCAAAGAGATAAACATAGAGAATCTCTGTCAGTTCACACGACTTGTCGAGTCAATTCCAAGGGATGTTACATTCGAGCAAGCCCTTTTCAAACACAATCTTGACCTCTACTTCAACAATTCTTAGGAGACCATCAAGGAAATCAAAGGAACTTTTTATATAGAGATCAAAGAACCCGAGAGAATAATTCTCAAGAGAGATGATCCGGTCTCTATAAGGCCCCTTGTTCGATTCTTGGTCTTGATTTTGATGGTGCTTTGTGGGATTCAGGTGCTAGCCTAAACGTGATGTCGTTGGAGAGAGCCAAGACGTTGGGACTCAATAACCTCACACGTTCAAATGCTAGAATTGGGTTTGCAAATCCCAAGGTTACACGTTCCATGTGATCGATATGAGGGTAGATGATGATGACACTCCTATTATTTTTGGTGGACCCTTCCTTGCAACAGTTGGAAGAGTTTTTTTCACATACATGGACAGAGATGTGTTCTACAATGCAACGCCGATTAATAACACTCCACGATGCTGTCTGGGAAGGAGATCTTTTGGTGCTAACAATCACGTTGATGAAGACACTCCTGCTGGGAAGTGACTAGACCACCACCTCTTATCCGAAACAATCAGCTTACATGCCCAACAACAATTCCTGCGACGAACGACAAGAATAAGAACCAATCCCGAGCCATACTTCAAGAGAGTTTTCGCACAACGCTCCGCATCTCGCCCTCCATCTCCACCGGCCACCTATTCTGTAAGTTCGTCGAGCTCATGATGCAAAATAAAACTCTATCCTTGTAAATACATTTTTCAATTTTTATTTTTCAGTTTTTTTTATTTTACGGTATTTTTGGTTTTTTTTGTTTTTCATTTTTGTGTTTTAATTTTCATTTGTCTTTCACCATAAAAAAACAAAATAAGAACTTGCAAATGTGGGAGCTGCCAACCCACGAAACTGATAAGAGAATTACGGTATGAATTCTCTTGCTTTTTATCCCCTTTACGATTTTATGTCACAACACGGACGTTGTGGTTTAAGTGTTGGGGGGGAGGCTTTTGGTCAGCTGAGGTATTTTTTTTCCTTGACATCTTTTAGATGGAAGATTTACTGTAAGTTTATTGCATTTTGAGAGATTGTTACACTTTTTTCCTCGTTCATAGGTTCAATAACATAAGAAAAGGTTTTTAATGAGGTAACGATATAACTTGTTTTTTTGTGTGTTAATTGTGTTATGGTTTGGATGTATTTTGGATAATGTGTGTGATCTTTGGTAGGAACCACAAAAGGATCATTCTTCTGGAGACTTGGACAAATTGGAGTTGACTTCTCACTTTAATGAACTTTAATCTTCTCGGTTTGGGGCTTGAGATACATTGGATATGATACCTCTATGAGACACTGCAAGGCACGTCTAAGTAAGTGCAATTCCCCTCGTCCTTCCCTTCAATAAGTAAAGAAAAGAGATAAAAAAAGAAAAGAAATGAAAAGATGAGGATATAGGTAGCAAAGAAGTGAACCGGGAGTTGGAAGCTACCACTTGTAACATTAGCGTCTAATGTGATCCTCACATCGGACCCTATCACCAGCTCGGATCGAGATGGACTGGATCTTGGATTGGAGTTGATCGTGCAATCTAGGGGAGCTGAGGAGAAGGAGTGGAGCACGGAGGGAGACCCTAGAGCGCTAGCAAATGCGTTCGTGCAAAGCCTTGAGACACGAGATCGTTACAAGGCTGCACGGATCAGACCAAACCGGACGAGCCACATTGAGACTGAGAGTTCACGGACACTTAGCTTTGGGAGCAAAGCTTCTTGTGTCCTCACTTCCCATTAATGAGGACACCCTCTAAAGACTTTTGGTGAGTAAGGCACTCTTTTCCTACTCCTAGGTTTCCCACTTGTGGGTTTTAACAAGGCTCGAAAGACCTAAAGCATCACATCTCATCTCTTTTATGTATTTGACTTGGAAATCTCTATGATAAGTCTAAATATACAAGAGATGTGATCCTATCTTAGAGAAAATCATTACAAATATTTTTTCCTTTTCTTTTTGTTGTTTTCGAGACTTTTTAGTTCCTTTTTTGATTGTGGCTTGTTTTAGGATTTAGTTTTCTTTTGTTAAAGGCACAAGATCCAAGTTTGTCTAATAAACCAAAGAAGGAACAAGGTAAGTCTTAAGCAACGTAAAGAGAAGGAAAACATAAGTAGAAGTCTTCCTTGAAAATAGATCACATCTCTTGAATATTTAAACTTGTCTTAGAGGTTTCCAAGTCAAATACCCAACGGAGATGAGATGTGATGCCTTACATCTTTCGAGCCTCGTTAAAACCCTTTTCTAGTAAAATCCATAAGTGGGAAACCTAGGAGTAGGAAAATAGTTCTTTACTCATCTGAGGTCTTTAGAGGGTGTCCTCACTAATGATGAATGAGGACACATGAAGCTTTGCTCCCAAAGCTAGGTGTCACTGGGTCTTCTAGCCGCTTTTGGTTCATCGAGTCAAGCCCATGTCCGCTACCGGGTCCGAGTGTAGTTCTATGAAGCATCTGGGTCTTGTGGCTGGATAAGAACGTGACAAGCTGCTCCATGAAACCTATCTTCATGCTCCATTCCATCTCCTTAGTAGGTTTGCATGACTCCAGCAACTCTGATCCATGGCACGGCTCTCCTTGGTCCGTGGGGCTAGTGATGTCCGAGTGGATGATTACATCATTCCCTCCCCCTTCAAGAGGTTTGGACCTCCAAACAAATTCACCACCTACAGCAAAAGAATCCAAGTTAGACACGTCGAAGGTAATAGGAGAGTTAAACTTAACTTGAGGCTTGGAACGGTAGGCGCGGTAGCTGTATTTTTCAATCATCTTTAAAGGTCCGGCTCTTTGCGGTCTGAACTTGCATTTCCTCCCATACTAACATTTGGGCTTAGCGTCCTTCCACACCCTTAGCTGAAAGGTGCCTTGCTTCCTCATCGTGTTAATCTTTTCCACAACTTGCCCGGTCTTCTTTTCGAAGTTACCCAAAATCCTCCTAAGAAGCTCCTCCGAGATCTCGGCCCTAAGGATTTCTATTAAGACATCTCTCTCAGCGTACGGTAAGGAGGTTAGTCTGAAATAAGCTTTGGAATGGAGATGACTATCACCCACTAATAGAGTTCATATTTACATGTTTTTACGTATTATATATAGACTAATATCATGCGTTATAACTATCGTTTAGTACTATTTTAGTGCATTTGCATATGTTCATATATTTATAGGTACTTGGAGCAAAACAGGTGTTTTTAAAGTGTTTAAGAGCCTTAAGAAGCCATGAGGACGTTAAAGTTGCTTACCATGGGTCGTGGACGATCACAGAAGGTTTATTTGGAGCTATAAAGCTAAGCATCAACCAGGACTAGTCGGTGCAAATGCAAAAAAACTATTTTTACTGTAGCACCGACCCAGAGCATCAACCCACGGTGCCAAATACTGCAACATCGACCCAGAGCATCCACACAGGGTGCTTGATGATGTTCTAGTGAGAATCCCATCGACACAGAGCATTGACCCAGGGTGCCCGATGCTGTCTCTCCGAGCTGATGATTGGGCGATTCTTGAGTAGACCACTTAGAGAGAAAAGTCTCAAAACTCTTTGTTCTTATGTTTGTTTATGACATTGCTTTAGTTCTGCTTCTTCTTATTCCTTTACTTTATTTGCTGCTTTTGTATATTGTTTATCATGTCTTCCTACTCATATCATGTCGTCACTGTCGGATGTATGAGTGAGTAGATCCTTTAGATCTCTGGGGTGGAGTTCGAAGATGGGATCTACGTTATAGGATTTCATATGTTTGATTGTTCTTAATCGATCTAGCTACTCTAATATTCAATCTTAATGCTAAGTCATATCCTCAGGGAGATGCTTAAGGTTATAATCGAGAGGTTATACAAATAGAAGCTCTTATTACCACGAGAGTGGGTTAAAACTTCAGATTTGAATATTAGAGAGTATTAGCTATGGTCAAGTTTGTTGTTTGGTAGAATTAATCATTCACCACAAGAGTGGGCAGTATTTCAGAAACAGATCTATCAATCGCTTCGTATTACTTAAAACACAATGCCGTTTGATTTATAGTCCAACGGAAGTTTATGAATACTTAGTAATCGATGATGGGATGCGTTTAATGCGTGAAGGTCGCCACGAGAGTGGGTTTGACATAGTGTCTAGTTTATCATGAGTGTGGCCACTAGCCTACTTCGAATATCCCTATATTGACAACACAAACTAATTGGTAAAAACATAAATCCTAAATATAGACTCCCTGAAATCGTTCTCAAACACCCTAGAGATTAATTGCTAATTTATCATTTAAGTTATTTATTTAAGTTATTTTATATTTATGTGATTTAATTTATGCCATTTATTTTCTATTATTTATTTTATGCCACTTAATTTATACACTTCATTTTATGCACTTTTATTTATGCAATTTATTTTATGCTATTTAAATTATGTCATTTAATATATGCTATTTATGTTATTTAATTTACGTAATTTATATTACGCAATTTAAATTACGAAATTTAATTTAGTTATTTAATTATTGCTTATTTATTTTAAGTACTTTATATAATAGAATTAAAACCCAAAATCTTTGTAATTCACTTAGTTTAGATTCATCCCTACAATCTCTGTGTAGTTATTCTCAGTCTTTGTGGATCGATCTCGTTTGTACTATAATTGCATTGACTATGCACTTGCGGTCACATTGGGTTAAACTCTCGAGACTACCCTATAAGTAGCGTTCGGATGAAACTTGGTGAGAGGTAAGCAATAACCTCTCTATCAAGTTTTTGGCGTCGTTGTCGGGGACTGTAGAAATAGCCATAGATATTTGGTCTGAATCTGAGACTAAGTTTCTTTTACATACTTATTTTGTTTAATTTTTGTTCTTGGGTTTTCAGATTTTTAGGACTTGAGAATGCTGGGAATTGACCGGTTGCTGGTCCGGGAGAATGAGAACATGGGACATAGGCAAAGTGTGGTACGAACAATAGGCATGGCCGACGAGCCAACAAGCCACGGTTAACGCACGGGAATTTGGCCACCACCGTTAGTCGGAGTTGAATTCGAAATCAAGATCAGCTTGATTAACATGGTCCAGAGTTATAAGTTTCAAGGATTATCAACAGAGAACCCTATTGATCATCTGTATCAATTCGACAAGTTGTGTGAGATGGTGAAAATAGATGGTCTCTCTGAAGATGCACTAAAACTTCTTTTATTTCTATTTTCACTTGGGGGTAAAGCACAAGAGTGGGAAAAGTACATTCCATCTAAGTCTGTTACAACGTGGAGTCAATGTCGGAAAGCATTCCTAAAAAGATTCTTCTTAAACGCTAGAACAACCGATCGGAGAAACAATATATCAAGCTTCACGCAACAAAACACCGAGAGCTTCGGAGAAGCGTGGGAGAGGATTTTAGAATATACTAGACAATGACCTCATCATGGATTCAGTGATGGGTCGTTACTTAGCATTTTCTACCAAGGATTGACGCATGAGTACCGTACGTTACTCGATGTAGCTAGCTACGGAGCCTTTTTGAGGCTAGATGCAAAATCCTGGAATGACTCTAGTAGAGAACTTGGCTCAACGTGAAACAAGTCTCGAAGAGGACCACGATCGTGTGAATAGACATGTCGATATCCAAGAAGACGAGGAGGAGCTGACCATCGAAGCATTGAACAAAAAAAAAAGACAGATTTCTGAAGTTAAAGCAAAGATCGGTAAACTATGACAAATTTTTTCAAGACAATCGAACGCTTTCCAAGGATGGATACGCCGAGGTATGCCACGTCACGGAGTACCAACCTCGCTACCCTATGGAGCCTACTGACAGCGAAGCAGGAAGTTTTAGTTTCTACCTCGTCTCAGGTTTCACTCGAGAGCTAAGATAGTCTCGGGAGTTTAACCCGATGTGACCGCAAGTGCACGGTTAAATGCAGTTGTAGTACAAACGGGATCGGTCCACAGAGAAAATAGAATAACTACACACAGAATGCAAATGCAAATCTAATATAGGCGGAATAATAAAATATGGGTTTGTGTCCTAAGTTATATGGTGTAATTGCAATAAATAAAAGACATAAAAATAAAACACATAAATTAAATAACATAAAATAAATAACATAAATTACATTGCATAAATAAAATACTTAAATTAAATAACATAATTAAATTGCATAAAAATAAATTACTGAAATTAAATTGCATAAATTAAATTACTGAAAATAAAATACATAAATTAAAGTACGGAAAAATAAATTGTAGAAATTAAATTGCGAAAAATAAAGTGCATAAATTAAATTGCAGAAATGTAAATTGCAGAAAAGTAAATTGCAGAAATATAAATAGCATAAATCAATAAACATAAATAAAATAATAAATTAATTATTTACAGTAAATTGGGTGATACTCGATTTATCAGGGATTTCAGATTATAGGATTCATGCTTAACCTTTTAAGTTTGCATTGTCAATCTAGAGATATTCGGAGTAGGCTAGTCCACTCTCGTGGTATGCTAGACACTGTGTTAGACCCACTATTGTGGCGACTTTCACGCATTAAATATATCCCATCATCGATTACTCTTATGTGTGATAGACATATCGATTGGCGTTGTCACACTACCAGCCGATTAACCAAGTGTGTAGCTTGCGTTAGAAGTGTGTCTAAGATAAAGAGTGAATGATAGATCTATTTCTAGAATACAATCCCACTCTCGTGATGATGTATTCATGAGATCATTATTTAACTTTGGCCACAACTAGATAAGCATTAAGATACTCTATCAAACAACAAGCTCGATGCTAACTAATACTCTCTAACATGCAAGTCTAAAGTTTTAACCCACTCTAGTGGTGTTAAGGGTTTCTATTCGTATAACCTCATCCGCTGATTTGGTTATAACCTTAAGCACATCCTATAGGACATGACTTAGCATTAAATGTTCATATTAGAATAGTTAGATCGGTCAAGAACAATCAGACATATTGAATCCTAAATCTTCAATCCCATCATCGACCACAACCCTAGTGGTCTAAAAGATCTACTCTCTTGTCTTTCTGGGGGTGACGGAAAAGACAAGGATTAGGTTCATAAAACAATAAATAAGAAAAATAAAGAACAAGAACATAAATATAAATCAAAGCATAAACATAAGCAAAAGCATAAGAAAGGAATAAACCTAAAAGAAGAACTCTTTATTGGAAAATGAGACAAATTGTGGCTAGAGAGTCTAAACTTAACTCTAGTGAGAATACATGAGTTTATTTAGAGGTTAGGAGGCTTGGAGGGGTCTAGGGCTTCCTTAGAAGGCAATGGAAATTCTTAAACTCGTCCCAAAGCTTTCTTTAAGTTGCATTTCACATTAACCGAAGTTTCCTTTTCTGTATAGTGACTCAGCATTGATGAGCCACGGTCGATGCTTGTGGTTGATGGGATTCTCCAGGATGAACATCGGCAGGCCATGGTCGATGCTTGCATCGATTGTTTTTGTCAAGCCGAGCGTCGACAGGACTGGGTTGATGCTTGCATCGATTGTCTTCGTCTTCAAGTTCAAGTTCGAGGCAGGGCATCAACAGGCTACGATCGATGCTGACTGTCGATGGCTTGACCAGGGATGGGCATCGACCTACCACGGTCGATGTTAGGGCTGCTACTTCCTTTGTGAGGCTCTTGAGATGTTTCTTCTTAATGTTCTTGGCCCTGGCGAGTAGCTCCAAGGTCCTTATAGCTTCTTAAGGTCCCAAAATGCTATGAAAGTGTACGATTTCCTCCAAGTACTTATAAACACATAAACAAATGCAAATGCACTAAAACTATCCTAAATACAAGTTAGAAACATATAAAACTAAGCTAATTGTATGCAAGAAAGCATGTAAAATATAATGCGATCAACTCCCCCACACTTACCTTTTTGTTTGTCCTCAAGCAAACAAATGTTAAGTATGGTGAAAAAATGCTAAAAACAGTAAAGATAAGGAGAGCGAACTTGTACCTTGTGACATTGTTGTGCTTGATGCTCTTTGACCTTGTGGAATTGGAATGATCTCTACCGTACTTATGTATTTCGTCATAAGCATAGCAACTCACCTTAGTTTGAATTGCTCCCCCTTTGATCCTAGACTCCTCATTGTTGAATTCTTTTTTTATTCTAAGCATGGGTTCTCAACTTGAGAATATCGATCAAAGGATATGAACACTTACTCTTTTGGATTTCTGTAGGCTCAAGACCGTCTTAGTACAGTTCTTTTCCTCTTTCTTTTCTCACTTCAAGGCCAATCAATTTTTCCCTACTTTTCTAGGGTATCTTTTTTTTTTTTATCGATCGCCTTTTTCTTTTCAGCTCATTACCTCCCTTAGGACAGGTTTCCATGAGACGCGAATGTTAAAAGTGGTAGCTTCCAACAGCTGGTTCACTTACTTAATACCTATATCCTTTCTGTTTCTTCCCCTTAGGACAGGTTTCCATGAGACGCGAATGTTAAAATTGGTAGCTTCCAACACCCGGTTCACTTCCTTAATACCTATATTCTTTTCTCTAAATATTGAAGGGAAGGAAAAAGGGAATTACACTTACTTAGACATGTCTTGCAGTGTCTCATAGAGGTATCACATCCAATGTATCTCAAGCCCCAAATCGAAAAAAAATAAAGTTCATTAAGGTGAGAAGTCAACTCCGAATTATCTAAGTCTCCGGAAGAATGATCCTTTTGGGGTTTATTGATCCACTCGTGGATTTTCTAAATTTCCTAGTGAAGATCACACACTATCCAGCAAAGCATCCAAATATTAGCACAACACAGTTTAACAAATTCTATTGCTACCTCATTAAAAAGCTTTTCACATGTTATTGAACTTATGAACGAGGAAAAGAGTGCAACAATCTCTCAAAATGCAAAAAATTTATGGTAAAACTTTCATCAAAAGATGTCAAGGAAAAAGAATTACCTCCATAAATCGCAAGACTCCCCCTCCCACATTTAAATTACAACGTCCTCGTTGTAATAAAATCTGCAAAGGGGGTAAGAACAAGAAAATTTTACCGTAATTCTCTTATTGGGTGTGTGGGTTTGCTGCTCCCCCGGGTTCAAGTCTTTGGCTTATTTTTTTATGGTGAATAATCACCTGAAAATTGAAAAATACGAAAACAGCAAAACAAAAACAAACTAAAAGTACCTTAAAGTTTTAAAAAAGAATTGAAAAGTGAAAAACTGAAAAATTGAAAAATTAAAAATTAAAAATATATTTACAAAGGTAGATTGTTTTTTAACGTTGTTTTCTCGATGGACTTATGGAATGGGCTGAAGATGGAGATGGTGGTGGCGTTTGATCAGCCGGTGTTGCTTTGTAGAATACGTCTTGGTTCACATATGTAAACGAGATTCTCTTCTTCGTCCAATCGATGACTGCTCCTACCGTTGTAAAAAACGGTCCACCAAGGATGAGTGGACTATTATCATCCTCCCTCATGTCAATCACATGTAAAAAACGGTCCACCAAGGATGAAGGGATACGACAGTTTTCAATCCACACGATCACGTCTTTGTCTACTCCGTATGATTGCATGACCTCGGCATTTACTAGACCAAGCAAACGTTTGATCTTTTTAGATCATTGAGTCCTAACTCCTTCGCTCTCTCCATGGACATCCCGTTTATGGTGGCACCGTAAACATAGAGCATCACCAAACTCACGACCTAGTATAGAGCAACATACCTTGTAAAGTACTGAATCTTCCCACTTAGGGAGAGTAATGACTGCTTTTTTAAGTCATGTCTCCACGTAAAGGTTGCATATGTCATATATGGTTTCCTTTGTGTCCGTGAAGTAGAGATCGAGGTTGTACTTGAGTAGAGCTTGACCGAAAGTGATGTTTATCGGGAGTGATTTGACAAGTTGTTTGAATCGGCCTAACTTCTCCTTGCTTACTTGTCTACAGGACCAAGTCGTGTCATCTTCCTTCATTGGTTGGTGTGGTTGGCCTAGCTGGGAGTTCCTTGCGAAGCGAATTCCTCGGAAACATTGTTCTATGTCTTGAATCATCTCATTAGTGCCCTTGAATAAGTTTCCAAAGGGATATTGCTTCCATGTGTCCTTGAAGGTAATGAGCTCCAGGATGGAGTTGACTAGTACTTGGAATCTCCTTTTGTTTTGTTGACAGGGTCAATGAACCGTTTCTTCAAATGGCTCATGAGTGCATCAACGACATTGCTGGTCTCAACCACAACATCAACTAGGCATCGAGTTGGCATAGATGGCATGGAGTCAATGTGGCTGTCCGACGGGCCTCCATACCATTTTAGCATCGACCTTGGTCGGTCGATACTTGTGTCTGCGTCTTAGACCATCGACCACAAACGGTTGATTGTGTTGGTCGATGCTCTTTGTATTCGCTCGGGTAGGACCACTTCTTTCCTTCGTCGTGTTACTTCTTATTGTGATGACGTTGACATACTCTTTAGGGTTCATTTCAGGCTTCCCGGGGAGCATTCCTTGGGGTCTTTGAGCCGAAGATGCGACTTGAGTGGTTTGTATCTCCAACACGTTTATGCACGAAGCAAGTCCGTCGAACTTGCTGATCAGCTCATTGCATCTTCTATGGACGTCCTTGAAACCTTTAGAGTTCTCCATTGAGGCCTTTGATTGCCCCTCAATGATTCATTGAAGCATTCCTTCGTACTTCTCCTCCTTTTTTAGAAACTTTTGTCCTCCTTGGCCTTGAGTTTGTTGTTGAGAGTAGAATGGTTATCGCAACTGAGATGTTTTTCGAAAACCTCCTTGCTGGAATGGCTGGGCGGGTGCTCTCATGGGTGGGTATGTCTGATCTTGCGGGTTTTCCACATTGTTGCTCCGGTATGAGAGGTTTGGGTGATTCCGAAAAGAATTGAAACCACCATTTTTTCTATAGCCACCAACGAAGTTGACCTCACAATGGTTTCCTTCTCCATCATCTTCCTCAACATACCCCCTTGTAGCATCCAACTCGTCGACAAAATGCACTTGTCGTTTCGAAACTTGCAGCATTTTGTCAAGCTTATCACTTAACGCTTTGATGTCCGAATGCGTTCTCTCTTCTTCTTTAGCTACACTTCGGTTTCTACGGTCATAATCTCCACCAAAATTTGCATCACTGTGAGCCAAATTCTCCACCAATATCTTTCTGTGTTCAGCATCTTGTCCCAAAAAATTACCATTGCTTCCTGTGTCGAGAAGCATACGATATTTTGGCAGGACACCTCGGTAAAGAGTGCTTAATAGCGACTCCTCACTAAAACCATGGTGCGGGCATTGCATGGTGTAACTCTTGAATCTTTCCCATGTTTCTCCAAAACTTTCCGATCCTTTTTGCACAAAACTCGATATCTCGTTTATCAAACGAGATGTCCGGGAACTTGAGAAAAATTTCGCGAGGAATATCTTCTTGCATTGTTCCCATGTAAGAATCGACTCAGCTGGTAGACTCTTCTCCCATTGCTTTGCTTTATCACCCAAGGAAAATGGGAATAAACGCAACTTCAGAGCGTCCTCTGAAACTCCGTTAATCTTCACGGTCCCGCATAGCTAGTTAAATTGATCTAAGTGATCAAGTGAGTTCTCCATAGGCAGCCATGGAACTTCTCGCCTTGCACCATGTTGATCAAGCTTGACTTGATCTCAAAATTGTTATTCTCCAGCGATGGGGGAAGTATACCCGATCTCTGAGCCGCTGTGGTTGGCTCATCAATCGTACCATCAGCTTTAGCGATGTTGTTGTTGGCAACTTCATCGCCTTCAACATGTTCAGGAGGTAGCTCATTTCTTTGCTGCTCCATCCTCTCTCCTTTTTTTCTTTCTTTTCTCGACTTCTCTGATGTCAAAAATGGAATCCGGAGGAATGTTTTTGTCGTTTCTTCTCGTATTCATACACCTGAAATTCGAAAAAGAAATGAGCACATTAATAACATATAAATGCCTAGTCTCAGACTCACAGAAAAACTCTATGACTATTGCATATTCTCTCCGGCAACGGCGTCAAAAACTTGGCAGCGAGGCAGGAAGTTTAGTTTCTACCTCGTCTCAGGTTTCATCCGAGAGCTACCTATAATGTAGTCTCAAGAATTTAACCTGATGTGACCGCAAGTGCACAGTTAAATGCAGTTGTAGTACAAACGGGATCGATCCACAGAGATAATAGAATAACTACACAGAGAATGCAAATGCAAATCTAATATAGGCGGAATAATAAAATAGGGAGTGTGTCCTAACCTATATGGTGTAATTAAATAAATAAAAGACATAAAAATAAAACACATAAATTAAATAACATAAAATAAATAACATAAATTAAATTGCATAAATAAAATATTTAAATTAAATAACATTATTAAATTGCATAAAAATAAATTACTGAAATTAAATTGCATAAACTAAATTGCTGAAAATAAAGTGCATAAAGTAAATGCATAAATTAAAGTGCGGAAAAGTAAATTGTAAAAATTAAATTGCGGAAACTAAATTGCAAAAATTAAAGTGCATAAATTAAATTGCGGAAATGTAATTGCGGGAAAATAAATTGCATAAAGTAAATTGCATAAATATAAATAGCATAAATAAAGAAACATAAATAAAATACTAAATTAGTTATTTACAGTAAATTGGGTGATAATCGATTTATCAGAGATTTCAGATTATATGATTCATGCTTAACCTTTTACGTTTGTGTTGTCAATCTAGAGATATTCGAAGTAAGCTAGTCCACTCTCGTGGTATGCTAGACACTATGTCAGACACACTCTCGTGGCGACCTTCACGCACTAAACGCATCCCATCATCGATTACTCTTATGTGTGATAGACATATTGATTGGCGTTGTCACACTACCAGCCGATTAACCAAGTGTTTAGCTTGCGTTAGAAGTGTATCTAAGACGAAGAGTGAATGACAGATCTATTTCTAGAATACAATCCCACTCTCGTGATGATGTATTCCTGAGATCATTATCTAACTTTGGCCACAGCTAGATAAGCATTAAGATACTCTATCAAACAACAAGCTCGATGCTAACTAATACTCCCTAATATGCAAGTCTGAAGTTTTAACCCACTCTCGTGGTTATAACCTTAAGCACATCCCATAGGATATGACTTAGCATTAAGAGTACATATTAGACTAGTTAGATCGGTCAAGAACAATTAGACATACTGAATCATAAATCTTCAATCCCATCATCAACCACCACCCTAGTGGTCTAAAGGATCTACTCTCTTGTCTTTCCGAGAGTGTCGGCAAAACAAGGATTAGATTCATAAAACAGTAAATAAGAAACTAAAGAACAAGAACAGAAATATAAATCAAAGCATAAACATAAGCAAAAGCATAAGAAAGGAATAAACCTAAAACAAGAATTTTTTATTGGAAAATGAGACAAAATATGGTTAGAGAGTCTAAACTTAATTCTAGTGAGAATACATGAGTTTATATAGAGTTTAGGAGGCTTGGAAGAGTCTAAGGCGGCCCTAGAAGGCTCTGGAAGTTCTTAAACTTGACCCAAAGCTTTCTTTAAGTTGCATTTTATATTAACCAAAGTCTCCTTTTCTGCACAGTGACTCAGCATTGATGAGCCACTGTTGATTCTTGTGGTCGATGGGATTCTCCAGGATGGATGTTGATAGGCCACGATCGATGCTTGCATCGATTATCTTCGTCCTGCCGGGCGTCGACAGGCCTGGTTCGATTCTTGCATCAATGGTCTTCTTCTTCAAGTTCAGGTCCGAGGTAGAGCATCGACAGGCCACGATCGATGCTGACTGTCGATGGCTTGCCGAGGGATGGGCGTCGACCGGCAATGGTCGATGTTAGGGCTGCTGCTTCCTTTGTGAGGCTCTTGAGATGTTTTTGGTCCTGCCAAGTAGCTCCAAGGTCCCTATAGCTTCTTAAGGTCCCAAAATGCTATGAAAGTGTACGATTTCCTCCAAGTACCTATAAACACATAAACAAATGCAAATGCACTAAAACTATCCAAAATGCAAGTTAGAAACATATTAAACTAAGCTAAATTTATGCAAGAAAGCATGTAAAATATGATGTCATCACCTACTCACAAAAGTCATCGGAGGAGTCTTTAACGGAGTCTTTCGAGCCAAGGCATCGACCACAGCAAGTCAATGCTCTTCCCACCGAACATCCCCATCGAGCACAGGCGGTCGATGCTTTTTCAGAGCCAAGTCTCGAACCCATGCACGACCAGCCTTGGTCACCTTTGAGAGCTACCACTTAGAGAGAAAAGTCTCAAAAGTTTGTTCTTATGTTTTATTTATGATATTGTTTTAGCTTTTCTTCTTCTTATTCATTTACTTTATTTGTTGCTTTTGTTTATTGTTTATCATGTCTTCCTACTCATATCCTGTCGTCACCCTCGGATGTATGAGTGAGTAGATCTTTTAAATCTCTGGGGTGGAGATCGATGATGGGATCTATGTTATAGAATTTCATATGTTTGATTGTTCTTAATCGATGTAGCTACTCTAATATTCAATCTTAATGCTAAGTCATATCCTATGGGAGATGCTTAAAGTTATAATCGAGAGGTTATACGAATAGAAGCTCTTAGCACCACGAGAGTGGGTTAAAACTTCAGATTAGAATATTAGAGAGTATTAGCTATGGTCAAGTTTGTTGTTTGGTAGAATTAATCATTGATCTAAGTCTAGCTAAATTATGTTAAAATCTTAGAAACACTTCACCACGAGAGTGGGTAGTATTTCGGAAACAGATATATCAATCACTTCATATTACTTAAAACACAAGGCCGTTTCATTTATAGTCCAACAGAAGTTTATGAATACTTAGTAATCGATGATGGGATGCGTTTAATGCGTGAAAGTCACCACGAGAGTGGATCTGACATAGTGTCTAATTTATCATGAGTGTGGTCACTAGCCTACTTCGAATATCCCTAGATTGACAACACAAACTAATTGGTAAAAACATAAATCCTAAATATAGACTCCCTGAAATCGTTCTCAAACACCCTAGAGATTAATTGTTAATTTATCATTTAAGTTATTTATTTAAATTATTTTATATTTATGCTATTTAATTTATGCCATTTATTTTCTATTATTTATTTGTAACTTAATTTATGCACTTTATTTGATGCACTTTTATTTATGCAATTTACTTTAAGCTATTTAATTTATGTCATTTAATTTACGTTATTTCATTTATGTTATTTAATTTACGCAATTTATATTACGCAATTTAAATTATGCAATTTAATTTAGTTCTTTAATTATTGCTTATTTATTTTATGCACTTTAGATAATAGAATTAAAACCCAATACCTTTATAATTCAACTAGAAGATTCATTCCTACAATCTTTGTGTAGTTATTCTCAGTCTCTGTGGATCGATCCCGTTTGTACTACAATTGCATTGACTGTGCACTTGCGGTCACATCGGGTTAAAATCTCGAGACTACCCTATAAGTAGCGCTCGGGTGAAACCTGGTGAGAGGTGAGCAATAACCTCCTTATCCCCACAAGTAATAGTGGCTTGGTACCCGGATGTTCCCTTAAACAACATACGGATCCTATCAAAGTGTGTTTCGACCAAAATTTTGGTTTTCGTCCATGAAAGGCTTCAAGAAGTGGAATCGTGGCCACCTTGGTGCATGACATGATAAGAAACATCTTAGAAAACCAATTCACACAAGCCAGGTTGGAGTTTTGAAGTTGTCCCGTGATGGACTCAAAAACGAAACCCTCAGACACATGACTCCGACGGTCGGTGGTAAAGGTCGTGGGCAAGTGTGACCCATGTAGATGTCCTCGTGGATTAAACTTTTTGAACTCAAATTCTTTGGCATACCTCAATCTTACTCCTTAGCTCTAGTCCACGAATCGACCCTTTCTTCACTTTTAAAACACTACCTTCACCATAATGTCCCATTAGGCTCCTTATATGATCATCTCTTCTCATAATGCCAATCTTGGACCCTTGAAACATGCATATCTTTCACTCATGGACCAAAAACCCTTCATAGGTGGTAAACTTGCAATAAGACCCGATACTATATCTAGCAAAAGACTTTCCAAGATTCGGATCCTTGGAGTATTCAAACCCGAACAACTTCATTTCCAAGGTGATTGAAGCGAGTATCTCCTCGACCAAGTTTCAGAATTGGTGTTGTCTTGTCCTTCCTCAATATTGTTGACATAAGAAAGGATACCAATAGCTCTAAGTGATAGTGGAATATCAGGTGGCTTGTCCTTGAACACATCCTCAGACTTATCATTTAGTGGCGTTGCGGAAAAAGCCGAAAGAACATGAAACCCGTGAAGATGTGAGCTCGATCCATGAGAGGTGGTCAATTCCTTTTCCTTGAGTAAGGCATGGTAACGAGCTTGGAATTTGGTGAAGGAGCCAGACTCGTTTACCGCATTGATATCTTTAATGTCCGATGTATCCACATGGAGACTTTCAAGATCAACGGATCGGATTAGTTGGTGAAACTTCTCTTTGGGCCGTTCCTTAGTAACCGAGACCGAACTTAGAACATCCTCTCCACTAGATTGTTGACTTTTTCCTCAACATCTTCTTCCTTCTCTTGAAGCAACTCTTTGATTTGAAAGTCATAATCGCCGAAAAGGGTTAGTGGCATCATGATAGCATCATATTTTACATGTTAACTGTGCACTTACGGTTTTAAAGGTTAAACTCTCGAGATTAATTTCTTGGGTGAAACTTGTGAAGAGGCATAAAAACCTTTGCATCATGTTTTTGGCGCCGTTGCCGGGGAAATAAGCAATATCCATAGAGTTTAAATGTAGATCTGAGACTAGGTGTTCATTTTTTTAATAACTTGTTTTTCAGGTGCATGCATTTGAGAAGTTACGGGAAGACTCCACCGACTGACCAAATTTGCGACATCAGAGAAATCGAAATACAAGCTAGGAAATAAAAGAAAAGGAGACAAAGAATGGAGCAGCAACGAATTGATCTACCTGCTGAAGACATTGAGGGCATTGTACAAGTTGACAATGCTGCTCAAGCTGAAGGTGATGCACGTCGAGCGGTTGCACGCCAACCAAGAGTTGCCCCGACTATTAGTACAATTAATGAGCCTACTTATATGGCTCAAAGATCTGGGATTCTTGCCCCATTAGTGGCAAACAACAACTTTGAAATCAAGTCAGGCTTGATTATTATGGTGCAAGGCAACAAATTTCATAGGTTGCCTATGGAAAATCCAATTGATCATCTTGATCAATTCGATAGGCTGTGTGGTACAGTGAATATTAACGGAGTTTTAGAGGACACTTTGAAGGTACGTCTATTTCCATTCTCGTTGGGAGACAAAGCACGACAATGGGAGAAGGGTCAGCCACCTGAGTCGATCCTAACATGGGGGCAATGCAAGAAGATGTTCCTTGCAAAATACTTCTCAAGTTCTCAGACTGCTCGACTTCGTAATGACATATCGAGCTATGTGCAAAAAAGATCAGAAAGTTTTGGAAAGACATGAGAGTGCTTCAAAGGATATCTATATTAATGCCCACACCATGGATTTAGTGAAGAGTCGCTGCTGAGCACTTTTTACAGAAGACTCTTATCCAAGTATTACGAGCTACTTGATATCGCATGCAACGGTAATTTCTTATGGCAAGATGCTGAGAATGGAATGTCTTTGGTGGAGAACATGGCACAAAGCGACACTAACTATGGAAGAGACTATGATCGTCGAGATCATAGTATAGCTGATAATGGAGGTGACAAGATGAGGATTGACATGAGAGCATTAAATGACAAGTTGGACAAGGTACTACATGTGACAAGGAGACATGTTCACTTTGTTGATGAGTTGGATGCTGTAAGGGCAAAAGATGTCGAGGAGAAAAGAGAAGAGAACGAGTGTGAGGTGAACTTTTTCGATAACTTTCGACAAGGTGGTTTCAAGCCTAACTACCAGAACCACCCTAATCTCTCATACCGGAGGAACAATGTGGAGAATCCACAAGATCAGACGTACCCACCCATGAAGGCACCAACCCCTTCATTCAAACAAGGAGGTTTCACACCAAGCACTCAATTCAACAAACCATCTTACGCATAACAACCGTACCAAGGACAAGGAGGAACAAATCTATAACCAAAAGAGGAGAAGTACGAAGGAATGCTTCGAAGCATTCTCAAAGGGCAAGCAAAAGCTTTAGTGGAGATCTCTGAAGGCTTTAAGAATGTACCCAGAAGATGCAACGAACTCAACAACAAGTTCGACAGATTCGCTTCCCGCATTGAAACATAAATGACCCAACTTGCTTCGTCCTCACAAAGACCGCACGATATGCTTCCTGGGAAACCCGAGATGAACCCTAAGGAGTTTGTGAACATCATCACACTGAAGAGCATCATCAGGACAGGAGAAGAGTCACTCAAAAAAGGCAAAAACAGAGAAATCGAACCTGTAAATCGGCCAATCAGGGTCGATATTGCTGACCCGAAATTTCCAGAGCAAAATTTTGGACAGGCATATCGACTAGTCATGGTTGATTCATGTATAGAACAAAGCTCCGTAAGGTCACATCGACCTATCCAGGTCGATTCTAGACCTGTTAAACGTCCCCATCGATCTAACCTGACCGATAATGCTGCTGTCTCGAGCACTGGACTTCCCCATCGTCCCTCAATGATGGATGGTCATAGCATCAGGCATAAATATCGACCAATCATGATCGACCCTCGTTCTGAAGACACCAAGAACGCTACCTTGACAACATTTCGACGGTACAATCATGTACAAGGAAGCGACAGACCCGACTATGAGATTATAAGGAGCTGTAACTCGATCAAAAAACAATAAATAACAAAATTCATCGATCCGATCAACAAGAAACGCTTCGAAGAGCTAGTCAAGAGCATCCCCGAGCCATTCTCTTTTAAAGACGCTTGGAAAAAGTATTCTTTTACAAAAGTATTTTGTGGGAATGGATGAGATGATATATGATGCCGAGAAGCTATTCAGAGGGGCATGATCCTCAACAAACCCTCATCCTAGTCATCCTCTACCACCTACAAGGAGCATTGATGTAGCATGGTTCTTCAAGAAGATTAACGCGGAAAAACTCCACATGTTCAGAAGACTTGTTCGATCATTACCGAGCGATTAAACAGTCGAGGAAGCTCTTTTCAAATACAACCTTGATCTATACTTCACAGATACTAAGGAGACTATCGAGGAGATAAAAGAGCTCTACATGGACACACGACTCAAGGAACCAATCATAACTATCTTCAAAAGAGCTAACTCCGGGCAATACAAGGTAGCATGCTCTATACTTGGTCGTACTTTTAGTGACGCTTAATGTGATTCAAGGGCCAGCATAAATGTCATGTCCATGGAACGAGCTAAGATGTTGGAAATCCATGAGCTTTCAAAGTCAAATGTTCGTATTGGACTCGCTAATGCCGATACGATGCACTCGTATGGAGTGGCTGAGAATGTGATCATTTGGATTGCAAACTTTTGCATTCCTTTTGACTTCCATGTAGTGGACATAAGAGGAGATTATCATACCCAACTCATCCTTGGTAGACCATTCCTAGCAACAGTTGGTGCAGTCATCGATTGACCAAAGCAGAGAATCTCATTCACATATGTGAATAGAGATGTGTTCTACGAAGCAACGCCAACAGAAGTCACATCACGATCACACTCAAGAAGAGAATCTCTTGGTGAAGAAATCACTAATGATACATACACTCCTGCTGGGGAGAGATCAATTCACCATACCAACTCCGACGAGAACGATTCAAGGAATCGTCGCGCAACAGTTCATCCATCATATCCACGGTCATCTGACCATTCTATGAGGTCGTTGAGCTCACGACGTTAAATAAGCACTTTACCTTTATACATACATTTATCTTTTAGGATTTTTCGTTTTTCTTTATTCTCTAGTTTTTGGTTTTTTCTACCTTCTTTCTTTTTTGTTTCTTGTTTTCGAGGTGTTCTTCATCACATATATAAATAAAAAATTAAAAAAAAATTAAAAAAATTAAAAAAAATATTCAGAACTTGTCATGTGGGAGCTGCCAACCCACATTTCGATAAGAGAACCACAGTAAGTTTTTCTCTTACTTTTTCCCCCTTTACGCTTTTATATCACAATGAGGACGTTGTGAAATAAGTGTGGGAGGGGGGATTCTTGCAATCAATGGAGGTAATTCTTTTCCTTGACATCTTTTTATGTAAGTTTTACCATAAGTTTTTCGTATTTTGAGAGATTGTTACACTCTTTTTATCTTGTTCATAGGTTCAATAACATGTGAAAAGATTTTTAATAAGGTAGCATTTGAACTTGTTAATTGTGTTTTTGTGTTTATGTTTGGATGCTGTGTGGATAGTATTTGATCTTTACTAGGAAATGTGGAAACACATGAGTGGATCAACAAACCCCAAAAGGATAATTCCTTCAAAGACACTGGCAAATCAGAATTAACTTCTCACCGTAATGAACCTTAAAACTCTCGATTTGGGGCTTGAGATGCTTGAGACATGATATCTCTATGAGACCCTGTAAGACACGTCTATGTGAGTACATCTCCCCTCTTCCTTTCCTTCAGTAAAAAGAAAAGAAAAGGATATAGGTATGAAAGAAATGAACCGAGGATTGGAAGCTACCACTTTTATTGTTCGCGTATCATGGAAACCTGTCAAAAAATAGAAAAAAAAAAGCGATTGATAGAAAAAATAAAATGATACCCTAGAAGTAGGAAAAAATCAATTCGACCTTGAAGTGAGAAAAGGGAGAGAAAAGGATTTGTACCAAGACAGTCTTGAGCGTACAGAAATCCGAAAGAGTAAGTGTTCGTGTTTTATGATCAATACTCCCAAGTTGAGAGCGCACACTTATAATGAAAAGAGAGGTTGATGATGAGGAGTCAAAGTTCGAAGGAGGAGCGGTTTAAATTGAGGTGCGTTGCTATGCTTATAGTGAAGTACATGGAGTACATTAGAGATCATTCCATTTTCATGGAGTACGTTAGAGATCATTCCACTTTTATAAAGATGAAAAACATTTAACACAACAATGTCACAAGGTACAAGTTCACTCTCTTTATCTTTAATTGTTTTTTAATAAAAAACTTCATCATGCTTGACTTTTGTTTGTTTGAGGACAAACAAAAGATAAGTATGGGGGAGTTGATAGCATCATATTTTACATGTTTTTATGCATTATAATAAGTAGTTTTAGCTTTTATCACTAACATTAGTGTAGAATTAGTGTTTTTGCATGTAGTTATATGTTTTTAGGTACTTGGAGCTAAATATGAATAGTAGAGATGTTTTTGGAGCTTATTGAAGCCTATAGGAAGACTGGTGACATCACCTAGATTGTGCACATTGGGAGAGGGATTTCACAGAATCCGAAGAAGGCAGAATCGACCCTAATATCGACCTGTAGGGGTCGATATTGAGTCCAAAGATTTTCCAGAGAGAATTCTCGAAGGATGCATCGACCAATCAAGCTAGGGAGCTAGAATCGACCCTAGCATCGACCCCTCAAGGTCGATACTAACCTCCGAGAAAGCTGGAAAATTTTCTATGTGGCAAGATATAACTTGAGCACCTTGTCATTTCGGGTTCTAAGCCTCCAGAAACAAGATAAGGACGAAATGGATGGTTCAAGAAACCCATAATACTATATAATCACTTGTAATCTCACTAGAAAAAGACACAAGACACACACACAAAAACATATCTTGTAGTCGTCACATTTTCATATCTAATAAAGATCTTCTTCTTTAGGTCAATACTTGTTCTTATTCTTTTGTTTATGCTTTGATTACTGCTCTAGATTAGTTTCCTTTTTAGTTTTGTTTATTATTTTATAAGGCAACCCTTGTCTCTGTAACCCAATAGAGACAAGAGTTTAGATCTTTTAGACCACATGGGGTGGTGGTCAATGAGGGATCTATGTTTTAAGATTCATTACTGTATTTAACCGATCTACCTACTTTAGTATGCACATTAATGCTGAGTATTCTCTCATGGGAGATACTCAAGAGTAGAACTGAATCCAGTAGGTGGAGTTGTCTATTTAGAAGTGTTTAATGCCACGAGAGTGGATCAAACCTTCAGATCTGCATACTAGAGAGTCATAGCTAGTGTTGTATTTGTTGTTTGATTGAATTAATTATAGATCTGGCTTTGGCTAAGTTAGATTGAATATATTAGGAGTATTTCGCCACGAGAGTGGGTTGTATTCTATCACTCATTTTGTATTCTTGAGGCGAAAGTCTAAGGATACTTGGTATTCGATGTTGGGATATTATGAAATGCATATCCAGTTTATCACGAGAGTGGATCTGGTTATAGAGTGGACTAACAAGTTATGGAAGATCCCTAAAATGACAAATATAAATCATTTAGATAAAATATGAATTCTAGACTTAGGTTTTCTCATTTAGACTATGACCCATAGTTTGTATATAGTTAGTTAATTTATGTTCTTTTCTTTATGCAATTTAATTATGTTTATGCTTAGCTTAGATTTAATTGGTTTCTTAGTTTATAATTTATTTGCTTTATTTTCTGTTTTATTATTTTCGCAATTATTTTAGATGAGAAGTCAACTCCACATTTATTTTATTCCATTTAGATTAGATCTGTATTTGCATTCTCAAATGTAGTTATTATATTTTCCTGTGGATCGACCCCGTATTACTACAATTGCATTTAACTGTGCACTTGTGTTTTTAAGGGTTAAACTCTCGGGATTAATTTCTTGGGTGAAACCTGTGAAGAGGCATAAAAACCTCTGCATCACATCACCCTCGGAGTTAAGCAATTTCTAGCAAGATGTCCTCGTTCCCTACACTTGAAACACACAAGATCTCGAACCCTTGATATTGTAGCATCTCTTCTAATCTCAATTTGTACTTCCTTAGAAGGCTCACTTGACAGGATCTTAGGCCGAGAATCAAATTCCGGAGATTTCCCTTTGCCATCTCTCTTAGAGGCTCTGTTGTTGGAACAGCAAATAGATGCACTCCATGATTGATAAGTGGGTGCATTAGACTTTTTGTAGGAGGTGACCTTCTCTTGATATTCTCGGCGATATGAAAGGGGTACATATTTTCTCCTCACTTCATGACTTCCCATGATGATACCGGATCACTCCTAGTTCTTCTTCTCTCCATCATATCTTTATTCCACCATGACAACGCATGGTCTTTGAAGTGAGAAACAGCATAGGAGATTCTATTAAGCTCATCAAACTCATAACAATCGAAGATATGATCCATACAACTTTTCCATTCTAAGTATGCACTCGGGTCATCTCCTCTTAGTGCTGGTCTAATCCTTCTAGGACTCGAAGGTGGAAAATATTTCTTTTCGGAGATTCTATCGAAAATCGGCTCTTCCTTTCTACAAGGTTGTTATATCCTCTAAATTCTTGCTCCAAGATTCTGTAGTTGAGCTTGGATGTTGGTAAGGAATCCAGCTATGTCAGGAGGCTTAGCCATAGCTTAGGTATCTCACAAAACAAACACAAACCAAAAGAACTTAAGACCCTCAAACTGGAATTTAATTAACTAAACGGGAAATAAATCTTTGAATAAATTGAGTCACGATTTTGGTTCAGTTTGGGATGGGCAATTCTCACGTTTAAAACACTGCTGATAAGGTTTAAAATTTAAAAATTGTGGGACCAAAAAGAGCTGGCTCAAAAAGACACAAAGATACTGAAGCAAAAAGCAAAAGCAAGGTAGAAAGCAAATGTACTACAAAATGTTTCTAATTTTAGCCAAACGGACCTTAGTAACCTAAGATGAAATCAAAACCAGCAAGCTTCTAATGACATCAATGGCTACAGAAACCAGACATAAACAAGACCCAAAAACTATCCTATCATGCATATTACTCAAAGAAACCGGAATTAATAACCTACACTCGAGAAAACACGAAACCAGCGAAAAAGACAACAACTTTCTAAATCTTGGGACCTAATCATGCATGAACGACCACATATCCACCAAAGACATGACAAAAGACATCCTAAACCAGCAAGATAACACAAGCGAGCCGAGTCTAAACAACCTAGAAACACTCAAACAACAAACGGACACAAAGGCGAGAACTTTATCAATTTTGAATCTTAAACTATGAACTATCATGCTTCAATGGAGAACGACAGCAAGCAGAGATATTACACATCATAGACAAGGTAATCAACTCAGAGAAACTAGATCTAAACGAACACAAGCAAGAACTAGAAGAAAAATCACTAAAACTGAGCAAAGATGCAAACTTTTTCAAGTTTACACTTAGATCTGAAGCAAGACAAGTAAAAGTGAGAAATGTGAGATGGAAAGACACCACCTTTATGAACTTAGTCTCTGATACTAGATGATACACTCCCAAAAGTTCCAAGAGACGAACCCAACCGAGCTCAAGGAGACCACAGAGCTGACTCGAGACAAACGGTCGGCATAAGTGGCTCCAGTGTGGTTTTGATGGAAGAACGGATAGTGGGAGGTGGTGGAGAGTTGATAGACGGTGAAGATGATGGCTAAGAACCATGGAGACTCAGCTACAAACGAAATCAACAACAAGCGGACGAGACGACTACACCGAGACCGACTGTAGAGAAGAAAGGGTGGATGAAGGTGAAGAAACCATGGGATGATAGGCACCACAAGGGTTATGAGAGACCCTTCATACAGCTTCCTATAATCTGAGGACAAACCTTCAAGCTTCTAGGGTTTTCTCACTCTAAGCCTAGAGATGAGAGACAAATATACAACTTTGAGATTTCTTTGTAATGATTGCTTCACATTAATGAAAGAAGTAGCTTGTCTTTTATAGGCTTACAATTAGGATTACTAAATAAAAAAATGAGACCTAAGCCAATATTGGAAAAAGCTTGATACTTAGGCTCATTAACACAATTAAATCCAAAAATAAACCAAAGAAGAAACAAGGCATGTCTTAAGCAATGTAAAGAGAAAGAAAACATAACTAGAAGTCTTCCTTGAAAATAGGATCACATCTCTTGAATATTTAGACTTGTCTTAGAGGTTTCCCAGTCAAATACCCAAGGGATAATGAGATGTGATGCCTTATATCTTTCGAGCCTCGTTAAAACCCTTTCCTAGTAAAACCCATAAGTGGGAAACCTAGGAGTAGGGAAAGAGTGCTTTACTTATATAAGGTCTTTAGAGGGTGTCCTCACTAATGATGAGTGATGATACAAGCTTCGGACATGGTATGCTCTCCGATGGACCGTGCGGCGCGAACGGATGGGCAAGATGGCGAGAACGATCGATGTACCCGGACAAGTGGATTGATAAGCGACTACACGAGATATGAGAGGGCTTGTGATACAACTTGAATGATCTCTCCTTGATTTGAATCACACAAAGCAAGAGAAAGAACAAAGAGCTTAGTCGACGGCTAAGCAAAAATGGTTTTCGTTTATTACTAAAAGTATACCCTCTCTAGGGCTGCAAGAACCCTCCTAAATAGGGCTCATCTAAGGTTACAAAAAGAGTCAAAAATGACACATCAAAGGCCTAGACAACGTGGCCAAAGAGTTTCCAAATAATCGAAAAGGAAAAGACCGAAAAAAGAAAGTTTTAAGACAACAAGGCAGCACTACAGGAAAATCGCTCATTTATAGCGGCCGAAAAATGCTATGTGTCTATATCTCAGCGTATTTAAAAACGCTATATCTGCGGCCGCGATAATAGGTTAGCGAGCTATCGTAGCGGTTTTACGTTATGCTATGTAAGTTATTTTTACAATAGCGTTTTATTATATGCAATTGTATTTTATGCAATAGCGTTTTTTTTTGTGTTATTATTTTGTTATTTAACGTCATAATTGATACCTATATTGTAGCATTTTAGTTTTGCGATGAATTAATCTGTTATCTATTTTTTGCAATGAGGACCTATGTAATACAATTTCTTGGACCACCCACAAATATTCATATATCAGAAGATGAACTACATCTTCTGGATTTGTTGAGAAAATTCGACCTTCTGCAACCATTTTCCCAGATCCTTTGCAATCTATGAGGATGCATTTCCTTTTTTCATTCTTGCTGGTGTTGGAGCTGTGACTAAAACTCTACAAAGAAAATTCCAGACCATTCATCACAAATCAATTCCAACAACAAATCATTCAGTCACAGAAGAAAATTTATCAGTTTCAACATTTTAAGGCTAAGAAGGTTTAGAGTCTTACCCCAGGTGATCTACTTTTTGATATCCCAGGTAATGCTTGTATATTAGCCATAGAGATCTTATGGATAGGCCAAGCGATGTTCTCACCAAGTGTATCACCAATCACCAGCATTTCCTCATTTGGTCTCCATAGAGATCCATCTTTATTAAGTACCCTATCAATCTTGATAATAACAGCATTTGGACCAAGAGGAATGTTGTTTACCAATGTTTTTGGGTCAGTTGACCCAAGACGACCCTCAGCAATAACTTCATCATCCTTAAGCCAATCATAGATGAAGATTTTATCCTTTTGCATCTGTAGCCTACAGAGTGATGTTTAAAAACAAAACCAATAGTAGATTAGTTATCAACATGATTCAGCTACTTACAAATTTACAACATTATATTTAAACCGTTACCGATGAATCAAAACTCTTATTAATCGCCGAAGAGTCCATCTCATCCAAAATGATCTTATCAAATTGCCATGCAATTTTCAATCCAATAGTTTGGCCAATTGTTGTCACAGTTGACGTAGGCCTCCAGACAGATGCTTCTTCATCTATAACTGACTTAACAAAAATAGCAGCTGCCTTAGGACCAAGTGGAATGCGTCCAATCTTGTATGTTGGCTCAGCTGAGCAGAATTCTCCTTCTCCGATGACAACGTCATCCGATGAACACCAGTCTAAAATCTGACACCTAGGTCCTCCTTTGCAAAGATCACTAACCTCAGAATTAGAGACATCATCACGTTGTTTCTGGGAGAAAAGGAAAATTAAAAGTTAAACAGCAATGATTCAAATTGCTAACTTAGAAGAACAGACTTGATGTTAACTTACGTTTTTCGATGTACTTAAGCCACAAACTTGATCCTGCAAACCACGAGCTATATCCACCAATTCAGCTTGTTTAACTTCAAGCTTCTGTACATGTGAGTCTCTAGCATGCATGAATGCTAGCTTGGTAGCAGTTACCCCTCTGCCCATTCCTCTAATTCTTCCTGGTTTGTCTTTGCCTAAGACCTGACTCACAGCATCATCTTTAACACTCATACTGGCAGTGGATTCCATTTCACTGTCAATTGATTTGATTTTTTCCTGATTTCAAATATGTGATCTCAATTAGTAGAACCTAAATGAATAAGAGACTAGCTAAAAAGATTATGAATGCTTACAATAGTTTCTTCAAACTCTGGCCTCACAGGTCTCCTATCTGAATGTGTGTGTCCTGCTACCCAAACCTTACTTCTAGTCACTTTTGTGGGGTCTGAACTCTTCTTCTTCTACAATTAACAAAAGCATATTACATATTACTAGTTCCTGCAATCTTTATTTAATATTTTGACTTATAGATTATAATAAAATTAACAGAAACATACCATTTCATGAGCCAAGCGAACCATTCCTTTGCGGCTAGTGGTATGGGGAATCTGACTTCTCCTTAGCTCCCTGAATTTGTCATTTTGGACCTTCAAAATAAAACCAAACTGTCAGATTACAATTATCCATACACAAATAGCTATTTAGAATAAAGTTGAAGCTAAACAACCTTAAAATCTTTGCCTTTCTTAGTCTTCACCCAATTCATCCAAGCTGAGACAGAATGAACATTGCTTGGTTTTAAGTTAATAAGTTGTTCCTTACACCCTATAGCACGCACAAGAGATACAAGCCTTGACTTTAAAGACTTCCATATACACCCCATCTGCTTAAACACACTTTTTTTCTGCCATGTTTCTGTCAAATTGAACCTCGCCTACAATAGTTTTAAAACTTAAAAACAATATTATAATTTAAAACAATAGTTTCAGAAGTTAAACAGTACCTGAATCTGCTCCCACATTCTATCTCTTGTCTGTTCATCAAGGTGCCTCCAATCTCCAAGAAGTACTGGTACATGCTCTCTCACAAGAACACCAAGAAACGACGAAAGTGTTACAGATCCAACGCCAACATGTTCACCGACAGATATAAATTCAACTTCAATCTTGTCATCATGGTTTAGCAACTTTGCTCATCCTAGTTAAACCCCTTCGTCTCTTTGTCTTTGTAGGTGGCTGCTCAGTTTCACCTGCTTCAGTTGAATGTTGTGTATCTTCTGTTTCCACATTGGGAGTCGTCTCTACGCTTGGTTCTTGAACTTCTGGTTCTCTAACATCATCATCGTTTTCTTCTTGAACTTCTGGTTCTCTAACTTCTGTATCTTCTGTTTCCACATTGGGATCCATAACAAGCTTTTTGCGTCTATACTGAGTCTTTAGTGACTCAACACTTACATTTTCACTTTTTTGACGCTTACTACGACGTGTAACTACATCAGTTTTCTGTTTCATATTGTTTCACCTAAAACTATAGTAAACCATCAGAAACTAATAGCTAGCTAGTAATAAAAACTGGACCACTAACTGTCTAGAAATTAATAAACTATCTAGTAATCGTAGCACAATTAACCAATGACTAAGACCCCTTCACAATCAGCCCTAACACAGAAACTCTCATCATCAGAAGATTCATTCCCCAAATCATCATTGTCTTCGATGGGTAATGGTGTAGTAACAAAGTCCTCAACTGTCTCTAACTCATGATACCCTCTTGGTGGCGCCCTCATAACTTCCAACCAAGGTGATGAATCATCTTCTCTGGAGTAAAACACCTGTTTTGCCTGAGAAGGCATAATGTATGGATCTTGGAGGAATGCTGCTTGGTTAAAGGTGAAGTTTACAAGCGTAAAACCATCTTCTTCCTTCAGACCATTCCCTTTGTTGGCCCACTTACACTTGAATAATGGAATTCTCTTGGGATAATGAGTCATATATATGGATACCTTCATTCCACAAATCAATCAGATCATCAATCAAAAGAGCAAGATAAACATCGATGTTATTACTGGGTGCAGTTGGTCCAGGAATCATAAGCGTTACTATTATGTTCTCTGACTTCATACACATAGCTGGAGGCATGTTGTAGTTGACTAAATCACTGGCCATGTCCTATACTTTGTGTTCTGGATAGAAAAGGGATTCATCCCATCTGTAGATATACCAAACCGAAGGTTTCTCGGGTCAGCTGCGAATTATGGTCATTTAGCATTGACCTGCGTCCAAGTCAATGAGTCCACCGGGTGTCTCATTGTTCCATCTTCAGAAGCATTACTGAAATGCCATTGCAAATTCTTAGACATTATCTTCGATCTAAACATCCTCTGGAATCTGTCTTTGATCGGGAAATACCTGAGAACCTTTGCTAGAATCCCATTCTTTGTCTCACCAGAATGTTTATCAAGTTCCCATCTTGAAGCACCACATCTTGGGCAGCTACTCATCTCCTCATACTGCTTCCGATACAAAATACAGTCATTCTTACAAGCATGAATAACCTCATAACCAAAACCAAACACCTTCAAAAATTTCTTTATCTCAGCTGTGGATTTTGGAAGCACATTACCTTCAGGAAGCATGTCATGAACCATAGTCAAAATCTGATCAAAGAAATTCTCTGAAATTCCACTCTTAACTTTAATGCGGTATAGACCCATAATTGCTGCAACTTTGGTGTAGTTTGGGCACCTCGAGTAGAGGGGAGTTCCTACATCATCTAATTTCTTTTTAAACTCGGATTCTTCTTCAAATACTTCAGGCGGTTCTCCATTCTTATTCGAGAACTGTGTATTGTCTTCATTGTCAAAGAAAGCAGATCTAAACAACTCATAGGCTTCTAAGTCACCACGTTGCTCATCAACTGTCTTCTCACTCCTTATATCTCCATGAATACTCCAGCAAGCACTCTTTTTATACTTTTGATCCATACCACGAATAACCAAAAGATCCAGGACTGTGTTTATATCTTGATGACACACATTCCGATAATCCATACAGGGGCAGAACATCTGCAGAGGATTACCCAACGTCTTTGCTGATGCAAACACAAAAGCACGTGCACCTTCCTCATACTCAACGCTTGCCCTGTCATTTACCAAAAGATTTCAATTTCGATTAGCATTAGATTCTAAGCTGTGCGCAAGATTTTGACAAATTAAAAATACAAGTCCATACCTCGGAAGCCAAACCCATGACTTGTCCATTTTACAACACCGCAACAGCTCCCACACCAAAGTGAAATCAAAGAACAATGAAATCAGACCCAGAAATAGTGAAACAAACGAAATCAATGTCGATTAGCCCCTCTTTGGTACAAACGAAATTAAATCGTTAACCTAAATCGAGACCACTAATTGAAACGATGACCTTCTGAAATTAGCCCCAAATTGAAACGAAAACCCTAAAATGTCGCAAACCCTTTTCTCAAAGATGTCTGTAAACCAGTGATAGTAGTTTCTAAACCCTAAATATCTATGACATCGAGCAGCCAGAACCAAATTAAAGCTAACCTTCAATCGAAAAGTTTTGCTTATGACAAATCGAGGTTGATTAGGAGGCGGACAGCTTTGGAAATCGATGTGCACGATAGCAGGAGGAGAGTGAGAATAGAAGAGGAGCTTCAGAAATCAAAGAAGATGCGAAATCTGAAAGTGAAACTAGTGGGAGAGTGAGAGGAGATGAATTTTTCTGAGTGAGATGAGAGGGAACGAGAATGGAGGGATTCTGAAAATTTCACTAAGTGTTAAACAGGGCAAATAAGTTTATTAATTTGTCTTTCCGTTTTCAACTTAGATAGCGTTTTAAAATATTAATGCTATGTATTCTAAGCGTCACCATTTTTTTAATACAGCCGATAATTTCATAGCGAAATAACAAACGCTATTAAAAACTAAACCATAGCAAAATAACAAGAAACGCTATAATGCACCGCTATAAATGCCTCATTTTCCTGTAGTGCAGAAATTTAATTGACGTGTCCTTGAGACTTTTGCGACGTGATCTTGGGCCAAAATAGACTTCAAAATACTCCCTTAGAATGGTTGAGTCAAACTAGAGGCATGGTATGGGTTTCTAGACAACTTGGCCCTCAAAGGATGTCTTTGAGGCCACTTTGCTCTACTAGGTTGTTGCCTCGTTAAAACCTTCCTTAGTAAAACCACGTGGAAAACCTAAGGTTGGAAAGGTACAATCTCTAGTGATATCTTTATGCCTGTATCATGTTACCGTGAGGACAAAGAGAGAAGTCACCGTCTTTGTCCACATGAGGGGTCACTCGGTGAGGAGTCTCGTGGTTTGTCTCAGCCCCAAAATCACTTATGGATGCTTTTTGAGTATTGGTGGTGAATGGAAATGCCATTGGTTTGGCATTTGTCTTGTCCGGATCTTCTCGGTCCTTGTCCACGTCCGCATGGTCCGTGTCGAGGAAAAGGCTTACAGCTTTGTTGAGCCCTTTGAGACTCTTGGTTCTTGATCGTGTCATGGGTGCTCCACGAAGTGGTGGGATCTCTACTGATTGGGGTGGCTCCTTCTGGATGTCCACATTGGGGAAACTTGAAACTCACCTGGTAACTCAAGGCGGTAAGCATTGCTATTGATCTTCTCAATGATCTTGAACAAGCCATCTCATCTTGGTGCTAGTTTGGAGCTACGCTTATTTGGGAACCGTTCGGGCCGCATGTGAAGCCAAACCCGTTCTCCCGGAGCAAACTCCATTTTCTTGCGTCCTTTGCCTCAGTTGTGTTTTATTGCTAATTCCATTTGTTGACGTTCTCCTTAACCTTCTCATGGATATTCTTGACTTGCTCGGCCTCGGTGATTCCATCGAGACTAACTTGATCCGCTTTTGGTAACGGTAACGGCGTGAACTCCATGGGGGTCCTAGGGTTAAAACCATACACAACCTCGAAAGGAGAAAACTTAGAGGAAGAGTGAGTAGAATGGTTATAAACAAATTCAACTAGTAAACACTCAACACAATTTTTCAAATTTTTACCGATTCTAGCTCTAAGTAAGCTCAACTTTTGACCATTAGTTTGAGGATGACATGTCGTGGAGAAGAGAAGCTTGGTGCCGAGCTTCTTCCATAATGTTCTCCAGAAGTGGCTCAGAAATTTTGTGTCTCGGTCTGACATAATGGTTCTTGGCAGCCCATGCAAATGAACGACTTCCTTGAAGAATAAGTTAGCAGTTTGAGATGCATCATTAGTCTTGTTGCACGGAATGAAATTGGCCATCTTAGAGAACCGATCCACAACGACGAAGATAGAATTCTTGTGTTATACGTTTGGTAAACCTAGCACAAAGTCCATAGAAATATCCTCCCAAGGAGCGTTAAGTATCGATAAAGGCATGTAAAGACCGTGAGGATGTAACCTAGATTTTGCCTTAAGGTAAATGATGGATTTGGCACAATGGCGCTCAATGCCTCGCTCGATATGGGGCCAGTAGAAGTGCTCCTTGAGGGTGATGAAGGTCTTGTCTATTCCAAAGTGTCCCATGAGGCCTCCACCATGAGCTTCTCGGACCAAAAGTTCCCGCATCGAACCTTGTGGAATGCAAAGTCGCTTGGCTCGGAAGAGAAACCGGTTTTGTAAGTAGTAGGACTCGGTTCCTCCCTTTATACACTGAGTATAAGTCTCTCCAAGGTCTAGGTCTTCAGCATATTGATCTTTAATGTGCTCAAAACCAAACACTTTAGCCTCCATTGTTGATATAAAGGCATGACGTCTCGATAAAGGCATCCGCGACCACATTGTCTTTGCCTTTCTTGTATTTGATGACGTATGGGAACGTCTCCACGAACTCTAACTATCTTGCATGCCTCTTCTTCAACATTGTCTGCCCTCGAAGATGCTTGAGAGTCTCGTGATCAATATGAATGACAAACTCTTTTGCTAAAAGCTAATGTTGCCACGTCTCTAGCGATCGGACCAACGCGTACAATTCTTTGTCGTAAGTGTGATAGTTGAGAGTCGGTCCAGTGAGCTTCTCACTGAAGTATGCTACTGGTCTCCCTCCTTGAGTTAAGACAGCTCCAATACCTAGACCTGAGGCATCACACTCACTCTCAAAAGTTTGGTCAAAGTTAGGGAAAACTAAAACCGGTGCATAAGTCAATCGGTCTTTAAGGTTTTTGAACGCGGACATGTCCGGTGCTAGTTGGTGTAGGCTATTCCTTAATAGATTTGACCTTTTCTTGGTCAACTTGTAGTCCTTGTGAGCTCACTACAAAGCCTAAGAAAACCAACTTATCAGTATAAAAGATGCACTTCGTTAGGTTAGCGTAAAGGCTTTCCTTCCGAAGCATTTGCAACACTAGTTCTAAGTGTTTTACGTGTTCTACCAAGCTCCTACTATAAATGAGAATATCATTAAAGTATGCCATGATAAATTTACTAATATAATAACGCAAAACCTGGTTCATAAGTCGCATGAAGGTGCTTGATGCATTCGTTAGGCCGAAGGGCATGACTAGCCATTCATAGAGGCCTTGCTTCGTCTTAAAGGCGGACTTCCACTCGTAGTCTTCTCTCATTCTGACTTGATGATACACACTTTTTTGACGACTTTAGAGAATATTGTTGACCCACTCAACTCGTCCAACATATTATCGAGCCTCGGTATCGGATGTCGATATTTGATCATTGTGTTGTTGATGGCTCGGCAATCAATACACATCCTCCATGTGCCATCTTTCTTGGGCACTAATAGCACTGGTACAACACAGGGACTAAGACTTTTTCTCACGTAGCCCTTAGCCATGAGCTCTTGGACTTGTCGTTCGAGCTCTTATGCTTCCGTCGGACAAACTCGGTACGCGGATCGGTTTGGTAGGGCAGCTCCGGGTACTAAGTCAATCTGATGCTCGACTCCTCTTAGTGGGGGCAATCCTAGTGTATCTCATCTAGAAAGATGTCCTTTAATCTATATAGGACTCCTTGAACTTCCATAGGCAACACGGTGACCTCTTTAGCGGTGGATAGGGCCTCTCGGTAAACTAGAGTAACACATCTTGTTTGGTGTACAACACCTTGTTGATATGGCTTGCCTTGGCGAATAAGCTACTCTGGACTTTCTTAGCATCTTTAGCCATCTTGGCTTGCATGTCATGAATTTCTGATGGCTCGAGTGGAGCAAGTGTCACCTTGCGCTTGTTATGCATGAAAGAGTATAGATTGGTTCGTCTGTGGTGTATGGCTTCTTTGTCGAACTTCCATGGGCAACCTAACAGAATGTGTCTTGCTTGCATGGGAACCACGTCGCATGTTACTTGGTCTTAGTACCTCCCTATACTGAATGAGTATAGATTGGTCTTCACTTTCTTGTAGACATTTAACTCGGATTTGTCGTTGAGCCATCGAAGCTTATACGGCTGAGGGTACTTCTCTCTCTTGAGTCCCAGATTTTTAATCATGTAAGAGCTGGCGGTGTCAGTACATGAGCCTCCATCGATGATCAAGCTACACGTTTTGTCCTCCACAAGATACCTAGTATGAAATATGTTCTCTTTGGGCATATTTTTTGGGTGCGATGGCCGTATTTAGTACTCGTCTCATGATAAGGATATCTCCCTTCTCTGGATATTCAATATCATCTCTAGATCCTTCATCATCCTCCTCGAACTCATCTTGAGTCTCGTAGCCTCCGTCCTTTGTTAGAATCATAACCTTGGCATTGGGATACTCTCGGGCCATATGCCCTCAACCTTGAGCATATGATGTCTCGGTTGCGTGTAGAATTCTGATTAGACCTACTAGTCTCAGCCCTTAGACTCTTGGAAGCCTCAGTAACCTTTCCCTTAAACCTCAAATCAACCTCTACTGATTTGGCTTAGTCCGATGGTGGTTGAAACTGATTGTTGTTGTTGTTGCGTGCAGTCCATGGTTGCGTATTGTTTGGTTTAGTAGAAGTTTTGCTCTTCCCTTGCTGCTCTATTTGAATTGCCAAGTGTAGCAATTTTTCCATCTGATGGTAAAGTTGCAACTCTACCTTCTGAGATATATGGTCTTGTAAACCATCGACAAATTGCGCCATTAGTGAATCTTCCGAGTCGTCTAGCTAGAGACGATTCTTGAGTGTCTCAAACTCATCGTAATATTCTTCCATTGACTTACTGCCTTGAGTCAATCTTCTGAATCTCCTCTGAATCTCTCGATGAAAGTGAGGCGGAACATATCTTCTTTTGAAAGAAAACTTCATTTCAGCCCATGTATTGATTTGGTCGTACCGATTTCGTCTTCTCTCCGAAACTTCTCTGTCCCACCAAGATAATGCGTGATCGATGAGTTGTGCTACTGCTACTGCTACCTTCTTCGACTCACTATACTCATTACCACTCAAAAATTCTGTCCATACGTTTTTCCCAATCTAAGTAAGCATCGGATCTACTCGGCCAGCAAACGTGGATAGCGTGAGTTTAGGATAGATGTGATCTTGTCTAAATCCTCGGTCACGTTGGTCTCTCCTTCTTAAGTCAGGTGGCTCTCTCTCATCATCGGAATCCAAGTTTTGATTTCTTGGGGGTTGATCGTTTCTCGGTTGTCCTCGTCTCGGCGGTTGCTCGATTTGTCCAAGCCTTTCTTCGATCGTTCTAATTCTCCGAGCAATGTCAGCTGTCATCTCGGCTCTGGCTTGTGCCAACACATCTTATCCATTACTAGCCATGTCCTTGCAACAAAGACCAACCAACAAAAGCAAACGGCTTAGTGTATGGAACTAGTTCTCGAAAACAAAACCTTAATACGATATCGGACTAGCTTAATAATTTTTATTTTTTTAAAAATTTATCCTAACAATTTTAATAAATCCTATAATGAGTTTAGGTGCTGAAACAAGAGGCAAAATAATTTTATCAGGTTTTATAAATTTATGAAAACAAAAACAAGCAAACCAGGCAATTATGATGATATTTTTTTGTTTTTGGAGTTTATGAGATAAGCAATCAAGCAAGGATAATCAACTAGTACTGAAACTAAAACAAGAGTAAATGACACAACCTGGTGGTCGTGAGAGTTTTGAGCTCCAATCTTAGTGTCCTTGAATCAACCTTAAACACAAACGAAAATAAACAACTTACCAAGTATCGATATAACTTTTTTTTTTTGATTTTCGGATCTAATGAAGCAACTAACATAGAGAACAGGTACTGGAAATTAAAAGATAGTAAGCATAAATACAACTTGGTGGTTGTAGATGGATCTTCAGCTCTGATACCAAAACGATACAAGTTTCGGACGTGGTATACTCTCCGATGGACCGTGCGGCGCGAACGGATGGGCAAGATGGCAAGAACGATCGATGTACTCGGACAAGTGGATTAATAAGTGACCACACGAAATATGAGAGGACTCGTGATACAGATTGAATGATCTCTCCTTGATTTGAGTTGCACAAAGCAAGAGAAAGAACAAAGAGCTTAGGAGACGACTAAGCAAAAAGGGTTTTCGTTTATTACTCAAAGTCTACCCTCTCTAGAGCTGCGAGTTCCCTCTTAAATAGAACTCGTCTTCGGTTACAAAAAGAGTCAAAAATGATACAGCAAAGGCCTAGACAACGTGACCAAAGAGTTTCCAAATAATCGAAAAGGAAAAGACCGAAAAAGGAAAGTTTTAAGACAACAAGGCAGAAATTTAATTGACGTGTCCTTGACCCTTTTGCGACGTGATCTTGGGCCAAAATGGACTTCAAAATACTCCCTTAGAATGCTTGAGTTGAACTAGAGGCATGGTATGGGCTTCTAGACAACTTGGCCCTCAAAGGATGTCTTTGAGGCCACTTTGCTTTACTAAGTTGTTGCCTCGTTAAAACCTTCCTTAGTAAAACCACATGGGAAACCTAAGGTTGGAAAGAGTACAATCCCTAGTGATATCTTTATGCCCCTATCATGCTAACGTGAGGACAAAGAGGGAAGTCACCATCTTTATCCGCATGAGGGGTCACTCGATTGTGTGCGAGCATGAAGCATTCTGAGGAGTCTCGTGACTTGTCTTGGCTCCAAAATCACTTATGGCCTCTTGAGTATTAGTGGTGAATGGAAATACCATTGGTTTGGCATTTGTCTTGTCCGGATCCGCTCGGTCCTTATCCGCATCCGCATGGTCTGTGTCGAAGAAAAGGCCTACGACTTTGGTGAGCCCTTTGAGACTCTTGGTTCTGAATCGTGTCATGGGTGCTCCTCGAAGTGGTGGGATCTCTACTTATTGGGGCGGCTCCTTCTGGATGTCCACATCAAGTGAGGACACATGAAGCTTTACTCCCAAAGCTAAGTGTCTGTGGGTCTTCTACCCACTCTTAGTTCATCGGTTCAAGCCCATGTCCGCTACTGGGTCCGAGTGTGGTTCCATGAAGCATCCGGGTCTTGTGGCTGGATAAGAACGTGACAAGCTGCTCTATGAAACCTCTCTTCATGCTCCATTCCATCTCCTTAGTAGGTTTGCATGGCTCCAACAACTACGAACCATGGCTTGGCCCTCCTCGGTCCGTGGGGCTAGTGATGTCCGGGTGGATGATTACATCAAGCTTGCATCTTTTGATCCGGTTTGTGTTTCTTTTCTTGTTCTTGTGTGTTTTGTGTTTAGATCTTGTGTTGTGTTGTTCAGCAAGCATGTCAGTTCGTGTGTTCTTCTAAATCGAGTCTTGTTTGCTAGCTGGTCTTTGTTTTTGGTTCGTTTCATTCTTTTAGAAAGTTTCGTCTTTGTTTGTCCGGTTTGTTGTCCCTCGTTTGATCTAAGTTATAGTTCGTTTCTGCTGGGTTTCGAATGTTGTATAGGTTATGTCTCAGATAGATTAGCTCCTAATTTGCTCTTGTTAGGAAAGTTCGTGCTGGTTCATCTCCATCTTGAATTTAGAGTGTCGCTCTTTTTTTTTTTTTTTTTTTCATTATTGTTTTTGTTTTGTTTTTTTTTTTGGTTTTTTTTTGTTCCTCTTTGTGTTCTGTTTTTTGTGTTTTGTTTTGCTGATTCGTGGTTACATTTTTTTGTCATACTGCTGTGTGCGCTATTGATAGCTTTAGGTTGAAGAAAGTTGCTTTATTTCTTTTTGGTAAAAAAAAAAAAAAAGAAGAGATTGCTTTTTGTAGTACATTTCGTCTTTTATGTCCAGCTCATTTTATCTTTGCATGTGGTCCTCACTGAGATATTTTTTTGTGCATCTTATTTGAATTTTGAACGTTGCTGCTTATATTCCTTGTTTAGAACGTGCCCAAATAAACTTAAAGCTGAACCGGAATTTATCTCATTTTGTTTAAATCGTCTCCGGTTTTGTTATATTGAGTGTGTTCCTGATTTAATCCATTATGTGCGCTCTGATTTCTTTTAAAATAAACCTGAACCTTGTTTGCAACATTATAAACGTGCTCTAGTTAGTCATTTAAAATTCTGAACCAGTTTGATATAATTTGAGTTTAGTTGTTGCCGGTTTGAGAGTCTAAGGTTTTCTCGTTTATTTGTGTTGCGAGGATTGGTATTATGGCCAAGCCTCCTCACAAAGTTGAGCTTTTACACAACATCCAAGCTCAGCTCTAACAACTTGGGGAACGACTTGACCGGGTAGAATCACCGAGACGACACCGAGAGCCTCCACCGGTTCAAGCGTCCGCTAGAGACGAAAAGTTTGATGAAATTGGGTTCTGATCCCCTAGACAAGTAATGCTAAGGTCAAGAAGAGTTGATAAGGGAAGATAAGATCCACACCATCATCGAATCCATACCTAAAGTCTCGAGCTTAATGGTCTTACATTTGCAGGAAACGATGAACCCGAGATTTATCTTGAATGGGAACAAAGAATGGACCCTGTCTTTAAGTATCATGAATATGAGGAGATTGAGAAGGTCTCTTATGTTGTTTCTCTACTCACAGACCATGCTATAATTTGGTGGGATCGAGAAATGACCATAAGGAAGAGAACTAGAAGCGATTCGGTTCCTTCTTGGGAGGTTATGAAACATATGATGAAGCGGCGCTTTGTTTCTCCTTATTATCATCGAGAGCTAGACAATGGGGCTGGAAAGTTTACTTAAGGGAGTAAGAGAATTGAGACGCATCAAGTGAAGAAGGATACCACAAGCTACACCGGTCCAAGGATAAGAGAATTTGCGTCCGTTGAGTGTAGAAGCCATGAATACCAAACTTAGGATGTCTCGAATCCAATAGTCATGGATATCTCTCCCTCGGATGAAAATGAGTGTAAAAGGGAAGGTGAACCTAAAAAGGGAGATAAAAGCCTTGAGAAGGTAAGAAAAGATCCCGTGAATGACATGGAGTCTCTGAAACACGCCCTTGTTACCATCCCGGGAATGAGAATGCTTTAAGGCCCATATGAAAATGAACTAGGGAATGAGGATAGTATTGGGATATGATCAACAATGGTTTGAGAAGATGGAGTTGATTACCCCTCAAAGAGCCGAGAAGAAGTTACTGGAGGATCTAGTTCACGGAAGAGCTCTAATGAGTCCATTTGGTAATGAGGTAACCTTGAGAGTCTTAAATGCGTTTATCCAAGGGCCTAGGTGTTAAAGCGAAGCTGAGAGTTATCATGTAAGGTGCTCGGAGTTCAAGAACGATGAATGAAGACTACATCTTCACCGATCTTCATCACTCTTGGCCTACTCCGCCAATCCACGAAGTCACGTGACCAAGGATGAGTTCACGAACAAACCATTGGATATACCATCACTTTTTGGGCATAAAACGATCCTTCCCTAAAGCAAAAACTTCATGGTTGAAACTTGGTCCAAATGTTACACCGTTACATTCACCATGAGATCGAAATTGCTCGGTATTGCATACCCTAGAAACCCGAGCCATAAGGAGTATTTTGTTGAGGATGGTATGAGGTCTTACTGCTTGTCTTACACCTATGTAGGGATCTTGAGGACAAGCAAAGAATAAGTGTGGAGGAGTTGATAGAGCTCATATTTACATGTTTTCATGCATTCATTTAGTATAGTTTTTATGTGGACATCGGTCCCGAACAAGAGACCGCGGACCGGACTGGAGCGATCCATTGAATGAAGATCACGGTCCCTTTCACTCCAACTGAAAGGATGACCCGGAGCAAGACCAAGGCCATCAAGAACCAGCTACAAACCTACATTTATGGACTTATGGAGCACTTGGACCGAGCAGAGCAAGAAGACCAGAGTCAAAACGTGTAGTGGTCCAATTGGACCCGAGAAGCCTAGATGTGATTTACGGTTCACGGACACTCAGCTTTGGGAGCAAAGCCTTGTGTGTCCTCACTATCCATGAGTGAAGACACCTCTCAAGATCTTAGGTAATGTATTGTACTCTTCTCCTACTTCTAGTTTTACCACATCGGGTTTCTAGAAAAGGGTTTCAACGAGGCAAAAAACGCCTAAAGCATCATATCTCATCTCCCTTATGTGTTTAGCTTGGAAACCTTTGATGACAAGTGTAGACACATAAGAGATGTGATCCTCTCCGAAGGAAGTCATTACAAAAAGCTTCCTTCTTTTACTTAGCTTGTTTACCTTTATATTTTAAGACTTGTGTGTGTTATGCTTTTAAGGCTTTATTTTTGTTTTGGGTTTACTTGTTCATGAGCCTAAGTATCATGCTTGTTATTTAATGGCTAATGCCCCATTTAACACTAAGTAATCATATGTGTAGCCTATAAAACGACAAACTCTCTTCATTAATAATAAAGCATCATTTCACCAAAAAGTATATTCCTTCTCTCTAACCCTAGTGTCTTCTAGGCTAGAGTGACTCTTGTTCTTGGAGGTTTGTCCTCAGAACTTGAGTGTGGTTGTATCAAGAGCAACCCATAGCTCTTGTGGTGCCTCCATCTTCACATTTTATCCATCACACCCCCACCGTTTCGGTCCTATCGCCCACACCGCCGCCAAGAACAAAACCAGTCGGGTCTCTTCCTTGTCTGTGGTCTTCGAATTCGTGGAGCTCAAATCATTGGGAGCCTAGGCTTGTATCATCTAGTATCTGAGCCAAAAACTCCTAAAGGTTGTATCTTTCTAACTCATACCTCCTCTCTTGCTGGTGTTGGCTCGAATCTAGAGATAGAACTTGAAAAAGTTCTTATCTTTGGGTCCGATTTTTTTGGGGTTGAGTTGCCTAAGGTGTTAGGGCTTGAGTTTTCCTTTGTTAGTAATTTTTTTAGGAAGCTAAGAGTGGAATCTAAGGAAAAATCACTAGAGTAAACTTAAGTAAGAAGAGGGGTCATTTTGCAAAAATTAGAAGTCTTTTGTTGTACAAGCTTGCTTTATTTCTTTTTGTCTTGCTTTTTACTTTTGTGCCAGCTTGCTTTGTGGTCCTATTCTTATCTTTGCACACTGAAATTTGAATTTTGAATCTCGATAAATGAGTAAAACGTGCCTAGTTAAAAATTGGACCAAGCAACATTCATTTACGGTTTAAACTGTTCGATTTCTTCTTTGATTTGGCTGCAAGGTGAGGATAGATGGCTTAGCCACCAGATATATCCGGTCTTCTACTGAGCATACAAGCACAAATCCAACAATTTAGGTAACAAAGGATCAATGTCACATACCGAGGTCTAAAGATTTGAGGCCAGGACAAAGAGGATTTATTGAGGTTGGTTATGAGTCAACATACCACGGTGATCGGATGCCAATACTCAAGTTGAATGGCCTTAGCTTCACGGGAACCCAAGAACCGAGGTTCTATTTGAAATGGGAAGAGTGTATGGATTAAATTTTTGATTGCTATGAGTTTGAGGAGTCTCGAAAGGTCCTCTATGCTGCTACTTACTTACAAGAGAAAGCTTTGCTATGGTGGAATCGAGACAAGATCGAACAGAGTAGGACTAAGAGAGAACCAGTAATTTCATGGTAAGTCATGAAATACATAATGAGGAAGAAGTATGTACCACCCTCGTACCTCCGAGAGTATCAAAGGAAAGACAACCCCTACAACAAGTTGGAGACATCTATTTTTCCTCCAAAGAGCATTCCAATTTTCTACTCAAACACTAGTACCTCAAAGGGCCGAGATGAAGGGAGATTTTCGTTGAATGATTGTGGTTTCCCGGACCGTTCTAGTAAAACTAGCATAGAGAGACAAGTTGGAACCCGAAGAGGACCTACAGTCTCTAGAACCCGAGGAGTTGTGTGCTTCAAGTGTAAGGAGCGTGATCATGTGGCTAAATATTGCCTAAACCCGAGAACCTTACTTCTATACCCATCCACCGGAAAAGACTATCAAAAGGAAAGAGAGACTCTTGAGAGTAGTGACGAAGTTGGTGAGGAGGTAATGTATCCGGAGATTGGAGAGCTACTAGTCACATGAAAGCCTTAAATGCCATTCATGAACCGGAAGAGAGCATTTAACGCGAAAACTTATTCCACAGTCGGTGTACGGTAAAGGGAAAAGTTTGCTCTCTTATCATTGATAGTGGATCTTGTATGAATGTGGCTAGCTCATGCATGATAGATAAGTTGCATATAGACACCACTCATTATTCTCATCCATATAAGCTTAGGTGGCTAAGTAAAAAGGCGAAATTAAGCATAAGTAAACAAGGTAGGATATCTTTTAACATAGGAAAATATTGTGAAGATGCTTTGTTTGATGTGATTCTTATGCATTTAAGTCATCCTTTATTAGGTCGCCCATGTCAATTTGTTAGAGAAGTTATGCATCATGGAAAAACCAACCACTATACATTCATGTTTAACAAGAAACAGATTAGTCTAGCTCCTTTATTACCATCACATATGCATCATGATATGCGGATTAAAATGGCTAGAGAAAAGAGTAGTGCTAAAACTAATTTCCTCATAGCTTCTAGTGATGTTAGAAGGGCCTTGCATGATGATGCTTGTCATATCGTACTAATGGTCCTTAAAGAAGTGTTGAATTCAGGTTGTACCGCCGTGGAGTTTTCCATAGATTTTCGATAAGTTTTAGACCGCTTTCAAGATGTCTTCCCGGAAGAACAACAATCGGTTTATTGCCTTTGAGGGGTATTGAGCATCAAATTGATTTTGTTCCCGGAGCTTAACTACACAACTGACCAGCATATAAAGTGAATCCTAATGAAGCTAAAGAGCTAGAAAAGCAAGTGAGATACTTGATGGAGAGGGGATACGTGAGAGAGAACTTAAGCCCATGTGCTGTCTCCGTTTTGCTAGTACCAAAAAAAGATGGATCTGATTGGATGTGCGTCGATTGTAGGGCCATCAACAATATCATAATCAAATACCGACATCCCATACCACGGTTAGATGACATGTGAGATGAGATCGGCGGTGCCACTATATTTTCAAAATCGATCTCAAAAGCGGGTATCATCAAGTACGTATGAGAGAGGGTGATGAATGGAAAACCGCCTTCAAGATAAAGCATGGTCTATATGAATGGCTCGTGATACCCTTCGGACTCACCAACGCCCCAAGTACCTTCATGCGCTTAATGAATCATATCCTTCGTCCCTTCATTGGTAAATTCGTTGTAGTTTACTTTGATGATATCTTGATATATAGTACTTGCTTGGTAGATCATGTGTTTCATCTTGAGTTGGTGCTGGATACTCTTAGGAATTGATGTGATCATGGATAGCAGGAAGACTGATCAAGAGGAGGGGTTGCATGTACCTGTTGGACCAATCACAAGAGCTCGGGAGAAACTAATCAAGGATGCACTTAACAGACTAATTCAAGAGATTCTGGACAAGGAGAGCATGAACAAATCACTTGGAGATGTTAAACATGATACCAACCCACTTTAAGCCTAATTCAAGTTCAAGAAAGCCAAACTGAAAGTCTCATTTTTATGCCCAGATCGTCATCTCCAACCACGAGGTAATATATGCGTTTCTAAATGCCTCCCTGGCATATGAATCGTGAAGCAGAATGGTGTATTGGAACGCGTCTGGTCAGATATGTTTTCCTTGATGCCTTCCTAGAATATGTAACTGTTGAAGAGTTTGGAATACAGCATGGTAATTTGGAACACGTCTAGGACGAAGACGTCTGAAATGAAGAGTGACGAAAATAAGAGATCAAGATTCATTTTTGAAGTCCAAGAGTTACATTCACATTCAACTCCCTATCTTTATTTCTGTTTATTTCCAAGACATTAATTATCTATCTTTTTTTTCAAGTTTCTTTTCCTTTAAATAAATGTAATCTCCATTGGAGAAGATATCCAATTTTTTAATCAAAACCTTTTTATTCTAAGTGAGAGTGATTCTCCTTTTGTTCCTTGTGAACTTTTCGATCTCTTCAGTGTGTAATATCCAAGTGATCAATCCATGGTGCGTCATATCCGTGGTTGGCTTATCAAACGGTTCATCCATACCAATTTGTGGCGACTTCGTGCCAAGGTTCGTAGTTTCCAATTGTAGACAACGGATCTCGGGTTTAATATACCCCTGGTTTTTGTTTGGTGAGTTCTACACGCTGAGGTATCCACCAGCCTCGTTTCAACGTTCCATTTGTAGGTATTGGGTCTTGGGTTTCATATACCCTAGGTTCGTGCTTGGTGTGTTCATTAGAGTCAATAGCAGTCTCGGTTTAAAGGGTTCAATTTATGAGCATTTGGGTCTTGGGTTTAATATACCCTTGATTCCTGTTCGGTGTAATCTTCTAAAGTCGTGGATCTATCTTTCAGCCACCTTAGAGTTCATCTCGAGGTCCTTTCCGTATCATCTGGTATCAGAGCAAACTCTAAGATCTGGTTTTATCCATCTATCTTATCATTTTCTCATCTTTTCATCTTCTACCATTTTCTTATCTTTTCATCTTCTATCATTTTCTCATCTTTTTATCTTCTTTTTCTTTAAATTTTTATTTCTGTATTTTGTTATTTCTGAAAATCCAGTAACAAAAAAAAACGAAGGAAAAAAAAAGATCAGAAGTTTCCTGGATTGTGTTTGCTTTCTATAATTCTAATCATTTTATTGTTGTGTTGTAGGTTGTGAGCAATTCGTTCTTAAATATCTAAATTCTTGGAAATTTTTGATATCCTTGGTTGAATCTTGTTTGATTACTTTGGGTTAACTTTCTGGAGTGTTTTGATTAGTTCTATTGAAACTTGTAGAGGATCACAAGAGAGGAAAAAGGCAGAGTGAGTGAGAAAATCAGAGGGGAAAAACCCAATTGAGTGAAACACTTTTTGAGTGAAACACTTGAGATATTGTAAGGTATTTTTTTTCTAACATTATTTTGCAAGTTTAAAACATGTCTGAAACAAACAATAACAACAACAACAATTGAGAGGACGATCCACCATCCGCAGTTCCAAATGTCCAAATTCAAGCTTTGATGGGAGAGTTCCAAAAGCTGATGAGAGTGGAGATGGAAGCAATTCATGAAAGAATTGACAGGTTTTCAAAAGAAGCTCATTAAAGGCAGCCACAAAATGTGCCTAATATGCCTAGAAGAGAGCGGTTGCAGCCTAGGAGATTAGAGGATGAATTCAATGAAACAGAGAATGATTATTACCTCCTAGATGATCATTCAACAAGAGGAAGCCCTAGGAGACCACGTCGTGTTCGAGAAGCTAGGGATCAAAGAGATAACAGTATGGGAGACATCAAGTTGAAGATACCTTCATTTCATGGAAGGAATGATCCTGATGCATATTTTGAATGGGAGAAAAAGATTGAGTTAGTTTTGATTGCCAAAACTACACTGAGATAAAGAAGGTACGAGTAGCAGCCACGGAATTTTATGATTATGCTATTAATTGGTGGGATCAGTTGGTAACAAGCAGGAGAAGGAATGGCGAGTATCCCATTGAGTCATGGAATGAAATGAAGGCAGTCATGAGGAGACGTTTTGTGCCTAGCCATTACCACCGTGAGATGCACCAAAAACTGCATAGATTATCTCAAGGCAATCGAAGTGTGGAAGATTATTTCCAAGAGATGGAATTACTAATGTTGAGGGCAAGCATTGAAGAAGATAGAGAAGCTACCATGGCTAGATTTCTCAATGGGTTGAATAGAGAAATTCAAGATAGAGTGGAAATCCAACACTATGTGGAGTTGGAGGATATGTTGCATAAGGCTATTTTGGTTTAGCAGCAGCTCAAGAGGAGGGGTGCCACACGTCAGACTTATTGCTCAACTTCATCTCACATGAAACCGAGCTATTCTAAGGTAGAGAATACAGCCCCAAAACCAAAACTGAAGGTTGAAACAAAGCCGTCCACAACTAGCCATGATATTGAGTCTTCTAACACACGTGATCGTGAAGTGCAATGCATTAAATGCCATGACAGGGGTCATTACACCAATGAGTGTCCAAATCGAAGGACAATGGTACTTAGAGATGATGGAGGACTATAAACTGAAGAGGAAGAATATGATTCTATGCCATCTTTAGAAGATGGTTGTGAAGAAATTGCTGCCATAGGAGAGTTGTTGGTTGCTAGAAGGTATTTAAGTGTGCAAGCCAAGGGAGAAGAGAATGTGCAGCGAGAGAATCTGTTCCATACTAGATGTATCATTCAAGACAAAGTATGCAACTTGATTATTGATGGAGGGAGCTGTACAAACGTGGCAAGCATTACTTTGGCGGAGAAATTGGGTTTGAAAACGAGAAAGCATTCAAGACCATAAAAGCTTCAATGGTTGAATAATAAAAGGTTCAATGGTTGAACGATCTTAATCTTGTTCTGCCTAGTTGTGTTGTTTCTTTACTGCAGGATTTTCGTGATGTATTTCCAGAAAAAAATCCCTCATGGATTACCACTAATTCGTGGGATTGAGCATCAGATTGACTTTGTACCAGGAGCATATATTCCTAACTGGCCAGCTTATAAGATGAATCCAGAAGGAACAAAGGAGCTGCAAAAGCAAGTTAGTGAGCTGATGGAGAATGGGTACATGATACACGCCTCAGGAGTCACACCAAAGGACAGCAGCACAAGGCAGCAAAGGTTGAAACTGAAAGCCGAAGATGAGATTGGAGTCACACCAAGTCTTCTTCAATGGTTTTGTTCTTCTTCAAAAGAGATGCTTGTCTTGAAGGAAACGAATGGATCGATGTGAGATCACACAAGATGCAGAAGTCTTATGATAAACATGTGGGTTCTCAGGCTTGAGAGTATAAATACTCGATCAAAACAAGAGAAGAACGAAAGGAAGCGGCTGCTGCCTTTCTAAGAGAATAAACTCAATTTTCTTTAGGTTAAAACTTGTTTAATGATACAATGAGTGATCTGGGGGGTTTTATTACATAACCTTAGGTGAAAAATGACACAAATAAAGCAGAACAGCAAGCAGTTTGAAGAGAAACAACAAGACTTAAAAGAAAAAGAAAATAACTCAAAAAAAAGAAAGTTTGGAGCAACATGGGCTCCTTTTTATTTTCGTGCATGTCTCTTGATACTAAAGTATTATTGGCCTTGTGGAGGATGTATTTAGACTGAGAACAAGCCCTGGAATGCGCACTAAGGGTGTTGCCTCGTTAAAATATTTCTCAGAAAAACCCAGTGAAAAAACTGAAGATAAGAAAAAAGAGTATAATTCCTTAGCACGTTTTTGTGTGTCTTCACTATATGAGGACAGTGAAGACACTAGATGCACGTGTCTTGCTGTTGAGGAGAGGCTCTAGTATCGTCGAGCCTCTCCCAGCTTCCAAACATATGATTGTAGCATTCCGAATCCGGCAGCTTCCAAATGAGGCATGTTTAGAATCCGTCTTGTTGGAAAGATCATAACCTTTGATCCAGAGTAGCTATTGACCTGATTCTAACTCTCACGGCTTTGTATTTGAGTCGAAATTCCAGAACAGGTCTCCTTTTCACTTGGTTCTTCTTAGTCTAGCCGTAATCCTCTGACAAGTGCATGGTGGTCCAAATCCAGTAGATTCTGGTCTCTTTGTCTTGTATAAGCCATAACTTCTTTGTTTGAGCTGAGTTTGGGTTGATTCCACTTTGAGGTGGTCCTTAGATGAGCTAAGAGTGTAGCCCATATAATTGTTGGTGATGCTTCAGAAACTAGGGCTGCATCAGTACATTAGAGAGAGCATGAGCCCATGTGCTGTTCCAGTTTTGCTAGTTCCTAAGAAGGATAGAACTTGGAGGATGTGTGTTGATTGTAGAGCCATCAACAACATTACGGTAAAATATCGACATTCCATCCCTTGTTTAGATGATATGCTGGATGAATTGCATGGTTCTTGTGTGTTTTCTAAGATTGATCTTAAAAATGGTTATCATCAGATTCGTATGAATAAGAGTGATGAATGGAAAACTGCTTTTAAAACAAAACATGAGTTATATGAGTGGTTAGTAATGCCTTTTGGATTAACTAATGCACCCAACACTTTCATGAGATTAATGAATCATGTTTTGAGATCATTCATTGGAAACTTTGTTATTGTCTACTTTGATGACATTCTGATGTATATCAAATACTTGGAGAAACATGTCGAGCATTTGAAACTTGTTTTAGATGTTCTTAGAAAAGAGAAGTTATATGCTAACCTCAAAAAGAGTACTTTTTGCATGATAGTCTTGTGCTTCTAGGCTTTGGTGTGAGTGCACATGGTATACATGTTGATGAAGAGAAAGTGAGATACATTCGAGAAAGGCCTAGCCCAAAGACTGTTGGTGAAGTGCGCAGCTTTCATGGACTAGCTGGTTTCTACGGAAGGTTTGTTAGAGACTTTAGCACAATTGTTGCCCCACTTACAGAAGTGATCAAGAAAGATGTGGGATTTAAATGGGGAGAAGTTCAAGAAGAAGCATCCAGCAATTCAAAGAGAAACTAACTAACGCTCCTTTATTTTCTTTACCTGATATTTTTTAAGACATTTGAAATTGAGTGTGATGCTTCGGGTGCTGGAATTGGAGTTGTGCTAATGCAAGAAAAGAGGCCAATTGCTTACTTCAGTGAAAAGCTTAGTGGAGCAACGTTGAACTATCCTACATATGACAAAGAGTTGTATGCACTTGTTTGGGCTTTACAAACATGGCAGCACTATCTTTGGCTTAAAGAGTTCGTGATTCACACTGATCATGAGTCATGGAAACACTTGAAGGGCCAACAGAAGCTGAACAAACGACATGCACGATGGGTCGAATTCATAGAGATATTTCCTTATGTCATCAAGTACAAGCAAGGTAAGAAAAATATTATTGCCGATGCATTGTTTAGAAGGTATGCTTTACTTTCTACTCTTGATGCTAAATTGCTGGGGTTTGAACATATCAAAGACATATATCCTTCTGATCTTGATTTTAAAGATGTGTATCAAGCTTGTGAGAAATTTGATGATGGGAAGTTCTTCCGGCATGAAGGTTTTCTGTTTCATGCTGATAAACTTTTTGTGCCTAACTGTTCTTGGAGAGACCTTTTGGTTAGGGAATCACATAGAGGAGGACTAATGGGGCATTTTGGAGTTGCCAAAACGTTGAATATTTTGCAGGACCATTTTTATTGGCCACACATGAGAAGAGATGTTAGAAAAATATGTGACAAATGCATAACTTGCAAATAAGGTAAGTCTAAAGTGCAACCGCATGGTATGTATACTTCTTTACCTATCCCTACTGAACCATGGACAGCCATTTCAATGGATTTTGTGCTAGGACTGCCTAGAACTCAAAAGAGAAGTGATTATGTCTTTGTGGTTGTTGATAAATTCTCTAAGATGGCACATTTCATTCCATGTCATAAAACTGATAATGCCTCACATGTTGCTGATGTTCTTTAAAGAAGTTGTTAGATTGCATGGCATGCCTAGAAACATTATTTTATACAGAGATGCTAAATTCTTAAGCTACTTTTGGAAAACGTTGTGGGCTAAGTTTCATCAAAACTTGGAAAGTTTGTTTGGCACATGTTGAGTTTGCTTATAATCATTTCGTTAATTCTACTACTAAGTTTTCTCCTTTTCAGATTGTTTATGGTTTTAATCCATTGACTCCATTGGAATTATCTCCATTACCTTTCAATGAGCGTGTGAATTTAGATGGAAAACAAAGGGCTAAACTTATTAAGTAGATTCATGAGAAAGCAAGGCTGAACATTGAGAAAAGGACTGAACAATACCAAAAGCAAGCAAACAAAGGTAGATGCAAAGTGATCTTTGAACCAGGAGATTGGGTTTGGATACATATGAGGAAGGAACGTTTTCCAGCCCAAAGGAGATCAAAGCTATTTCCAAGAGGAGATGGTCAATTTCAAGTCATAGAACGCATCAATGACAATGCTTACAAGCTGGACTTATCAAGTGAGTACAATATAAGTTCTAGCTTGAACGTTTCTGACTTGTCTCCTTCCAATGTAGATGATCAACTAGATTTGAGGTCAAATCCTTTTCAAGTTGAGGGGGTTGATGTGATCATGGATAGCAAGAAGACTGATCAAGAGGAGGAATTGCATGTATCCATTGGACCAATCACAAAAGCTCGCGCGAAACAAATCAAAGATGCACTTAACTGACTAATTCAATATATTCTGGACAAGGAAAGCATGAACAAGTCACTTGGAAATGTTAACATGAAGACCAACTCACTTTAAGCCTAATTCAAGTTAAGAAAACCAAACTAAAATTCTCATTTTTATGCCCAGATCGTCATCTCCAACCACAAGGTCGGATATGTGTTCCTAAATGCCTCCCTGGAATATGAATCGTGAAGCAGAATGGTGTATTAGAACGTGTCTGGTTAGATATGTGTTCCTAGATGCCTTCCTAGAATATGTATTTGTTGAAGAGTTTGAAAAACAACATGGTGATTTGGAATGCATCTAGGACGAAGATGTCTGAAATGAAGAGTGACAAAAATAAGAGATCAAGAATTATTTTTGAAGTCCAAGAGTTACATCCATATTCATCTCCCTATCTTTATTTCTTTTTATTTCCAAGATATTAATTATTTATCTTTCTTTTCAAGTTTCTTTTTCTTTAAATATATGTAATCTCCATTGGTGAAGATATCCAACTTTTTAATCAAAACCTTTTTATTCTAAGTGAGAGTGATTATCTTTTTGTTCCTTGTAAACTTTTCGGTCTCTTCGGTGTGTAATATCTGAGTGATCAACCTACGATGCGTCATATCCGTGGTTGGCTTATCAAACGGTTCATCCATACCCGTTAGTGGCGCCTTTGTGCCAAGGTTCGTAGTTCCTAATTGTAGGCAACTGGTCTCGGGTTTAATATACCCCTGGTTCTTGCTTGGTGAGTTCTATACGCTGAGGTATCCACCTGCCTCGTTTCAATGTTCTATTTGTAGGCATTGGCTCTTGGTTTCATATACCCTTGGTTCGTGCTTGGTGTGTTCATTGGAGTCAATGACAACCTCGTTTTAAAGGGTTCCATTTGTTAGCATTTGGGTCTTGGGTTTAATATACCCTTGGTTCTTGTTCGGTGTAATATTCTAAAGTCGTGGATCTATCTTTCAGCCACCTTAGAGTTCATGGCGAGGTCCTTTCCGCATCCGGAATGAATGTCTTTATGCTAATCTTAAGAAAAGCATTTTTTGTACTAGCGATCTTGTTTTTCTTGGTTTCGTGGTTAGCTCTCAAGGTTTCGGGTAGATTTGGAAAAGATTCAAGCTATTCAAGAATAGCCTAGACCCATCAATGTGAGCCAAGTGAGGAGTTTCCATGGTCTAGCTAGTTTCTACCGCCGATTTGTGAAGGATTTTAGCACTCTTATTGCGCCTCTTACCTCGATTATTAAGAAGAGTGTGAGGTTTGAATGGGGAGAAGCTCAAGAGAAGTCATTTCTGGAACTCAAGGACTGACTCACTCATGCTCCGATTCTCGTCTTACCTAACTTTAACAAGACCTTCAAAGTTGAATGTGACGCCTCCGACGTTGGAATAGGGGCGGCCTTGACCCAAGGAGGAAGACCAGTTGCTTACTTTAGTGAGAAACTAAGTGGGGCGACTTTGAATTATCCTACTTATGATAAGGAGCTATATGCCTTGGTGAGGGCAATGCAAACATGGCAACACTACCTTCTTTCCAAGGAATGCGTCATTCACACCGATCACGAAACTTTAAAGCACTTAAGGGGACAAACGACATTGAAGAAGAGATATGCAAACTGGTTGGAATTTATTGAGACCTTCCCATATGTGATCAAGTACAAGAAAGGAAAGGAGAACATAGTCGCCGATGCGTTATCAAGAAGGCATACACTCATCACTCTTATGGAATCAAGGATGCTTGGTTTTGAGTTCCTTCAAGGGCTATAGGAAGAAGACCCGAATTTGAAAAAGAGTTTTGTTGGTGTTGGGGCAGGATCTTATTCTAAGTTCTACTTACATGATAGATTTTTGTTCAAATATAATAGGCTATGCATACCCCAAAGTTCTATGAGAGAGTTTTTGGCAAGAGAAGCTCATGGTGGAGGGTTTAGGGATGGATAAGACATTGAATACCTTGAAGGAACACTTTTATTGGCCTAAAATGAAGAAAATCGTAATGGATTATTGTGATAGGTGTTTGATTTGCAAGAGAGTAAAGTCCAAGACTCACCCCCATAGTTTGCACACGTCGATCACCATTCCAACAATGCCTTGGGTGGATATTTCAATGGACTTCGTTTTGGGGCTGCCTAAGCTGCATCACAAGGACTCCATCTTTGTTGTGGTTGATAGGTTCTCAAAGATGGCTTATTTCATTCCTTGTGCCAAGACTAATGACGCCTCGCAAACCACTTATCTATTCTTCAAAGAGGTTGTTCGCCTTCACGGGATTCCGAGAACTATAGTTTCGGATCGGGATACCAAATTCCTTAGTCATTTTTGGAGAACCTTATGAAGAAGCTAGGGCTAAGCTGCTTTTCTCAACTACTTGTCACCCCCAAAAACGATGGGCAAACCGAGGTGGTGAACCGGATCTTAGGGACGCTTTTTAAGGCCGCTATTGGGCATATTTGCGGAATTGGGTGAATTGTATCCTTATGGTGGAGTTTGCGTATAATTCAGCCCGACATTCGGTAAAAAGAATGTCTGCCTTTGAAGTAGTATATGGTCGTACTCCCGACATGCCCTTGAGTCTAACACCATTACCTCCGGCGGATATGATGGATATAGAGGGTACTTCTAAGGCAGAATGAATGAAAATTTGTTTTGAGAGGGTTCATGGTAATATTGAAAAGAGGAATGAGCAAATCATGGATATGGTCAACAAGAGAAGAAAGCAAGTGATCTTTCAGCCAGGAGAATGGGTGTGGTTGCATATGAGGCCCGAGTATTTCCCAAGTCAAAGGAAACATAAGCTAGACCCGCGAGGAGATGGACTGTTCAAAGTTCTAGAGAAGATGATAGCGTCGTATTTACATGTTTTTATGCATCATAATAAGTTAGTTTTAGGATTCATAACTAACATTTAGTATAGTTTTAGTATGTTTGATTGTGTTTATGTGTTTCTAGGTACTTGGAGCTAAAACTGGATCTTCAAAGTGTTTCTGGAGCTTGCTAAAACCAATGGGAGAGTTGACACCGCCAATTGAATCATGCACATTCGGAGAAGGATTTCAGAAAACTGAAGAGCACCAATATCGACCTCAGAATCGACCTGTAGGGGTCCGAAGGATTTCCAGAGAATACTTTTGGAGGATGCATTGACCAGTCAAGCCCAAGAGACTCACATCAACCCAAGAATCAACCAATCAAGGTCGATTCTGCCATTTGAAAAAGCTGGAAAATTTCCTACGTGACAAGACAAGATTCGAACAACTTGTCATCTCAAGTTTTAAGCTTCCAGAAACAAGATAAGGACGAAATAGAATATTCTAAGAATCTGTAGGACTATATAATTACTTGTAATCTCACTAGAAAACACAACTTGAAATAGAAAACTTTGAATAGAGAACTTTTGTAGCCACCACTTCTAAAAACACTAATAAAGAATTCTTTTTTTTTACTTCTTTTCTTCTGTTTTAGAGTAGATCTTTTAAACCACTAGTGTGGTGGTCGATGATGGGATCTATTTTTAGGGTTTAATATATGTTTGATTGTTCTTAATCGATCTAGCTACCTTTTTATGCATCTTAATGCTAAGTATTTTCTTATGGGAGATGCTTAAGTGTACAACTGAATCCAGCAGGTGTGGTTGTACTATTAGAGATTCCTTACACCACGAGAGTGGGTAGAGATCTCAGATCTGCATAGTTGGAAGTATTAGCTATGGCCGAGTTTGTTTTTTGATAAAATAGCTCTATGCTTATCTAGCCCTGATCAAGTTAGGTAAAGATCTCAGGAGAACTTCACCACGAGAGTGGGATGGACTCTAGAATTAGATCTATCATTTTCTTTGTGTCTTAGGCATGTTTTCACCAATACTGACCCTATTGGATTGCTTGGAGGTGTGATAACCCTTGCAATGTGTCTATCACTCTTGAAAGTATTCGATAATGGGATTGTATGAAATGCATATTCATTCACCATGAGAGTGGGTTGGAATATAGAGACTATCATACCGCGAGAGTGGACTAGCAAGACATGCGAAATCCCTAGAATGCAAACAAAAATTATTTAGATAAAACATAAACCCTTGATCTAGATTCCCAGAATTAAGACTATCACCCAATCCTCTGTAAATATTAGTTTAGGTTTTATTTGATGTTTTAGTTTATTTATTTTATGCATGTTAGATTAGGAACCAACCACATTTTTCTCTTTTGCTTAGATTAGATTAGATTTATCTTTGTACTCTCTATGTGTCGACCCCATAATTACTACAACTGCATGACTGTGCACTTGCGGTCTTATGGGTTAAACCCTCAAGAATACCCTATGGGTAGACTTGGGTGAAACCTGAGAATGGGATAATCAAAAGAAAATCCCTACATCAGAAGATCAACGATTATGATTAGTCCGTTTGAGCTAGTCTAAGCACTAAGACCTATTGTATTGTGATTTTCGTGCAAGGATTATGGCTGGTAATGGACAAGAAGCCTTGGTACAAGCCATTGCTGAGATGAGAGCTGATATGGCTCAGAGATTTGGTGTAGTCGAAGAACGGCTCGGATATATCGAGTAACCTCGGAGAAGAGCATCGCTGAGGCACGATCCACCACCAAGACACATTCCACCACCGAGACATCAAAATCTGGATTCAGATGATGAGGGAGAGCCACCAGATATGAGATGAAGAGATCAACGTGACCGAGGATTCATACAAGAACATATCGATCCTAAACTCACGCTGCCCACATTTGCTGGCCGAGTAGATCCTGAAGCTTACTTAGATTGGGAGAAGCGTATGGACAGAATCTTTAAGTGCTATGAGTATAGTGAACCAAAGAAGGTAGCAGTAGCAGCAGCCCAACTCACCGATTACGCATTATCTTGGTGGGACATAGAAGTTTCCGAGAGAAGACGGAACCGGTATGACCAAATCAATACATGGGCTGAAATGAAGTTTTCTTTCAAGAGAAGATATGTTCGTCCTCACTATCACCGAGAGATTCAGAGGAGATTTAGAAGGTTGACTTAAGGCAATAAGTTAGTGGAAGAGTACTACGACGAGTATGAGACACTCAAGAACCGTCGAGAGCTAGACGACTCGGAAGAGTCACTAATGGCGTAATTTATCGACGGTTTACAAGAACGTATCTCAGAAGGTAGAGCTACAACCTTACCATCAAATGGACGATATCATTCAGTATAGGGAGGTACCAAGACCAAGTGACATGTGACGTGGTCTCTATGCAAGCTGGACACATTCTGTTAGGACGTCCATGGCAGTTCAACAAACAAGCCTTACACCACGGTCAAACCAACTTCTATTCCTTCACGCATAACAAGCGTAAGGTGACTCTACCTCCACTCGAGCCATCCAAAATTCAAGCTATGCATACCAAGATGGCTAAGGATGCTAAGAAGGTCCAGAGTAGTTTTTTTGCTAAGGAAAGTCATATCAACAAGGCGTTGTACGCAAAACAAGATGTGATACTTCTAATTTACCGAGAAGCCCTATCCGCCGAGAAAGAAGCAATCGTTTTGTCTAGCGAGATTCAAGGGGTTCTTAACCGATTCAGAGATGTTTTTCTAGAAGAAATACCACCAGGGCTGCCACCACTTAGAGGAGTTGAACACCAGATAGACCTCGTGCCCGAAGCTACCCTACCAAACTGACCCGCATACCGAGTGAGTCCGACGGAAGCACAAGAGCTCGAACGCCAAATACAAGACCTAATGGCTAAGGGATACATGAGAGAAAGTCTTAGTTCTTGTTTTGTATCGGTGTTGTTAGACCCCAAGAAGGATGATACATGGAGGATGTGTGTTGATTGTCGAGCTATCAACAACATTACGATAAAATATCGACATCCGATCCCGAGGCATGATGACATGCTTGATGAGTTGAGTGGGTCTACTATATTCTCGAAAGTTGAGTTGAGTGGGTCTACTATAGAGATCTCATATCTGCATAGATGGGAGTATTAGCTATGGTCGAGTTTGTTATTTGATAGAGTAGCTCTATGCTTATCTAGCCCTGATCAAGTTAGGTAAAGATCTCAGGAGAACTTCACCAGGAGAGTGGGATGGACTCTAGAATTAGATCTATCATTTGCTTTGTGTCTTAGGCATATTTTCACCGATACTGACCCTATTGGATTGCTTGGAGGTGTGACAACCCTAACGATGTGTCTATCACTCATGAAAATATTCTATGATGGGATTGTATGAAATGCATGTTCATTCACCACGAGAGTGGGTTTGAATATAGAGACTAGCATACCACGAGAGTGGACTAGCAAGACATGAAAAATACATAGAATAACAAACACAAATTATTTAGATAAAACAAAAACCCTAGATCTAGATTCCCAGAATTAAGAGTATCACTCAATCCTCTGTAAATATTAGTTTAGGTTTTATTTGATGTTTTAGTTTATTTATTTTATGCATGTTAGATTAGGAACCAACCCCCATTTTCTATTTTGCTTAGATTAGATTTAGATTTGTACTCTCTGTGTGTTGTTCTCAGTCTTTGTAGATCGACCTCATAATTACTACAACTACATGACTGTGCACTTGCGGTCTTATGGGTTAAACTCTCGAGAATACCCTGTGGGTAGACTTGGATGAAACCTGAGAATGGGATAATCGAAAGAAAATCCTGCATCAGAAGATCAACGACAATGCCTATCGTCTTGAACTTTCGGGTGAGTTTAATATCTCTACCACCTTCAATGTTTTTGACTTGTCTCCCTTTTATGTAGGGAATGATGCTATTTTGGGGACAAAAGATCTTCAAGAAGGAGGGAATGATGTGGACATTGGTCCCAAAACCAAGAGACCGCAGACCAGACAAGAGCGATCCATGGAGTGAAGACCACGGTCCCTTTCATTCCAACTGAAAGAATGACCCGGAGCAAGACCAAGGTCATCAAGAACCAGCTACAAACCTACATTCATTGACTTATGGAGCACTTGGACCGAGCGGAGCAAGAAGACCCGAGTCAAAATGGTGTAGTTGTCCAATCGGACCCGAGAAGCCTAGATGTGATTGACGGTGCACGGACACTCATCTTGGGGAGCAAAGCCTTATGTGTCCTAACTATCCATGAGTGAGGACACCTCCCAAGACCTTAGGTAAAGTATTGTATTCTTTCCCTACTTATAGTATTACCACATTGGATTTCTAGAAAAGGGTTTTAACGAGGCAAGAAACGCCCAAGGCATCACATCTCATCTCTGTTATGTGTTTAGCTTAGAAACGCCCAAGGAAGTCATTATGTGTGAGACTTATGTGTGAGATGTTTTTAAAGCTTTATTTTTGTTTTGGGTTTACTTGTTCATGGGCCTAAGTATTATGCTTGTTCTCTAATGGTTTAGGCCCCATTTAACCCTAAGTAATCACATGGATAGCCTATAAAAGGGCAAACTCTCTTCATTAATAATAAAGCATCATTTCAAGAAAAAATGTATTTCCTTCTCTCTGACCCTAGTGTGCTTCTAGGCTAGAGTGGCTCTTGTTTTTGGAGGTTTGTCCTTGTAACTTGAGTGTAGTTGTCAGGAGTAACCCATAGCTCTTGTGGTGCCTCCATCTTCATCTTCTATCCATCACACCCTCACTGTTTCGATCCTCTCGCCCACACTGCCGCCGAGAACCAAACCAGCTGTGTCTCTTCCTTGTCCGTGGTCTTTGAATTCTTGGAGCTCAAATCATTGGCAGCCTAGGCGTGTATCAAGTTTTAAGCATTCTAACATTCATTTAGGATAGTTTGAGTGCATTTACATATGTTTATGTGTTTATAGGTAATTGAAGCAAAACCCATGCTTTTGGAGTGTTTTGGAGACTTAAAAAGCAATGGGGACTTAGGAGTCACTTGTTCGGGCCAAGAACATCAAAGAAAACTTTCTGAGAAGCTTCACCAAAGAAGCATCGACCATAGCATCGATCGTTGAAATAGCTAGTTTTTATTGTTTATGCTATCTATCAAATGCCTTAATGCATATTCATGTCATTGTAATACAGAAAGGTATCAATCCATAAGGGTGAGATATTAACCAAAAAGGATGTGATCAAACAATTCAAGTCAAGCCAAGCAAACAGTGTATGGGACTAGTGACCTAGACAGAAACTGGAAATAGGAGTTAAAATATATACTATCTAGGACTAGCAGGAACTAACAGAACCAGAGAAATAACAGAATGGCGTATAGGACTAACAGAGAATTCAATCAATGCAAGAGAAGTTCCTAAGGATGGGGTAATCGATTCAGTGTATCTTCTTAGCCTACCCAGGTGGTCTAACAGAACTCAATCAAGCTATTCCCTAGACATCAAACATCACAACCAGTTAAGTCCACTCCCGTGATAAGTAACCTCAAGCTAGACCAGTTCCAGACCCAATCCCTTGGCGAAATCTACCCTAGCAGGCATTAAGAAACAGTTCAATAATGTCAATAAACACCCTAGACAACTAATCCCCTAGGCTAGGTATGCAAATCTCTAACATCAATTCATTCAAGCATTTTATCAAACACCTTCTGGGTGGAAAAACACCTAAGATCTAATCTCAATTGATCAGAGAGAAATTAGCATTAAGAACACTGATTTAGAAGGGAATTTAAACAATCAACTCTTAAACCACCTAGGAGACTAAGAATTCACACTAATCTAACCCATCCTCAAGAACCCTAATGACTACTCAGAAAACATTGAAAACAACATAATCACAAACCCAGAAATCATAAAAAAAAACTTGCATAGATGATAGAGATAGATAGAGAAATGATAGAACAGAAGAAATCAACTCAAAATAACAAGCAGAAATAAAATTACAAAGTCTAGAAATCAAGAACAATGAAGAATAGAAGGAAAACTCGAAAATTAGGCATAAAACTAAAACTTCGAGGTCTTAATCCCACATTAGGTATTTATACTAAGTCTCAAAAACCCTAAAACGTCATGGGTAAATTGGTAAAACGTGCAGGATAAGGTCCAGCTCGACCATGTCTTGGTCGAGTGATGTGTTCGAGCTGGTGAAATCAAGATTGCATTTTTATGTGTTGAGCACGACCTGTCCACTCGAGTATAGGGGCTCGAGCTGCTTGGGAAAATTTCAAGACTCCTCTTTTATCTTGAGCTCGATCATAGAGCTCCAGCATGGGTGCTCGAGCTCGGCCAAAAATCTTCAAGATGCCACCTTTCGCCTCCGCTCGACCCCTTAGCTTGAGCATAGGTGCTCGAGTCTGTTTTTGTTTCTGCTCCATCTCCTGCCTTAGCTCGATTCCTCGTCTTGACCATACATGCTCGAGTCAGATGTCCTAGACAGGGTAGCTCGAGTCTGGTGTCCTAGACAGGGTAGCTTGAGTCTGGTGTCCTAGACAGGGTAGCTCGAGTCTGGTGTCCTAGACAGGATAGCTCGAGTCTGGTGTCCTAGACAGGGTAGCTCGAGTCTAGTGTCTCCAAAATCGCCTAAAAGTACTTGTAACAAGCCAAATATGCAAGATGTATGCAAACCTAATGCAAAACACCCTAAGTATGCAAAACTAGGAATAAATGACAAGAACAGGCTAAATAACATGTCTAAATGTAAGAATTATTCAAGCTAAAACGATGCAAAATGCAAACATATCAACTCTCCCAAACTTAGTCTTTGCTTGCCCTCAAGCAAACAAAAGAATAAGAATGGAGAAGAGGTTTGAAAATGGGGACTCAGAACCAAAACTTGTAGGTTGTAACAGATGACCTCAATGTCCAAGTTGCTAGTTCTAGAATGCACAGTATATGATCTTTACTTAAAAACGTTAGCCATACTCTTCGCAGCACAAGTTCAATCAAATCTCAACCTAGACATGCATTCAAATCTATCATTCCCCTTAACATTCATTTAAACAGAAACCATGAATCGAGCTATGCATACACAATGAACTCATTTGGCTCAAGGTAAGGTCAAGAGACAAAGATGGTCCCTTCAGTATGGTTTTGTCATTTCAGAACAAGGATCTCTCAATGAAAAGGAATGAGCTTTAGTAGAATGCTAAAGGTAAGAGCCAACCTATGCATACAAGAATAGACTCCCATCTACCCAGTCCTACACAAGTGTTCTTAACCTTCAAGTCTAAACCCAGAAAGTCATCCTAATTCTACCCTTGACTGTTAGGCTTTTTCCTTTTGGTTTCTTGGACCAGTTTCATCTTTTCTTCATGTTTTTGTTCTAGGAGAGGTTATACAAATACTTCTAGCGGATTGGAGTTTTTCTCATGGTTTTTCATGACCAGCTTGGGCATTTTTCATGTTTTTAAGACTTTAAGCTTTTTGCCCTTTCTATTCTTATACTCAGCACCCCATAATCCTTTACTAGATACTTAGACATTCAGATCATTCCCCTCCTAAGAACTTTTATCCTTTTCTTTCAATCTTTTCCAAGTTTTTCATTCTTTTCAATCCACAGAACCAACCCCAATACCCAATGATCAAGATCCCACCTAATTCCTATCTGATTCGAAAATTGCAAACCAGAACTACATGAGAATCTATCCTTGTCGGCTCAAACCTAACACTTTCTACCAAGCTCATTCAGAAATAGGTCTCACACACTCAAGAAAATAACATCATGGCTTGAAAGAAGGCTAGGCTAAAGGCATGGTAAAACTGTTCCTATGATGAGAACAGCTACTTGGATCAGCAAAGAGTGGTATAAACAGATGAAAGAAAATCCAAGTATGTATATGGTATCCATGAGTTCAGATGCAGTGCATAGGCATGATAATTATGAGTCAAAATTCAGGTTCAAATAGATAGGAAATGATATCAAATCACAGCATGCTTCAATTGAGAACTAATCTAGTTGTGCATTCAGAGTATGGTGCAGTCTTACTTCAATTTCATTAACAATGTATTGGACAACTAGAAACGAGGGCACTGAGACTATCATATTAAATCAGCAAGCTTGCAAGGTCATAATCATCATAATCCCCTATACATATGCAACAGCCCTATATGAAGACAATCTAGACTCAATCCTAAAATGTAGATACAACACTACATGAACACTCTGTTTTTAAAGATTTTTCAAAAAAATTTCAAATTTTTTTTTTTTTGGTTTTTCTATGCCATAGATGCAGACTCAAGGATGCACAAAATCAAAATAAGAACAGAGAAAACACATCAAACAAATCTTAACCTTTCCCCCCAAACTTAAATCACACAGTCCCTTGTGTAATAAAAATTTGGGAAGAAAAATTAAGAATCAACAGAAAACATGAAAATGATGCAACTAATATATACAAGGATGGATGGAACAGGTACCTCAAGGCTTGGAGAAGAAGGAGGAGATCGAGTTCTCGTCTTGAGCATGGATGCTCGAGTCAGATGTCCTAGACAGGGTAGCTCGAGTCTGGTGTCCTAGACAGGGTAGCTTGAGTCTGGTGTCCTAGACAGGGTAGCTCGAGTCTGGTGTCCTAGACAGGGTAGCTCGAGTCTGGTGTCCTAGACAGGGTAGCTCGAGTCTAGTGTCTCCAAAATCGCCTAAAAGTAGTTGTAACAAGCCAAATATGCAAGATGTATGCAAACCTAATGGAAAACACCCTAATTATGCAAAACTAGGAATAAATGACAAGAACAGGCTAAATAACATGTCTAAATGTAAGAATTATTCAAGCTAAAACGATGCAAAATGCAAACATATCAATCGTGCACAATTGGTGCAGTTTCTGATAATTACCTCGACCAGAGCATCGACCGTGCATAGTCGGTACAGTTTCTTAAAATCACATCGACCCCGTGCATCGACCGTGTAGTGTCGATGCTATCTCTTCAGACTGAAAAAGGAAAGTTGATGATTGGGCGATTCATGAGTGGACAACTTATTATTTTTGTCCAGAACCTTGTAGAAATTTTTTGGGCACGACCTAGCCTCTTCCTAAATCCCTAATACTATGTAAACACATATAATGCACATTAGAAAGGGTTCCCACTTTTCACACAACTTTTGTAGCCACCACTTGGAGAGAAATTTCAAATAGTCTTTGTTCTTAATTTTTATTATGCAAGTTCTTTAGTTCTTCTTCTTCTTCTTATTTCTTTACTCTATTTCAGTGCTTTTATTTATTGTTTATCATGTCTTCTATCTCATATACTGTCGTCACCCTTGGAATTATGAGCGAGTAGATCCTTTAGATCTCTAGGGTGGAGATCGATGATGGGATCTACTGAATAGAGATTGATGTTTTGTATTTTTAACCGATTAGCTGCCTTGTATGTGTTCCTAAGGTTAGATTTAGTCCCTTGGGAGTTATCTAAGAGCTTAGTCTAATCCAAAAGGTGTATCCAAGTGTTTCAGGAATTTCTTACACCATGAGAGTGGGTAGAGGTTTCAGATCTACATAGTCGGAATACTAGTTAATCGATAAATCTATTTTTGACTTGTGAGCTTATCTAAATTTGCTTTGATCAAGTTAGTTTAGCATCTTAGACTCTTGATGTTATGAGAGTGGATTAAGATTTTGGAACTAAACACGTTGGAAGATTGACTATTTCATAGAATTGCAATTGCTAGTCAATCCGGTCGATGACGAGATCGTTCTCAATCCTTGTAGAGCACCACGAGAGTGGGGTTTTTATAGAGAAATTAGCATACCACGAGAGTGGGCTAATTTATATACGAAATCTCTAGACCGATGGATATTAACGAAGGGTTAAAGAACATCAATTTTTTTATTAGAAGATTTCCGGATTTGTTCTCATTCACCTTCGGGATCGTTTTCTTTTTTATTGTTTAATCGTTATTTAATTTAAGTTCTTTTATTTTATGCACATTAATTTATGCAATTTACTTTATGCAATTTATTTTATGCTATTTAATTTACATACTTTATTATATTCAATTTAATTTATGCACTTTAATTTACCAATTTATTTTACGTAATTTAATTTTTGTTATTTAATTTATGCTTTAATTTATTTTATTTTATTTAAATCGTCTCTATTTATTTAATTATCTTTTTTTATTTTATTTAATTTCCTAGATTAGATTTATTCCTGAATTCTCTATGAAGTTATTCCTGAATCAATCTTGTACGTACTACAACTGCATTACTGTGCACTTGTGGTATAATCGGGTTAAACTCTCGAGACTACTTTCTAGTAGCGATCGGGTGAAACCTGTGAAAGAAGGTGTAACCTTCCATTACCAAGTTTTTGGCGCCGTTGCCGAGGACTGACGTAATAGCCATCGAAATTTGGTCTGAATCTAAGACTAGATTTTTTTTACTTTTTATGTAATTTATTTTTATTCTTCGATTTTTCAGGTTTTAAAGACTTGAGATGCTGGGAATAGACCGGTTGCTGGACCGGAAGAATGAGAACGTGGTACGTAGACAATGGGTGGTATAAACAATAGGCATGGCCGACGAGCCAACACGCCACGGTCAACCACGGGAATCTGGCCACCACTGGTAGTCGGAGTTGAATTCGAAATCAAGATCAGCTTGATTAACATGGTCCAGTGTTATAAGTTTCACGGATTATCAACAGAGAACCCTATCGATCATCTGTATCAATTCGACAAGTTGTGTGAGATGGTGAAAATAGACGATCTCTCTGAAGATGCACTAAAACTTCGTTTATTCCCATTTTCACTTGGGGTAAAGCATAAGAGTGGGAGAAATACATTCCATTTGAGACCGTTACAATGTGGAGTGAATGCCGAAAAGCGTTCCTAACAAAGTTCTTTTCGAACTCTAGGAGAACTCGTTGGAGAAACAAGATATCAAGGTTCACACAACAAAACACTGAGAGCTTCGGAGAAGCGTGGGAAAGGATTGAAATATACACCAAGCAATGTCCTCATGATGGATTCAGTGACGAGTCTTTGTTGAGCATATTTTACATAGGAGTTACTCTTAAATATCGTACGTTACTCGATATAGGCAGCCACGAAACTTTCTTGGCGCAAGATGCGCAACACGGAAAAATGTTCGAGCCTAATGATGATGAAATTTCTCCTTTACTTAATGAATTGAGAAAATATAGAAAAGCAATAGGATATTCTCTAGATAATATATCAAGGGCATATCCCCATCCTTATGCATGCATAAAATACATTTAAATTATGAATCTAAGAATTCAATTGAATCTCAAAGGCGATTAAATCCAGGACATAAGATCTCAGGGAGAAGAATTGAAGTTATAAAATAGCAGGATTGCGGATCAATGATGCCTTGGACTCTCCCGATCGAAACTGGCCGCTCGCTATGGTGTTCCAGAACGAATTTGCTTGTTTCTGATATAGTCGAGCTTGTGTATTGTTGCCTGATAGAAATCCATACAAGTCATTCAGATCTTCAAATGTGACCTCCTTCTCTTCATGATCATGGAAAAAGATTATAGAATCCAGTGAATTGCCATCGTGTTCCCCCAACTCAATCCTTGCTGTTGCTGGAAAATCACACGTCTGTTTTGTGTAGGCCACAGTTCTCATCTTGAAAAAATTGTTGAGCCCCATAATCTGAAAGATCAACTCCACATCATCATAAATACCTAAGTCTCTGAGTAGTTCAAAATCTGGAAACCGCGTTTGTGTGAACTTCAGGGACTGCAACTTCTTTTGTTGCCTTTTGTATCGACCTAGTATTGGTGAGTCTTGGTCGCCTATTGATTCATCGCAAGCTCGTGGGCTGCTATCTATCCGTTATCCTCTAGATTTCTCTGTAGTCTCTCGCATAGACTGTAATCGTGTTGGTCGGGGTTGTGGCGGTGGTGAGTTAAGCCGTGTAGCTTTTGATTTTCTCATTTAATTTCTGCAAAATTAACAAACTCAATATTCAAATAACTATTATGTGGTCCATGGTATTTAAGCAAAACTAAACTTAAATAAACTATCTACTAACGCCCTAATTGCTTAATACCATGATACCACATCCAACAAACCAAATAAATTAAAATACTTCCATTAAATTAACAATACATTAATTTTTAATTTTAACAATATGAGGCCTATATTATTGAGAGAAATTAGAACTAAATATTTGTCCACTTATTCACTAATATATTTTGCCCAATAACACAATACTAAATTTAATTTATTATTTGAATAAAAAATTTCTAATTTCCCCAAAATTAATTTCTTAGTCCCAATTAAGAACCGTAACTACCAATCAACCTAAATTCTTCAACCTATGCTAAAATTGACTTCTAATTCCAACATTTCTATCATAATCTAGTAAAGCCCATGATTTTCAAGCTAATCTATCATAAATTAAGCTTTTACAACTATGGAGAATTTGAGAATTTAGAGAGCATACCTTGAGTTGAAAAGGAGATTAATAGAGTGTAAGGAGAGTAATCTAGAGTAGAAATTAGCTAATCTTCCCAAGTTTAACCAAGATTGAGTGAAGGGAGCACAAGGGAGTGAAAGAACTTGAGAGAGCTTTAATGGAGTATGAAAATTGATTTTTAGGAGGAGGAAGGGTGTGGTCGATTTTTGTGTTTATAAAATACTTAACCGGACGAAATTCACTTACCTTAACCAGATTTAACCGAAGAAAAATTTATTTTGACCCTAAACCGAAGACAATCGACCACACGTGGTCGATGCTCGTGTTTTTGGCGAGCATCGATGTTCTCGTCGATTTTTCACGTCTTGGAGTAACATCGACCCCCTTGGTCGATGGTCACGTTGACGCCCTTCGTTTCTTAATCGAGATCTATGTTTGGCCTTTGATTGATCTGTAAGACATTGAAAAACTAAATATATGCAAGAAGTGATGAGGACCTCACCTTGGAGCTGAACGGAGATGACGAGCAACCTGTGGAGAATCCAATTCCATACATTCCAACAAGTCCTATTACACGTTGGAGAGCTAAAGCAATAAGGCATAAGTTCAATGGATACGTAGAGGCAGCATTGGAACAAGAAGAATCTCCAACAAAGCCAACTTTGTACCAGCTTCTCAACGGGCACCATAAAGAGAGCCATATAGCCAAGCTGGACCAAGCTTCAACATCAGACCTGTAAGACTTCAAATACATCACCCTTACTCCAAGAAAGCACAATGGCACGTCCATGGCACGTCCATGGCATCAACAGAAACCGTCGGGTCCCTTTTCCACTCAAAAGAGGCTCCACGGCCTTCTCCTTCAAGTTGTGTTTCTGTTCAGGCTTCAACAACATCTTTGCCACTTCTCAGCATCCAGACACGTGAGTCTAGTTTCTTTACTGTCATCCTATAGTAAAGACACACAAAGACGTGTTAAGGCATTGTACTTTTTTTCCTTATCTTCAGTTTTCCCACTGGGTTTTTCTGATAATGGTTTTAACGAGGCAACACCCTTAGTGCGCAAACTTGGACTTGTTCTTGGCTTATTACATCTTTTACAAGTCCAAGAAAACTTCAAAAACTGAGATGAGTTACGAGCCAAGAGAAAGGAACAACAAGTTTTCTCATTTTATTACAAACTTTCCATTTTTGAGTTATTTCCTTATTTTTGCAAGTCTTGCTGTTTTTGCTTAAACTACTTGTTGTTCTGTGTTATTGTGTCGTTTTTACACTTAGGGTTGAGTTATAAAACCCCCAGGTCGAACTTAATAAGAATACAAGTTTTAACCCTAAAGAAAATCGAGTTTGTTCTCTCTAAAGGCAGTAGCCGCTCCCTTTGTTCTTCTCTTGCTTTGATCGAGTACTTTCACTCTCAGACTTGAGAACTCAACGTGTTTATCACAAGACTTCTGCATCATGTGTGGCCTCACATCGCTCCATCAGTTCTGCTTCAAGACGAGTATCTCTTTTGAAGAAGAACAACACCATCAGCTTGAATTTATTTTCTTTTGAGGGCAGGCGTGTATCATCTTTGGTATCAGAGCTAAAGTTCCTTCAATCAGGTTGTGTCAAATCCTATCCTTGTTTTATGATTCACGTTTTGCTGTAGAAGTTTTGGGGATTTAAGTTGTTAGGTTGTTTCAACTGATAACTTATTTCTGCGTTTGCTTCTTTTTGCTTATCTTGTTGTTTGCTTCTGTTTTGATCGTTTATTGCTTCTATTTGAATCAACATTTTTGCTTCAGTTTGATAAGTTGTTAGTTTATTTTTTTGTAATCTAGAAAAGAAAAGAAAAAGGAGGTAGAGCTGTAGGAGAAAACGAATTAGCTAGAGTGATTCACTTTGTTAATCTGTTTTGTGGACTGTTTTGTTGCAACTTGTTAAACGTTTAGAACTAAATTGAATCATCATATTAAATTGTTGTTTGCACCATTATAGTCTGAATTTTCGTGGCTGCTAGGTTAGAGAAGACGAAATAAAATAGAAAATTAGGGCTGCGCTAGAAAATAAGTGAAGTTTCTTTTTTCTGTTTTAGTGAATTTTCCTTTTCTTTGCAATCTGTTCACTTTTTCCAGAAGCTAAGCTTTTTGATTTTCGTTTGTGCAAGGGACAAACGCGTATATGGCTGAAGGATACGAGCAAGCTGACACCAACAACGCGATGATTCAGATGTTGACTAAAATCAACACTCAGCTCCAAACGTTGATAAACCGAATGGACAGAATGGAGAATCCTCATGTACAAGCAAGGAGAAATAACGGACCAGAACCATATCAGAATCATAGGGCACATGATCCAGGAGATTTGCCACCACCACAACCCGAGCTAGACATGCTTATGGAGAGCATGAACCAGAGTACCAGCCACCATCACCTCAGCACTCACTAGACCTGAAATTAAACGCACCAACCTTTGCTGGAAGAGTTGAACCAGAAGCTTATTTAAAGTGGGAAAGGAAGATGGATAAAAATTTTGGCTGTTATGCTTATACCGAGGCAAAGAAATTGGCATTTGCAGCAGCTCAACTAACTGACCATGCCCTTACATGGTGGGACAGAGATATTAGTGATAGGAGACGTTATCAGGACAGACCCATAGCTACTTGATATGACATGAGGCAGTTGATGAAGAGACGTTATGTTCCTCCACACTTTCATCGTGAGCTTCAAAAGAAATTCAGAAGGTTCACCCAAGGCACCAAATAAGTAGAAGAGTATTACGAAGAATTTGAACACCTCAGAAACTGACTAGAACTTGAAGAAGCACCCGAGACACTCATGGTACAATATCTAGATTGGTTACAAGAACGAATAGCTACAAAGGTTAAAATGCAAATATACCATGAAATGGAGGACCTCTTGCATTTAGTAGTATAAGCTGAGCAGCAAATCAAAAGAAAGAACTCGAGATACAACCGTAATAAGAATACATGGAATTCAGCTCAAAAACCGGTTGATAAGGGAAAAGCAGTTATACCAGAGTCTCGTTTCAAGCCTAAAGCACCAGAATCATCTAAAGATAACAAGACTGAGCCACGATGAGACTATCAACAACAAAATCAGCAAAGAAGCTGAGATGTTACCTGCTACAAGTGTTGCGGCTGAGGGCACATATCCAGAGATTATCCAAATCCAAGGGTGATGATCCTCACTGAATCTGGAGATTATGAGTCTCAAGACGAAGAGGAGACTCAAGAAGATGCTGATGAGGAAGTTACAGAATTTCCAGACACCGGAGAACTTTTAATGATGAGACACAATTTCAGTACCATGATAGAACCAGAGGAGAATGCTCAGCGTGAGAACATCTTCCATACTTGATGCACTATCAAGGGGAAAGTATGTTCTCTTATAATTGATGGGAGTTCTTGAACCAATGTTGCAAGCCTTTATATGGTTAAAAAACTTGGCCTGGAGAGGACTAAGCATCCGAGACCGTACAGGTTGAGGTGGCTCAATGATAAGGTTGAGTTAAAGATCACTGATCAAGTGACAGTTCCTTTTAGTGTGGAACGTTACAACGATCAAGTGCTCTGTGATATGGTTCGTATGCAAGCTGGCTATCTTTTATTGGGACGTCCATGGCAGTTTGATAAGGAAACCACACACAATCGTCGCACTAATTTATACTCATTTGTGCATGATAAACGTAAAGTGAATTTGGCTCCTTTATCACCATAGAAAGTTCACGAAATGCAACTGAAAATGTCTAAAGATAAGAATATTAGTTGAAAACCTAAATCTTAGTTAATACTAGTGAAGTAAGAAGGGCTTAAAACTACTTCACACACTATGCTACTAATGGTCTTTAAGGAGCTTTTGAGCGCAGGTTCTGTAGATGTGGAGTTACCTAAAGAGATAAGTCAGCTTCTAGATCATTTTGTTGACGTTTTTCCTGATGAGATACCAGCCGGACTACCACCAAACCATGGCATAGAGCACCAGATTGATTTAATACTAGGTGCACAACTTCCAAATAGACCAACTTACCGTTGATATGTCTGCATTTTATATGGTTTTAGCTTGCATTATTCATTCATTTAGCCTTGTTTAATAGCTTGTTATTAGCATTTATCTCTAGTTTTGCACACTTAGAGTGTTTTGCATTAGGATTGCATGCATTTTGTATTTTGGACTTGTTTCAGGTGCATTCAAGGGATATTAGAGATGTTGAAGTCAAATAAAGAAAAAGGAGAGCTTAACTCGACCAGAAACTCGAAGGAGACTGACTCTAGCACCCAGCTCGAGCAAGCAGGTCGAGCCAGTGCATTCTGCACCAAAAACTGCACCTTGAGACTGACTCTATCAAGCCTGATCGAGTCCCTGATCGAGCTAGGCATAAAGATGCAATCTTGAAGTTTCTAAAGCCCAGCTCGACCTCCTGTGATTGAGACCATGATCGAGTCCAAGGAAAAAAAGCCGTCTTGAAGTTTTTGGACCTAGCTCGACCACACATGGTCGAGCCAGCACCTCGAGCTGAAGAATAAAAATGCAATCTTGAATTTAGCCAGCTCGACCACACAGCTCGACCACCCATGGTCGAGCTGGACCTTATCCTGCGCGTTTTTACCATTTTGCCCATGGCGTTTTAGGGTTTTTAAGACTTAGTATAAATACTCTCTAAGATGTTTAAGAAAAAAAACTCGTTTTTTAGGCAGAAATTAGGTTTTCTTAAGTATTCTTCATCTGTTCTTGCTTTCTGGATCCTGTATCTTTGATTCTACTGAGTATTTGTGTTTGAATCTTTCTATTCTATCTCTTCTCTTCCTTATCTTTCTACTTATGCAATTTATTTTGATTTCCGGGTTTGTGATTATACTGTTCTTCATGGTTTCTGAGTAGTCATTAGGGTTCTTAAGGATGGGATAGATTAGGTGTGGAATCTTAATCTTCTAGGTGGTTTAAGAGTAGATTGTTTGATTTCCCTTCTAAATCAGTGTTCTTAATGCTAATTTCTCTCTGATCAATTGAGATTAGAACTTAGGTGTTTTTCCGCCCAGAAGATGTTTGATAAAATGCTTGACTGAACTGATGTTAGAGATTTGCATACCTAGCCTAAGGAATTAGTTGTCTAGGATGTTTATTGACAATATTGAACTGAATCTTAATGCCTGCTAAGGTAGATTTCGCTAAGGGATTGGGTCTGGAACTGGTCTAGCTTGAGGTTACTTATCACGGGAGTGGACTTAACTGGTTGTGATGTTTGATGTCTAGGGAATAGCTTGATTGCGTTTGTTAAACCATCTAGGTAGATTAAGAAGATGCACCAAGTGAATTACCCCATCCTTAGGACCTGCTCCGTTCTTGATTGATTTTCGTGTTCTGTTTTCGTTCTGTTTCTATTTTGTTTATTGTCTCAGCTTTACTCTGTTTCTGTTCTGTTTTCATTTTGTTTTATGTTCTGTTTTAGTTTCTGTTATTGCTTTTGATTTCCTTTTGCTAGGTTGATAGTTTTACGTTCTCACAGCTTGTTTGGCTTGACTTAGACTGTTTGATTGCATCCTTCTTGGTTAATATCGCACCCATTTGGATTGACACCTTTCTGTATTACAATGACATGAAAATGCATTAAGGCATTTGACAGATAGCAAAAAACGAAGAAATCTGCTATTCCGTGTGAATCCAGAGGAAGCAAAAGAGCTTGAACGTCAAGTTAGAGCACTAATGGACCAAGGTTACGTGAGGGAGAGTCTTAGTCCCTGTGCTATTCCGATCTTACTAGTACCTAAGAAAGATGGGTCGTGGAGGATGTGTGTGGACTGTAGGGTGATTAACAACATAACCATCAAATATAGACATCCTATTCCGCACCTTGATGACATGCTAGACGAGCTTAGTGGAGCAACAGTCTTCTCCAAAATAGACTTAAAGAGTGGATATCATCAAGTTAGGATGAAGGAAGGAGATGAATGAAAAACAACATTCAAAACAAAACAAGGACTCTATGAATAGCTAGTCATGCCGTTTGCACTCTCAAATGCACCCAGCATATTTATGCGCCTAATGAACCATGTTCTTAGAGCATACATCTGTAAGTTTGTGGTTGTGTATTTTGATGACATTTTGATTTATAGTTCTTGTTTACCTGATCATGTGACATATCTTGAGTTAGTCTTAAAGACTCTCCGAAAGGAAGGCTTTTATGCAAACTTAAAAAAGTGCACATTCTGCACTAATGAACTAGTTTTTCTAGGATTTGTTGTGAGTTCGCAGGAATTACAGGTTGATGGAGAGTAGATAAGGGCTATAAAAGAATGGCCAACCCTAACAAGCATCAGTCAAGTCCGAAGCTTCCATGGTCTTGCAACCTTCTATCGTAGTTTTGTTAAGGATTTCAGTAGCGTGGCTGCACCACTCACGTCAGTTATTAAGAAGAATGTTGGTTTCACTTGGAGAGAAACTCAAAATCAGGCGTTTCAGGACCTGAAGGAACGCCTCACTAATGCACATGTTTTAGCACTTCCGGATTTTAGTAAAACTTTTGAAGTCGAGTGTGATGCATCTGGAATTGGAATAGAAGCTGTTCTTACTCAAGGAGGCAAACCAATGGCTTATTTCAGTGAAAAGCTAAGTGGGGTTGCGTTGAATTATCCCACTTATGATAAGGAGTTGTATGCATTGGTTAGACCCATGGAGACGTGGCAACACTATCTGCTTGCTAGAGAATGTGTGATTCATACTTACCTCCATGAGCCTCTTTTTCGGGCTGAGAAGACGTTAAGCATACTGAAGGAACATTTCTTTTGGCCTCATCTCAGGAAAACAGTGGAGGCATTATGTGCTAGATGTGTAACGTGCAAGCAAGCTAAGTTTAAGTCATATCCTCATGGGTTGTACATGCCGTTACCTATACCAACAGCTCCTTGGGTCGACATATCTATGGATTTCGTGCTTGGACTTCCCAAGATTCAGCATAAGGATTCTATTTTTGTGGTTGTGGATAGGTTCTCTAAGATGGCACACTTTATTCTGTGTGCTAAGACTAATGATGCTTTTCAGACGGCCAGCCTATTCTTTAAGGAAGTAGTGAGACTACATGAGATACCAAGGATGACTGTATCAGATAGAGATACCAAGTTTATGAGTCATTTTTGGAGAACACTTTGGAAGAAGCTGGGAACGAAGCTAGTGTTCTCTACTACTTGCCATCCTCAAACTGATGGGCAAACTGAGGTTGTTAACCAGACCTTGTCAACATTATTAAGGGCAACCATTAGGAGGAATCTGAAGAACTGGTTAGAGTGCATACCATTTATGGAGTTTGCGTACAACCGGGCTGTTCATTCTGCCACCAAGCTTTCACCGTTTCAAGTTATCTATGGCTTTAATCCAAACTCACCATTAGACCTTTCACCATTGCCACCAGCTGAGATCGTGAGCCTAAAAGGACAAAAAAAGGCAGATTACATCAAAAGCATACATCAGAAAGCTAGAGAGAACATTGAGAAGATAACTGAGATGTATGCTAAGCAAGCTAACAAAGGGCGTAAGCAAGTCATCTTCAAAGAAGGAGATTTAGTGTGGATCCATATGCGTCCAGAACGGTTCCCAAACAAGAGGAAGGATAAATTAGCACCGAGAGGAGATGGACCCTTCAGTGTAGCTGAGAAGATCAATGATAATGCCTATAGGCTTGACCTACCAGGTGAGTTTAATATATCTCCTACCTTCAATGTTATTGACTTAAAATTTTTTGATGCAGGAGATGAACCAGTTTTGAGGTTAAAACCTTTTGAAGAGGGTGGGAATGATGAGGACCTCACCTTGGAGCTGAACGGAGATGACGAGCAACCTGTGGAGAATCTAATTCATATATTTCAACCGGTCCTGTCACACGTCAGAGAGCTAAAGAAATAAGGCATAAGTTCAATGGATACGTAGAGGCAGCATTGGAACAAGAAGAATCTCCAACAAAGCCAACTTTGTACCAGCTTCTCAACGGGCACCATAGAGAGCCATAGAGCCAAGCTAGACCAAGCTTTAGCATCAGACCTAGAAGACTTCAAATACATCACTCTTACTCCGGGAAAGCACAATGGCTCGTCTATGGCATCTACAGAAACCGTCGGGTCCCTTTTCTACTCAAAAGAGGCTCCACGGCCTTCTCCTTCAAGTTGTGTTTCTGTTCAGGCTTCAACAACATCTTTGCCACTTCTCAGCATCCAGACACGTGAGTCTAGTTTCTTTACTGTCATCCTATAGTAAAGACACACAAAGACGTGTTAAGGCATTGTACTTTTTTTCCTTATCTTCAGTTTTCCCACTGGGTTTTTCTGATAATGGTTTTAACGAGGCAACACCCTTAGTGCGCAAACTTGGACTTGTTCTTGGCTTATTACATCTTTTACAAGTCCAAGAACACTTCAAAAACTGAGATGAGTTACGAGCCAAGAGAAAGGAACAACAAGTTTTCTCATTTTATTACAAACTTTCCATTTTTGAGTTATTTCCTTATTTTTGCAAGTCTTGCTGTTTTTGCTTAAACTACTTGTTGTTCTGTGTTATTGTGTCGTTTTTACACTTAGGGTTGAGTTATAAAACCCCCAGGTCGAACTTAATAAGAATACAAGTTTTAACCCTAAAGAAAATCGAGTTTGTTCTCTCTAAAGGCAGTAGCCGCTCCCTTTGTTCTTCTCTTGCTTTGATCGAGTACTTTCACTCTCAGACTTGAGAACTCAACGTGTTTATCACAAGACTTCTGCATCATGTGTGGCCTCACATCGCTCCATCAGTTCTGCTTCAAGACGAGTATCTCTTTTGAAGAAGAACAACACCATCAGCTTGAATTTATTTTCTTTTGAGGGCAGGCGTGTATCATCTTTGGTATCAGAGCTAAAGTTCCTTCAATCAGGTTGTGTCAAATCCTATCCTTGTTTTATGATTCACGTTTTGCTGTAGAAGTTTTGGGGATTTAAGTTGTTAGGTTGTTTCAACTGATAACTTATTTCTGCGTTTGCTTCTTTTTGCTTATCTTGTTGTTTGCTTCTGTTTTGATCGTTTATTGCTTCTATTTGAATCAAAATTTTTGCTTCAGTTTGATAAGTTGTTAGTTTATTTTTTTGTAATCTAGAACAACACCATCAGATCGAATTTCTTTTCCTTTGAGGCCAAGCGTGTATCAAGAAGGAAAAAGTGCTAGTGTTAGTTTTACTAAGATAACATGAGAATGCCTCTCAAATGTGCTTGTTTTAACATCGTGGAGCTTGACGGTTTTACCGTATTAGTGATTTTTGGATTCCGGAAGTTTCATAGGATCTTCCAAGTCTATGGTTTCGCGTTCGGGAACGACTTCACAACTGATATATGGTTTCAATCGCTGCCGTTCACCTTGAAGATTTATCCATTCTTATCACATAGTTCTATAGCTCTGTAAGGTGTTACCGCTTTTATCTTGAAAGGTTTGGACCAACGAGATCAAAAATATCCTGGGAAAAGCTTCAAGCGGGAGTTGAATAGCAGAACTTGGTCGGTTTCCTTAAACTTTCGCCGAAGTTTTCTCTTGTCATGGGATGCTTTAGTCTTCTCTTTGCATATCTGGGAATTCTCAAAACCCCCTAGGCGGATTTCGTCAAGCTCATTTAGTTGCATTACTCGCTTCTCTCCAGCATTATTTATATCGTAGTTCATCATCTTGACAGCCCACATAGCTTTGTACTCAAGCTCAACCGGCAAATGACATGACTTTCCAAAATGAAGGTTGAAAGGATTTGTACCTATTGGGGTCTTAAAAGCTGTTCGATAAGCCCACAAAGCATCGTCTAGTTTAAGCGACCAATCTTTCCTTGAAATATTCACCAGCTTCTCTAAGATTGCTTTGATTTCCCTATTTGAAACCTCCATTTGTCCGCTTTTTTGAGGATGATATGGTATCGGTAACTTTTATCTAACGCTATGCTTCCGTAGGAGTTTATCGAAAGTTCTGTGAATGAAGTTTGTTCCTCCGCCGCTAATCACCACTCTTGGAACTCCAAATCTCGGGAATATGATGCTCTTAAAAAGTTTAAGAGCATCATCGTTTAGGTGAACGTTGATCTTTCCAATTTTTTAAAATCGATGATGGCCCCCGCGGTTATTAGGAATGGTCTCCCTATCTTTGGGCTCGTGATCCATCTTGAGTACCATAAAATCAGTCGGTATTTGATAATCACCAATCATTACTGGAATGTCTTCTAAAAGTCCCACCGGTGTTTTTATCGAGCGGTCGGCAAAAACAAGCGACATCTTACACTCCTTGAATCGAGTAAGCCCCAACTTTTGTGCAATGGATAGAGGCATGAGATTCACACTGGCTCCAAGATCGCACAGAGATCTCCCGAATGTTACTTGACCGAGAGTGCAAGAGAAAGTGAAACTATCCGGATCGTCTAATTTCCTTGGAATCTTTTTGTCTAGGATGACGGCGCTACACTCGTGCATTAGGAATGCCACCTCGGTCAATTCCTTTTTTTTCTTAGTCATGAGATCCTTGAGGAACTTTTAACTCTAGGAATCATCGTCAAAACTTCTAGTATTGACATAGTGATGATTACACCTTCATCTGTTTTTCAAATGCGTTCCTCATTCTTTCTACTATTCTTCCCTTAATTCTTTCCGGAAAAAGGATTTTAGGTTGATACTTGGGTAGATCGAGTATCACTTGTCTCCTTATACAAGTCTCGGGTTCCTTCATGTGAATATCCATAGTACGAATGATGGGCTCCCTATCCTCGTCCGGCTTCTCCATAATGACTTCCTCGACTTTTGGTTCTTTCTCGAATATTATAGGATTTTCTTTCTCGATGATTAGTTTTTCCATCTCGATCGTGATAGGATCATCTTTTCTCTCGATGTTAGCCTCTTCACTCTTCTTGTTTGTTGGTTGCTTAGGTGGAATTGGTCTAAGATCCTTTCCACTATTCAAGGTTATTGCTTTGATTGTTGATGTCTCTTTCCTCGTTCGAGTTTCTATGTTTTGGACCTAAGAGACCAAGTCTTCAAATTTCTTATCTAGCTTGTTCCATTGTTGATCCATTTTCGTAAATGTTTTACTGATCTTTGCACTTTTGCTCGACTCCCCATCTAGAATGTTCTGAATCACCTCTTCAAGTTCACTTGTCCCGGTTGTTAAAGAACTCATCCCCTTGTCGTCCCAGGAAGAGCATCGACCTCCTCAGGTCGATGGGCTTGGTCGGTGGTCCCTCCTGACATAGCATCAATGGTGTACGGTTGACGCTCTGTTCGATATTCTCTTCCTTCTTTCGTCCAAGAGACACCATCGACCACTCCTGATCGATGGTGTTGCTCGATGTGCTTCACCGAGATGTCGGCATCGACCATGTGGGTTCGATGCTGTAGTCGGTGTTGGTTTGCGATGCTCGTTTCTGCGGTTGCATCGACATCACACAGTCGATGTTCCTGTCTGGTCATTTGCCTTGAGATACCATCAACCTTTCTTGGTCGATGTATTGTCCTTCATGTTGCTTTGAAAAAGTGAAAAGTTGTGTCGAATTCAGAATCATGTCCATTTTCTCATGTAGCGCCTTTATAGTCAGCTTCTCCTCGTCTTCGCGGTCGTCGGCGTGTTTGTTTATTATATCGTAGTCTTTTTTATAATTTGCGTCACTCTCGGCTAGGTTCTCAACTAGTGTTCTAACGTGATGTGCATCTTGCCCTAAAAACTTTTCGTAGCTACCACATCTAGTAACATATGATACTTAGGAGTGATTCCTCTGTAAAATGTGTTCAGCAAGGATATGTCACCAAATTCGTGATGATGGCACTGTAATTTGTATTCTACAATTTTCTCCCATGCTTCTCCAAAACACTCAGTGTTTTGTTGCGTGAAATTTGATATCTTGTTTTTCTAATAAGCTCTCCTAGCGTTCGAGTAGAATCATTTTAGTAATGCTTTCTAACATTGACTCCACGTCGTAACGGTCTCCAATGAGATGTTCTTCTCCCACTGATGCGCTTCACCCTGGTAATAACCCACAAGCTTGACTCAAGATAGATCTATAGAAGCTTGAAACCCACGGATGGAAAGGTGATGACTTTCAAGGAGATATGGTTCAATCCTTGAAGATCTAGTGATGTGGAGGTGGTGGATATGAAGATGAGCTGAAGGGGAAGTGATCTTGATGAAGTCTTCACTGATTCTTCAACAAGGATGGAGCTAAGCTAGAGACAGGGTTCAATCTAGCAAAGCGGCGAAATGGAAGTGAATCTGGCGGTGGATCTCAACGGCGGACGGTGGAGGAGATGTAACCGGCAGCGTGGAGTGAGGGCAACTCATAAAGGATGTGGAAGTCCTTTGATACAGCCAAGTTCCTTTTGAAGAAGAGACACACTCAATCCTTCTAAGGGAAGACAACCTAGAGTAATCCTCAATAGGTTAAAAGATAAAGTTTAGAACTTTAATTTTGATGTAAATGATTGGTTAATGATAAAATGAGAAAGTTTGCCCTTTTATAGGCTTTACACATAGGAGAATTATGTTAAATGGGGCCTAAGCCATTTAGAAAACAACCATGATACTTAGGCCCATAAAACAAATAAACCCACAAGCAAATAAAGCCTTAAAAGCAAGTTAAACAAAAGTCTCACAAAAGAGCAAATAACTAAGCAAAGCAAGGAAGCATTTGTAATGATTCCTTGAGATAAAAATCACATCTCTTGCATGTCTTGACCTGTCATGAATGTTTCCAAGCCAGACACACAATGGGGACAAGATGTAATGCACTAAGATCCATGCTTCGTTAAAACCTTCCCTAGTAAAACCCAATAGGAAACCTAGAGGTAGGAAAGAGTACACCTCCTTTAGTGACTTGGGGGTCCTCACCTTGGCTTGGAGGTGAAGACACAATGAACCCTCCTCCCATGGTTGATCAGTGCTCAATGATTAGGACCGATGCTCTCCCGGATGCCAAACATATGTTTGAAGTGCTCCGGACATGTCAGCTTCTAGTACAGGCCAGTGGAGAGTCCGTCGACTTGTATCAGCCATATCTTCGACGTCCGAGCAGCTATGGACCTGATTCTAACTCCCAGATCTTTGTGGTTGAGTCAATATTCTATAACTGGCCTTCTCGTCGCTCGGTTCGTCCTGTTTCGGCCGAAATACACCGACGAGTGAACGTTGGTCTGAATCCGGCAGTTTCTGACCCATCCGTCTTGTACCGGTCATAACTTCTCCGTGGGAGCTGCGCTTGACCTGATTCCACTACAAGGTGCTCCCTAGGTGAGCTAAGAGTGAAGTCCATGTGGTAGTTGGTGATGCATCAGTTCCTAGGATTGCATCACTCCCTCCCTCTTCATGAGGTTTTGTCCTCAAAACTGTTTTTCCTACACATAAACAGGGTAAGTTAGTCCATTGTAGTGTAAGGGGGTTTCAAAGATTACCTCGAGGTTTGGCGTGTGGAGAGCCAAGTAATATGAGTTTGGAGAGGTCAAGAGGTTCTTCTTTCAGCTGTGAAGTGCTTGGAGCACTTCTATCCTCTGCAGTGATCGACTTGTTAAGCACTAGCGCATGCTCTTCTTCAATTAAGTTCCGGTGAGATGGATTGAAGTGGAATTGAACCTACTTGATCCTTGGTTGGGTTTGGAGAATGAGGGCACTACTACAAGTTTCCAGAGGTTGTTGACATACTCCTGGATGCCACACATAAGTCTGAAGAGCGCCCAAATTGGAATACTCTCGATAAGGCTCATTCTGCAACCATTGGTTTGAAAAATTCATATCTCCCGACTCCGAGCTCATTTTGACCTGAATCCACATTCCCATGAATCTCTTTTGAGTTATAATTCTAGAGAAATTTACTTCATAATTTAATTCCCTCAGGCCTGGCTAGAATCCTTCATTAAGCGCACATATGTCCAATCGGGTCGACTTGAGCTCATACGGTTTGTAAAATTCATAACTCCTTCATTTGAGTTGGTCTTTGGCTGATTCTTTTTCCAGTAGCTTTCTAAGTGAGGTAAGAATGAATTCCACATAATAGCTCTCTGGTCTCTAGTTTGGTTCAGCCACAACTCATCCCTCGGTGAGACCTCTTCTTGATCTATGATGGTCTCCGCTGAATCTGAATTCTCTTTTGCCACTTTCGCACCAAACAAAAGCATTGCCTTAGGCTTTGAATTACTAGGAGTAGGAGAAGATTTCTCTACCTGTTCCAGTCTTCCATTAAAGTCAAGTAGTTGTGAGTGAAGGCGTTCTAACATCTTAACCACGGTGAGCTTGTCTCCAACTCGTTCTTCATGTAGCGCATTGAACGGTTTGGACTTTGCTGTGGACGCTTGAGCTGAATCTTGGAGGCGTTTCTCAGCTGATGGAGCAGCTCTCTTACTTTGTTTAGGCTCTATTTTAGCTTCCTCATACAGCAAACATTTGTTCTTATCAAGTATAGAGCTTGGCGCTTGTTGATGCCTCCTATTCACTCGTTGTTTCACCATTGCATTTGAAGGAATTTTCATTGGGAGGTGGGTGTGATTGTGCTCAGTTTTGGGACTCACTTTTACTACTCGGTTCTCCTTTGTGAACTCACTATACATCTTGGATTGAGAGTTCCCCAATTAAGAATTGGCTCGGTAGTGTAGTAGGTGGCAGCATTTTCTCTTCTCCACCAAGCGTATGCTTCTTCTCTAAGCATACTAACGGCATAGTCTAGCTTCTCTTTTCTAGGTATGTTGTGAGAGAGTAGCCACTGATTCATTTTGGTCTCCCACTTTAAGTAGACCTCAGGATGCTTGCTTGTTCCCGTGAAGGTCAAAGGATTTGATGCGTATTCACAACTCTTGTTATTTGCCTTCTTCCGCACGGTTGGTGTAGATTTTATGGGCACTTGGTATGTTGTTGTTTCATAGGGGTGAGACTCATGTTCCTGAATGTCTAAGACCTTTGTAGGGCATCCATATGACAGCCCATGGAAGCTTTTCTCCTCAAATACCTCATCATACCCCCCATATTCGGTTTCTGGTTCAATTTCGTCATACCGGATGTCTTCTCTATATACGCTTTCCCCACTATCGGATTCAATCTCTTCTTCTCTCCAATCTACCTCGGAAATGCTGAGCTCATCCTCAGCTTCTTCTTCGATGTCCATAGCACAAGATCTCACAAAACAATCACAAAATCAAAGGAGAATATAAAAACTTCAAACCGTAAAAATTTTATTACTTTTACCGTGGGTAACAAGTAAATAAAATTCACACCAACAAAAGCAGCAACTTCACACGATTTTAGCAAGATAAGAATGCTCCACAAAGATTCAAATGTATGGTGCAAACAGCTATGGGGAGGACCACACACAAGTGTCAAAAGAAAGCAAAAAGCAAAAGCAATGTACAAACTCAAACTTTCATAATTTATCAAAAACAACCCCTTCTTCCCCAAGTTTCCTATCAATGGTGATCCAAGAAATTTCCAGCAACCAACATCAAGCAAACAAGCCAAACACAGGCGTAAGATGCAATCTAACACAAGAGAACACCAAACCTATTAAGCTATACTCGGCGGAACACAATAGGGCCTAAAGATTCGATTTTTAAGAACATTTTCACCAAAACAAGCAACTTTCTCAAGCATAACCAGTCATGACACTCAAACAGCAAGCTATCAACATCCTAATCATTCAATAGGAAGCCTTAACTCAACCTAGAAACTTAGCAAAGCACGATAAAGCAAGCTAACCACAACAACGATTCCAAAAGTTAAAACTTTTTCAAGATCCAAGCTTTGAAAACGTTTTCAACACAAAGTAACAAGCTTTAAAGATGAAAGATACAACCTTTAGTAGGAGCTTTTAGCTCTGATACAAAATGGTAATAACCCACAAGGTTGACTCAAGATAGATCTATAGAAACTTGAAACCCATGGATGGAAAGGTGATGACTTTCAAGGAGATATGGTTCAATCCTTGAAGATCTAGTGATGTGGAGGTGGTGGATGATGAGCTGAAAGGGAAGTGGTCTTGATGAAATCTTCACTGATTCTTCAACAAGGATGGAGCTAAGGTAGAGACAGGGTTCAATCTAACAAAGCGGCGAAATGGAAGTGAATCCGTCGGTGGATCTCAACGGCGGACGGTGGAGGAGATGTAACCGGCAGCGTGGAGTGAGGGCAACTCACAAAGGATGTGGAAGTCCTTTGATACAGCCAAGTTCCTTTTGAAGAAGAGACACACTCAATCCTTCTAAGGGAAGACAACCTAGTGTAATCCTCAATAGGTTAAAAGATAAAGTTTAGAACTTTAGTTTTGATGTAAATGATTGCTTAATGATAAAATGAGAAAGTTTGCCCTTTTATAGGCTTTACACATAGGAGAATTAGGTTAAATGGGGCCTAAGTCATTTAGAAAACAAGCATGATACTTAGGCCCATAAAACAAATAAACCCACAAGCAAATAAAGCCTTAAAAGCAAGTTAAACAAAAGTCTCACAAAAGAGCAAATAACTAAGCAAAGCAAGGAAGCATTTGTAATGATTCCTTGAGATAGAAATCACATCTCTTGCATGTCTTGATCTGTCATGAATGTTTCCAAGCCAGACACACAATGGGGACAAGATGTAATGCACTAAGATCCATGCCTCGTTAAAACCTTCGCTAGTAAAACCCAATGGGAAACCTATGGGTAGGAAAGAGTACACTTTCTTTAGTGACTTGGGGGTCCTCACCTTGGCTTGGAGGTGAAGACACAATGAACCCTCCTCCCATGGTTGATCAGTGCTCAATGATTAGCACCGATGCTCTCCCGGATGCCAAACATATGTTTGAAGTGCTCCGGACCCGTCAGCTTCTAGTACAGGCCAGTGGAGAGTCCGTCGACTTGTATCAGCCATATCTTCGACGTCCGAGCAGCTATGGACCTGATTCCAACTCCCAGATCTTCGTGGTTGAGTCAATATTCTATAACTGGCCTTCTCGTCGCTCGGTTCGTCCTGGTTCGGCCGAAATACTCTGACGAGTGAACATTGGTATGAATCCGGCAGTTTCTGACCCATCCGTCTTGTACCGGTCATAACTTCTCCGTGGGAGCTGCGCTTGACCTGATTCCACTTCGAGGTGCTCCCTAGGTGAGCTAAGAGTGAAGTCCATGTGGTAGTTGGTGATGCATCAGTTCCTAGGATTGCATCATTCCCTCCTTCTTCATGAGATTTTGTCCTCAAAACTGTTTTTCCTACACATAAACAAGGTAAGTTAGTCCATTGTAGTGTAAAGGGATTTCGAAGATTACCTCGAGGTTTGGCGTGTGGAGAGCCAAGTAATATGAGTTTGGAGAGATCAGGAGGTTCTTCTTTCAGCTGTGAAGTGCTTGGAGCACTTCTATCCTCCGCAGTGATCGACTTGTTAAGCACTAGCGCATGCTCTTCTTCAATTAGGTACCGGTGAGATGGATTGAAGTGGAATTGAACCCACTTGATCCTTGGTTAGGTTTGGAGAATGAGGGCACTACTACAAGTCTCCAGAGGTTGTTGACATGCTCCTGGATGCAACACATAAGTCTGAAGAGCGCCCAAGTTGGAATACTCTCGATAAGGCTCATTCAGCAACCATTGGCTTGAAAAATTCATACCTCCCGACTCCGAGCTCATTTTGACCTGAATCCACATTCCCATGAATTTCTTTTGAGTTATAATTCTAGAGAAATTTACTTGGTCCAAATCGGGTCGACTTGAGCTCATACGGTTTGTAAAATTCATAACTCCTTCATTTGAGTTGGTCTTTGGCTGATTCTTTTTCCAGTAGCTCTCTAAGTGAGGTAAGAATGCATTCCACATAATAGCTCTCTGGTCTCTAGTTTGGTTCAGCCATAACTCATCCCTCGGTGAGACCTCTTCTAGATCTATGATGGTCTCCGCTGAATCTGAATTCTCTTTTGCCTCTTTCGCACCAAACAAAGGCATTGCCTTAGGCTTTGAATTACTAGGAGTAGGAGAAGATTTCTCTACCTGTTCCACTTCCATTAAAGTCAAGTAGTTGTGAGTGAAGGCTGATATGTCTGCATTTTATATGGTTTTAGCTTGCATTATTCATTCATTTAGCCTTCTTTAATAGCTTGTTCTTAGCATTTATCTCTAGTTTTGCATACTTAGAGTGTTTTGCATTAGGATTGCATGCATTTTGCATTTTGACTTGTTTCAGGTGCATTCAAGGGATATTGGAGATGTTGAAGTCAAATGAAGAAAAAGGAGAGCTTAACTCGACCAGAAACTCGAAAGAGACTGACTCTAGCACCCAGCTCGAGCAAGATGGTCGAGCTAGTGCATTCTGCACCAAAAACTGCACTTTGAGACTGACTCTAGCAAGCCCGATCGAGTCCATGATCGAGCTAGGCATAAAGATGCAATCTTGAAGTTTCTAAAGCCCAGCTCGACCTTCTGTGATCGAGCCCGTGATCGAGTCCAAGATAAAAATCAAGTCTTGAAGTTTTGGACCCAGCTCGACCACCCATGGTCGAGCTATACGATCGAGCTGAAGAAATAAAAATGCAATCTTGAATTTAACCCAGCTCGACCACCCATGGTCGAGCTAAACCTTATCCGCACATTTTTACTATTTTGCCCATGGTGTTTTTAGGGTTTTAAGACTTAGTATAAATACTCTCTAAGATGTTTAAGAAAAAAAACTCGTTTTTAGGCAGAAATTAGGTTTTCTTAAGTGTTCTTCATCTGTTCTTGCTTTCTGGATCCTGTATCTTTGATTCTACTGAGTATTTGTGTTTGAATCTTTCTATTCTATCTATTCTCTTCCTTATCTTTCTACTTATGCAATTTATTTAGATTTCTGGGTTTGTGATTATGTTGTTCTTCATGGTTTCTGAGTAGTCATTAGGGTTCTTAAGGATGGGTTAGATTAGGTGTGGAATCTTAATCTTCTAGGTGGTTTAAGAGTAGATTGTTTGATTTCCCTTCTAAATCAGTGTTCTTAATGCTAATTTCTCTCTGATCAATTGAGATTAGAACTTAGGTGTTTTTCCGCCCAGAAGGTGTTTGATAAAATGCTTGACTGAACTGATGTTAGAGATTTGCATACCTAGCCTAAGGGATTAGTTGTCTAGGGTGTTTATTGACAATATTGAACTGAATCTTAATGCCTACTAGGGTAGATTTTGCCAAGGGATTGGGTGTGGAACTGGTCTAGCTTGAGGTTACTTATCCCGGGAGTGGACTTAACTGGTTGTGATGTTTGATGTCTAGGGAATAGCTTGATTGCGTTTGTTAAACCATCTAGGTAGATTAAGAGGATGCACCACGTCAATTACCCCATCCTTAAGACCTGCTCCGTTCTTGATTAATTTTCGTGTTCTGTTTTCGTTTTGTTTCTATTCTGTTTATTGTCTCAGCTTTACTCTGTTTCTGTTCTGTTTTCATTCTGTTTTATGTTCTGTTTTGGTTTCTGTTATTGCTTTTGATTTCTTTTTGCTAGGTTGATAGTTTTACCTTCTCACTGCTTGTTTGGCTTGACTTAGACTGTTTGATTGCATCCTTCTTGGTTAATATCGCACCCATTTGGATTGACACCTTTCTGTATTACAATGACATGAAAATGCATTAAGGCATTTGACAGATAGCAAAAACCGAAAAATCTGCTATTTCAAAGGCGTTCTAACATCTTAACCACGGTGAGTTTGTCTCCAACTCGTTTTTCATGTAGCGCATTGAACGGTTTGGACTTTGCTGTGGACGCTTGAGCTGAATCTTGGAGGTGTTTCTCAGCTGATGGAGCAGCTCCTTACTTTGTTTAGGCTCTATTTTAGCTTCCTCATACAGCAAACATTTGTTCTTATCAAGTATAGAGCTTGGCGCTTGTTGATGCCTCCTATTCACTCGTTGTTTCACCATTGCATTTGAAGGAACTTTCATTGGGAGGTGGGCGTGATTGTGCTCAGTTTTGGAACTCACTTTTACTACTCGGTTCTCCTTTGTGAACTCACTATACATCTTGGATTTGAGAGTTCCCCAATTAAGAATTGGCTCGGTAGTGTAGTAGGTGGCAGCATTTTCTCTTCTCCACCAAGCGTATGCTTCTTCTCTAAGCATACTAACGGCATAGTCTAGCTTCTCTTTTCTAGGTATGTTATGAGAGAGTAGCAACTGATTCATTTTGGTCTCCCACTTCAAGTAGACCTCAGGATCCTTGCTTGTTCCCGTGAAGGTCAAAGGATTTGATGCGTATTCACAACTCTTGTTATTTGCCTTCTTCCGCACGGTTGGTGTAGATTTCATGGGCACTCGGTATGTTGTTATTCCATAGGGGTGAGACTCATGTTCCTGAATGTTTAAGACCTTTGTAGGGCGTCCATATGACAGCCCATGGAAGCTTTTCTCCTCAAATACCTCATCATACCCCCCATATTCGGTTTCCGGTTCAATTTCGTCATACCAGATGTCTTTTCTATATACGTTTTCCCCACTATCCGATTCAATCTCTTCTTCTCTCCAATCTACCTCGGAAATGCTGAGCTTATCCTCAGCTTCTTCTTCGATGTCCATAGCACAAGACCTCACAAAACAATCACAAAATCGAAGGAGAATATAAAAACTTCAAACCGTAAAAAATTTATTACTTTTACTGTGGGTAACAAGTAAATAAAATTTACACCAACAAAACCAGCAACTTCACACGATTTTAGCAAGATAAGAATGCTCCACAAAGATTCAAATATATGGTGCAAACAGCTATGGGGAGGACCACACACAAGTGTCAAAAGAAAGCAAAAAGCAAAAGCAATGTACAAACTCAAACTTTCATAATTTATCAAAAACAACCCCTTCTTTCCCAAGTTTCCTATCAATGGTGATCCAAGAAATTTCCAGCAACCAACATCAAGCAAACAAGCCAAACACAGGACTAAGATGCAATCTAACACAAGAGAACACCAAACCTATTAAGCTATACTCGACGGAACACAATAGGGCCTAAAGATTCGATTTTTAAGAACATTTTCACCAAAACAAGCAACTTTCTCAAGCATAACCAGTCATGACACTCAAACAGCAAGCTATCAACATCCTAATCATTCAATAGGAAGCCTTAACTCAACCTAGAAACTTAGCAAAGCACGATAAAGCAAGCTAACCACAAGAACGATTCCAAAACTTAAAACTTTTTCAAGATCCAAGGTTTTGATGAAGTCTTCACTGATTCTTCAACAAGGATGGAGCTAAGCTAGAGACAGGGTTCAATCTAGCAAAGCGGCGAAATGGAAGTGAATCCGGCGGTGGATCTCAACGGCAAACGGTGGAGGAGATGTAACCGGCAGCGTGGAGTGAGGGCAACTCACAAAGGATGTGGAAGTCCTTTGATACAGCCAAGTTCCTTTTGAAGAAGAGACACACTCAATCCTTCTAAGGGAAGACAACCTAGAGTAATCCTCAATAGGTTAAAAGATAAAGTTTAGAACTTTAGTTTTGATGTAAATGATTGCTTAATGATAAAATGAGAAAGTTTGCCCTTTTATAGGCTTTACACATAGGAGAATTAGGTTAAATGGGGCCTAAGTCATTTAGAAAACAAGCATGATACTTAGGCCCATAAAACAAATAAACCCACAAGCAAATAAAGCCTTAAAAGCAAGTTAAACAAAAGTCTCACAAAAGAGCAAATAACTAAGCAAAGCAAGGAAGCATTTGTAATGATTCCTTGAGATAGAAATCACATCTCTTGCATGTCTTGATCTGTCATGAATGTTTCCAAGCCAGACACACAATGGGGACAAGATGTAATGCACTAAGATCCATGCCTCGTTAAAACCTTCGCTAGTAAAACCCAATGGGAAACCTATGGGTAGGAAAGAGTACACTTTCTTTAGTGACTTGGGGGTCCTCACCTTGGCTTGGAGGTGAAGACACAATGAACCCTCCTCCCATGGTTGATCAGTGCTCAATGATTAGCACCGATGCTCTCCCGGATGCCAAACATATGTTTGAAGTGCTCCGGACCCGTCAGCTTCTAGTACAGGCCAGTGGAGAGTCCGTCGACTTGTATCAGCCATATCTTCGACGTCCGAGCAGCTATGGACCTGATTCCAACTCCCAGATCTTCGTGGTTGAGTCAATATTCTATAACTGGCCTTCTCGTCGCTCGGTTCGTCCTGGTTCGGCCGAAATACTCTGACGAGTGAACGTTGGTATGAATCCGGCAGTTTCTGACCCATCCGTCTTGTACCGGTCATAACTTCTCCGTGGGTTTATTCCCTAGGTGAGCTAAGAGTGAAGTCCATATGGTAGTTGGTGATGCATCAGTTCCTAGGATTGCATCACACCCCCAAGTGAAAATGGGAATAAACGCAATTTTAGTGCATTTTCAGAGAAACAGTTCATGTGTAGTATCCCACACAACTTGTCGAAGTGATCAAGGTGCTCTATAGGGTTTTCCGTCGATAAACCTTGGAATCTTTCTTGCTAGACCAAGTTAATCAAATCGACCTTGATTTCGAACTTGACACCTTCCACTGATGATTGATGAATGCCCAGGCGTTTGCCATGACTTGTTTGCTCGTCGGCCATGCCTATAATTTGTGTAGCCCTCGGCCTATGCATCCATCTCTCATCCATCCAGTTTAGCAACTCGTTTGTCCTTAGCATTTTTCAAGTCTTAGATTCTGAAAAATTCAAAACGAAAACAAAAATTAAACAAAATGAAAAGAAAAAGGGAACCTAGTCTCGGATTTAGACCGAATCTCTGTGGCTATTGCTAGTGTCCCCGGCAACGACATCAAAAACTTGATCAAGGAATGTATGTTACACTTTTTTTCACAGATTTCACCCGAGCGCTACTAGAAAGTAATCTCGGGAGTTTAACCTGATTATACCGCAAGTGCACAGTAATGCAGTTGTAGGTACGTACGAGATCGATCCACAAAGATTGAGAATAACTACACAGAGATTGCAGGAGTGAATCTAATCTAGGCAAAATATAAAGGTTTTTCGGGTTTTAAAATCTAAGTTCTAAAATGCGTAAAATAAATAAGCAATAATTAAATAAACATTAATTAATTACTAAATTAAATTACGTAAAATAAATTACAGAATATAAATTGCATAAATTAAATAACAGAAAGTAAATTGCGTAAATAAAAGTACTTAAATTAAGTTGCAGAAAGTAAATTACATAAATTAAATTACATAAATTAAATTACATAAAATAAAAGTGCATGAAATAAAGTGCATAAAATAAAATAAGTTAAATTAAATAACCATTAAACAATAATAAAGAAAACGATCTCTAGGGTGAATGGAAACGAATCCGGAAATCTTCTAATATGAGAATTGATTTTTTTTAACCTCTCGTTAGTATCTATCGGTGTAGAAATTTCGTATATAGATTAATTCACTCTCGTGGTAAGCTAACCTCTCTGTAAAAACCCACTCTCGTGGTAAGCTAACCTCTCTGTAAAACCCACTCTCGTGGTGTCTCTACAAGCATTGAGAAAGATTTCGTCATCGACCGGATTGACTAGCAATTGTAACTCTACAAAATAGTCAATTTTCTAACTTGCTTAGTTTCGAGATCTTAATCCATTCTAATGGCATCAAGATTCTGAGGGCTAAACTAATTTGATCAAAGCTAATTTAGATAAGCTCACAAGTGAGAGTAGATTTATCGATAAACTATGATTCCGAGTATGTAGATCTGAAACCTCTATCCACTCTCGTGGTATAGAAAACTTTCGAAACACTTGGTCATGCCCAATGGATTAGACCAAGTTCTTAGACCACTCCCATGGGAATAAATCTAGTCTTAGGAACACATACAAGGTGATGTGGACATCGCACCTACTTCTACTCACGCCGCGGACCCGAGGCCGAGAACCGAGGAGATCCGGAGAGTGCCCTTCGTTCCAGATGAGATCATGACAAGGAGCAAGGCTCAAAAGCTTAAGGGGCAGATCCAATTCTACATTCACAAGCTACGGGAGCATGGAGACCGAGGGGAGCTATAGGATCGAGAAAAGACCCGAGGAGAGACCACACGCGGATCCGAGCGGACCGATGGAGCCACTTTGGACCCGATGAGCTCTAGCTTACGGACATGAAGTCTTGGGGACAAGGTCTTGTGTGTTCTCACTATCCATCAGTGAGAACACCCTTCAAAACCTTAGGCAAGTAAGGCACTCTTTTCCTACCTCTAGTTTACCACGACGGGTTCTAGAGAAGGATTTTAATGAGGTTTGAACATCTAGGGCATCATATATTGTATCCCATATATGTTTAGCTTGGAGACCTTAGATGACAAACTTAAACATATAGAGATAAGATTCTATCTTTAGGGAGTCATTACATAAGCTCCCCTTCTTTGTATTAGTCTTGTCCCTTGTTTAAAGACTAAGTGTTTATGAGGCTTTGTTGTTTGTTCGGTTATTTGTGCTAATGGGCTTAATCATTTATGACCCATTAGTAACCCTACGGTGTAGCCAATATAAGGCATAACATTTCTCATTAATAATTTAAGCCTTCATTTACATCTAAGATAAAGTTTACAGCTTTGTTTTCTCTCTAATCTAAGTTCACTCTAGATTAGAAAACCCTAAGATAGGTTGAGTGTGTCTCCTTCTCAAAGGTCTATTGGCTGCATCAAGGATCCTCCCACAATCCTTGTGAGTTGCCCTCAGTCCACCAAGCCTAGCGCCACCGAGAGTTCTTCCCGTCGCCTTCCATCACCTAGTGAGCTAGAATCGAACCACATCTTCTAGCTTGCTCCATCCTTGCTGTTTGAACCGTGATTTCCTTCAGCAAGATCCTTCCCTCGTCACTCATCATCACGTCTTCCATCCCTATCACCCGCTACATGAAGATCGAACCACATCTTTTCATGAAGCTTGAGCCTTGCCGTTGAGTTCTTCATTTTCAAGGGTTGATCTTGGAGTTACATCTAGTTTCTTACCACAAGGTAGCTAATCGGTCAAGAACACAAAACATCAATCTCTAATTAGTAGATCCCATCATCGATCTCCACCCTAGAGTAAATTGCATAAAGTAAATTGCATAAATTAAATAGCAGAAATGAAATTGCATAAAACAAAATCACTTAAATTAAATAACGATTAAACAATAATAAAGAAAACGATTCCAAAGGTGATTGGGAACCCATCCGGAAATCTTCTATTATGATTCTTTAACCCTTCGTTAATATCCATCGGTCTAGAGATTTCGTATATAAATTAGTCCACTCTCGTCGTATGCTAATTTATCTGTAAAAACTCCACTCTTGTGCTGCTCTAAAAGCATTGAGAATGATCTCGTCATCAACCTGATTGACTAGCAATTACAATTCTACAAAGTAGTCAATCTTCCAACGTGTTTAGTTCTGAAATCTTAATCCACTCTCATGGCATCAAGACTCTAAGATGCTAAACTAACTTGATCAAAGCAAATTTAGATAAGCTCACAAGTCAAAAATAGATTTATTGATTAACTAGTATTCCGAGTATGTAGATCTGAAACCTCTACCCACGTTCATGGAGTAGAAAATTCTCGAAACACTTGGTCACGCTTTTTGGACTAGACCAAGCTCTTAGATAACTCCCAAGGGAGTAAATCTAGCCTTAGGAACACATACATGGTAGCTAATCGGTTAAGAACACAAAATATCAATCTCTAATCAGTAAATCTCATCATCGATCTCCACCCTAGGATCTAAAGGATCTACTAGCTCATAACTCCGAGGGTGACGGCAGTATATGAGATAGAAAACATGATAAACAATAAACATTCATCATTTATATTTTTTAGATGATGCAAATATTGAAAATAAATAAGCGCAACAAAAAACTTTTTTTTTGTAGTGTAAGTGCCATATTTTTATACAAAAGAAACATATATTAAACATAAATTTTAATATGTGGATGGATCGTTAGACTATGGGAGATAGAAGCTCTCATTCTAGTGTGGTTTCAATCACTAAACCTTTTATGTTTGGTTTTCAAGCTTAAGATCCATGTTATTTTGATCTCTACCCTTTCCGTTTGTTTTTTCTAATTTCATATTTTAGTAAGACTATGTTCCTTAGAATAATTTCAAAATGTTGGTCTCGTTTTCTAAATGAGATGGTATATGAATATTTGCCTTTTTTAATTAATATATTTGATTTTTTAGCTTTGAAACCAATTCAGCAATGACGAAGAAATAAATCAGTCGGAAGAAGATGAAGATGACTATGGAAATAACTAATTGTTTTTGTTTAATAAAAAATAAGTAATAATTTATCTTAACATTGCGTAAGATGATTACATGTGTCACGGTGCTCTCTAGCCGTCCAATTGACACGTTCAAGAATTATGTAATATGAATTCTTTATTTTAAAAAATGTGATTTCATAATTTTTTCATATACTTACGAGACATATAGTTTGGTACATTTTCTATTGTCTTCATTATTTATGAAAGACCAAGTAGTTGAGCTATTTAATTTAGTGTACTTAATAAAAATTTGTGAGTTTGTATAAATGTAGATATGCGCACTTTAACTCATTCATTGTCACATCATTTCTATGTAGAATTGCCATCATTCTTCGTCACACGCGCCATCTCTTCTTTCATCATAGATTTCCCACTGTCGATCAAATTTTTTATTCTAAATACTACTCGTACAAAGTATACAATTAAAAATATGATCTTTCTGTTTTTTTAAAAAACATTTGTGGTCCAAATTTTATAATTTAGACATACCAGACACTATTCAAGAGACCTTGAGATCTAAATCATGTTCGAAAGAAACGTTTTTATTTTTAAGGTTTTGCTTTGATTTCATTGTGAATTTTTGGTTCATGGTTCAAGCGTTTTCAGTTTGATGTGTTGGTTTCCTAATGAAAAGTTTGTTTTCTTGTAAAAAAAATTGTCCACCAGTTTTTGCAAACGAAATTATCCATTTCACAATGTGTCCACCAAATTTCATAATTTGTGTCTGCATGTCGAAAGCTTCTGAGATTAGGACTCGAAATTATCCACCATATGTTTGTCAACCATTTTTACAAACAAAATTGTTCTTCTTCTTAAGTCACCCAACAATTCTCCTTATTTCCCATTAGTCTTCATCCTTCTTGTTTTTTTTTTCAGGTCTTGTTGTTGGTGATATATTTCATTAGCAAGCACCGATAATGGGTCCTTCAGAGAGTTCTTATGTTGGAGGTGTGGACAAATAGCGGTGTTGTGAACAATAACGGAGTGGTAGACAAATAATAGAGTGGTGAACACTTAATGTAGCGGTGAAACAATAATGTAGTGATAGACAAAATAATGAAGTAGTGGACAACTAATCTTCCAATATGTTACATAGAAATTGTCCACCACTTTTGTAAATACTTAATGATGGACGAACTAAGAGTAAAATTCACTGTTGATTTCTATGAGGAATTATTGTTACTCTGTGATTTCTACATTTCTTATATATTTCTGAACTATGTCCCACACATTTTCGAGGTTTAAATCACACATGTTTGACTTTATTAAGCAATTATGTCAATTTTTAACTTGTTGTCCACCGATTTCATTAGTTGTGCCGAATTTTTCATCACAAATATATTCCAATAAATCAGTTAAAATTCATGAACCAATAAACTTTCCTTAGTTTGATGATTTTAAAAGTTATTTGTTTCTCTCAAAGTATTTATTTAAGGTCAAGTAATGAAACTGACATGTTAACATGTGAATTTCTTAAATAAAAAAAAGGTGATTTCATAATATTGTCTTATAACATTTATTTATATGACAGAAAATGATTTATAGGCCAAGTAATATTGAAAGCTAACATGTTAACATATGAATTTTCTATCAAAGTGATTTCATATATATGTGATATATATGACACAGATTTAGATGGATTTTTCATTATCTTCATCATTCATGACAGACCACGTAATGTAGCTGACTAATTAATGTATTTGATAGAAATTTTTGTGAGATTTTGCAAATTTGTATATACTTTAATATGTTATTAATAAGATAAATATATAATTAAAGAAAAAAAAAAAAATATATATATATATATATATATGTTGACTGAAATTCCAATTGGTCCTTTTTGCTCGTGGTCTAAGTAAACAAAAACATTTAATCTTAGTTAGTTGGGCCGTTCCTAAATTATGATTTTATCGTAATATATAATGTGAGAGCTGGAGCGATGCAAAATGTGAAACTGAAAAATTTAGTATTTCTTATATATTATTTGGGGAGTACATTTATAAATAAACATTAAAAAATATTAATATTTACATCACATTACCATTACTTCAAAGAACAAATTTTAATCTCTCATTAAAGGTATTTTAGTCATTAGTTATTATGTGATCATTTAATTAATTAATTAATTATAATTTTTGTTTTAATTAATTAATTTATTTTAATTTTCTTGAAAAGTAGTCAAAAATAGATTTTATGAAGATTTTGTAGATTTAATTAAACACACTAATTAAATTAAATTAAATGTTGATTTAATTTTCCAAAAATAAGAGATTTTATGTTGATTGCGATTTGTTTCGAAAACTTTTAAGTAAAAATCTATGTAGATTATCGATTTTGTATTTATAAATTATAATTTTCGTTTATTAAATTAATTAATTTTAAATTTTTTGAAAAGTAGTTAAAAATAGATTTTGTGAAGACTTTTGTTGATTTAATTAAACACACTAATTAAATTAAATTAAATTAAATGTTGATTTAATTTTCCAAAAATAAGAGATTTGATGTAGATTGCAATTTTTTTTTTGGAATGCTAATGTTATTGTTAATTCTTCTTTATAATATCAAATCTATTGATAGATTTTTAGTAGATTTAAAAGTATTAGTTCATATTTGACTTAGTTTAACATGTGTACAATTTAACATAACAATGTAACATTGTCATTTAATTTTTAAATCTATTTAAATTGTAAAATTTGATAATTAAAAGAAAACAATATATAATTAAAATTTAAATAAAAAATATCCAGAAATTTTCTGTTAAGAACAATATATCGCAATATCCAATATCGCTAATAGACATACTATCTTTCAACAGAAAAATATATTCTGTGAAATTAATCTTAGAATATTCTGGGTTAATATTTTCCAAAGTATCTTAATTAATATCTTAGAATATCGCAATCTTTCAAAACTTTACTTATTTATTTGGTTAAATCAAAGAAAATACCCTCATTTTACATATAATTTTCCCAATATAAAATTTATAATATCGTCGAGTATAAAAAATTGGTTTTATATTTGTGATTACAAAATATTTACGTGGATATAACAAAGATTCGATATTATAAAAACTGATATTATAATTTTCGTAAAGTTTTAGAAGAATTATATTTTCTAATATCTTGATTTTGTAATTTTTCAAATATTTTTTAATAATTACAATTTTTCCGTGCTATAACACGGGATATATCCTAGTAATGCTTTAAAGTGTTATGTTATATGTCTCGTCAAAAATTTATCGATCGTCATCCCAATACCTAACCCATAAATCAAGATATTTTAAGGATTTTAGATTAGATATTAATTTTAGTGTTTACTTTGTTGTTAATCTTGTTATTTGATTTTATGTTATATGATTTATTTATATAATTAGGATTCGCTTAAAACCAAAATTAACTTTATATATAATTTTCTAATTTGTTTATTGTAGCTTAAACTATTTAAATATGTTAATCATATATTTGTTTACCAGTGTTTTAACTTTTTAGCTAGACTTCGTATAAATTTAAATTAATCACTCTTACATACACATACATATAAATTATAAACAGATATATAATATATAAATATATATGCTGTTATTATAAATATTTATAATATTCATCTACCAAATTTCACAAACATTTTACTTTAAAATAATTCATATAAAATTTATTATAACTTAAACATGGTTTAAGTTTCATGTTTAAAAAGTTAATATAACATAAACATGACTGACCTAGGCCTGGGCGTTCAGGGTACCGTTCGGATTTGGTTCGGGTTTTCGGATTTTTGGATTTAGGTCTCTAAGCCCCATTCAAATATTTTACATATTCGGTTCAAGATCGTGACCGGATTACGTCGGGTTCGGTTCGGGATCGGGTTTGGATTACTTCGGGTAAACACTAAAGAATTAAACAATCCATTGAACTCAATCCATTGAACACAACCCATTAAACTTGTTCAAAGTACAAGAAAGAAGACAACCTAAACAATCTATAACTTAGAAAACCAAAACCTGCAAATTTTCAAACAAAGCCTGCAACTTAGAAAACAAAACCTGTAACTTAGACATTCTGCAAATTAATTCACCAAAACCTGCAAACTATAACTTAGACAACCAAACATGCAACTTAGACAAGCAAACTCTGCAAATTAATTAATCAAAACCAGCAACTTAGATAACCAAAACTTAAGAGAACATAAGAAAACAATGGTTCAAGAACAGAAGTAACAAAAAGAATTCAAACTCATAAGAAATAAGTATGGAACAAAACAGAACACATTACGTTGTATTAAAAATAGGTACAATGATTTCGACATTGTTTGTGACTAAGCAATTATTTGACAAGACGCAATAAACAGCTTCAAGAAAAAGACCATTGATACATAGAGAAACCAAAAGCTCTAGAATAATCAAGTTTTCTTCGTATGATTAAAGAGACAATCAGACCACTAACGAGCATGAATCAAGCACAATTTCAAAAGAAAACTGAACACAGATCGACTTCAATAAGCAAGACGACAACATTCAAAACAAAAAAACCCAAATGCGAATTTATACAAACTACATATGCAAATTCATACCTCCGAACCTGAACCCGAATTTTTCATGAGATATATAACATCCATTCGGGTTTTTCTCAAAAAGGGTTCAGTTTGGGATCTGGTGTTTTGGTTCGGATTTGGATTTCAGGTTCGGGTTTTTTGCCACAGGCCTAGTTTCGCCTCTAAGTAAAACCCATCTAAATCTCGAAAATCAAAGCCATTTTAGATGAAAAATCTCGTCTAAATCTAAAATCATAAATACATTTGTAGATTTGAACTTCGACCGACTTATTGCTGTGAAAGATTTGAACTTCGACCGACTTATTGCTGTGAAAGATTTGAACTTCGACCGACTTATTGCTGTGAAAGATTCGATTTGATATATTATTCATCATAATTTTACAAATTTGACTGTAGTGTCGATTAGTGATGTTGGGCTTCCCAAGTCCGTTTATACCCGCTCCATTAAAGCCCGTTTAATGTTGTGCCCATTTAGATCCAGCATGTTTATCACCGTCATATGAAGACCCGTTTATTTTTTAGCTCGTGAAACCCATTAGCCCATTTATTTTGATTATCCTTTGTGAAACAGCAGGTTGTTTAAGTCGTTTTCGCCATCACAGGCCAACTAAGTCGCGACTGTATATATGTTTCTATCTACATCACTTTATTGAAAACACTTCATTTAGAAATTAGCTACTTAATTTGTCCTTTCCTTCCCACAATCTCCAAGGCTCCAAGATAGTACGTACTCTCTTAATGTCAACAAGGGAAACATTTGCAGCTGCAACTAATTAGCTACATTAGATAAAACATACTCTTATTTTAAGAAAGACTTCATGTATCATGGTCAATCACAAACTAAAACATAGGAAATTAAGAAACATTGAACAGGAAACCAAATCCTCAAAATAACGTGTGAGGTTATTTTTGAATGTAGTGTGAGAACTCAAAAGCAAATCTGGACAATTTTAAATTTATATAAAGTAAGAACAATAGCAATCGAGGGAGAAGAGAAGAGATAAGGTTAATTACCGATCTAGATTTTTGGAGTGGATTTCAGAAACTGAACATTATCGGAGACCGGCTTCACATTTGACAGACCCTATGACGATGGCTTCACAACACCCGATCACGATCTCCTTCCATTTTGAGATTTGGCTCAAGAAACTAACCCTATTTCTCGATTCACCGATGGGCTCAAGAAGCGATTGAGTTTGAGTTTGTCGTCGACTCGTCGGCTAGGGTTCGAGATTGAGTTTGAGTGTTTGAGAAAAGGGGAAAAAAAACATTGCTAGGCCTGTTTAACGGATATAATCTCGTTTAATTTTAAATTTGTCCATTTATTAAATAGGCTTAAAAGGGCTAACCCGTTTAGAACCCATAAAATATTAATCTAATTGGATGGGTGTCAAAATATTTACACTAGGCATGTTTAGATCCGCGGGCGCATAGTCCATTTTAACATCCTTAATAACGATGATTTATATTGTGCATTATTTTTATCTCTCCGGAATTAACCTCATTTAAAAGATGTATGATAAAATTGTAAAAATGACAATTTGAATGGTTAGTTTGTAAAAAACCCGTCAAAATAATGCTTTGTATATTTTAAATAACACATTGTTTTTTTTTTCTTTTCTTAAAAAGCATGTGATATTTTTTAAGTTACTATTTATTCAGTGTTATTTAGAAAACTAGCACTTCAATTACAAACAAAATTATGTTTTAAAATCATAAATGTTTATCTAATTGAAAAAAGAAATCATGTTCATTTAACTAGTTCATTTTTTTTTTAAACATCAAGATAGCTTCTTAATTATTAGCTTATTGAAGACCAAGTAATCATTGATCATACATCCGTAATGAAACTTGGAACATATAATAATTCATTTTCTTGTTTTGACCAAAAAACTAAGTATAGTTTAGATGCGATGCCACTGAAAGTAAGTGTTGAAAACTTCAAAGAGTTGACCACCAAAATAATTAGAATAGTAAATCACTATGTATGAAGTAAACAAGACTTGGTTTTGGTCTCTTGGAAGGTGTCTCTGTCTCGTGTCTCTCTAACCGCGTTGAATTGTCTTCTTAAAAACAAAGCTCCTCAAACATAAACCAAACATTCACACGCCATGATAACTCTTCTTCAATGGCATTTATCATCTCAATCTCTCGTTTCTCCTTTTACTTTGTGTCTCTCCTTCTTCTTCTTCCATCTTCCTTCTCCTCTCTTTGCTTCTCCCTCTCCACTATCTCCATCTCCCACACCTATAATCAGACCCTTGTATGTGCTCTCAACAACCACTCTTATCTCCAATGTTCTAGTTTCCCTTTACACTCGATTCGATTCTCTTTAACCGGTAACCTCTGGAATCGTAGGTTTTCTGGTGTTGTCTCCGGGAATGGGTTTGTGTGCGGGTTGATATCGCTGCTGGATTCCAATACTTCTACACTTCTTTGTTGGAGATACTCTGTTAATGGAACTAATATGTCGCACAAAAGAATCTACCAAGGTCCTGAGCTAGAAGAGTTAGAAGCCGGGAATTCCCGCATTTGTGGAGTTGAAAAAGTCTCAAGGCGCCTACGTTGCTGGCAACCGATCTCTCTGCCACGGTCAGATAATTACCGTTCCATCGCCATGGGAGAGAATTTTTTGTGTGGGCTATTTCAGCTACCTGGAAGGATCAGCTGTGAACGAGAAGGTATAGCCAAAATGCCGAGTGGAGACCGCTACATCGCGATAGCGGCTGGGTCAAGACAAGCGTGTGCGATCACAGTTGACTATGATGTGGAGTGCTGGGGACAAACGGAGTCGCTGCCACATGAAAAGTTTTTAGCACTGGCGGTTGGGGAAAACCGTAGCTGCGGTGTTAGATGGTCTAATGGAACTGTGGTGTGTTGGGGCAACAACAATTTCAGTTTGCCTCAGATGCTTGAGGACATTCATTTCACATCAATATACGCTAAAGGGGAAATCTTTTGCGGCGTTGCCACAAAAAACTACACTCTGTATTGTTGGGGAAATGAGAATTTTAAATCGGGTGTTTTCGCTCCGTTCCAAAGCCAAACTTCTCAAGTGGTATTGCCAGGACAGTGTAGAGAAGAATGCCCTTATGGTCCATTGTCAGGATCACAGTCATTATGCAGCAACAAATTAATGATTTGCGATCCGATGAGAAAGAATGGAGAGTTTCCCGATACACGGGCACAACACTCTAAGAAAAAAACTTGGACCACAAGAAACATTGTGTTTCTTGTAGTCGGATGTGTTGGAACGTTTTCCTTGCTCATTGTCATCAGTTTCTTGATCTTTAAAAGCCAATACCGATGCCGTGTCCATCACTCTGGACGTCTCGATGATACTAGGACAATAATACAGCCCAAGCTCGAGAAGAGGCTGAGCAGTCTAGCAAGTTTAGGGAACCCTGGCCAGCTCATGGAGTTCTCAATTAATGAGCTGGCTCTGGCCACAGATGGTTTCTCTGTCCAGTTTCAGCTCGGAATAGGCAGCTTCGGCTCTGTTTACCAAGCCGTTTTGTTAGACGGACGTCATGTGGCCATCAAAAGAGCTGAGCTCACAAACCCTGCATCGTCCGGGATAACGATGAGAAACCGACAAGCTGACAAGGATTCAGCGTTCGTGAACGAGCTAGAGTCTATGTCGCGGCTTAACCACAAAAATCTTGTACGACTTCTGGGTTTCTACGAAGACGCAGAAGAGAGGATTTTAGTGTATGAATACATGGAGAATGGATCTCTCGCCGGTCACCTTCATAATCCTCCATTTGACCCTCTTACGTGGCAAACACGCTTGACTATCGCGCTTGACGCCGCGCGTGGGATCCAATACCTTCACGACTATGTCGTGCCTCCGGTGATCCACCGTGACATAAAGTCGTCGAACATACTGCTAGACGCCACGTGGACAGCCAAAGTATCAGATTTCGGCCTCTCTCAGATGGGTCCAACCGAAGGAGATGATGTGTCGCATCTCTCCTTACACGCTGCTGGTACGTTGGGTTACATCGACCCGGAGTACTACAAGCTTCAACAGCTCACAACCAAGAGCGATGTTTACAGCTTCGGTGTGGTGTTGCTGGAGTTACTCTCGGGTTACAAAGCGATACACAAGAACGAAGATGGAAACCATAGAAACGTCGTGGAATATGTTGTACCTTACATTTTGCTGGACGAGGTTCATAGGGTACTTGACCAAAGGATTCCGCCCCCAACGCCATACGAAATCGAGTCGGTGGCTCATATCGGGTATTTGGCGGCGGACTGTCTGATGCCGTGTGGTCGGAAAAGGCCTTCAATGGCGGAGGTGGTGAGTAAACTAGAGAGAGCTTTGGCCGCTTGTTTGGTGGCTCCGACCGAGACCGTATCTCGATCAAACACTTACTAGCCACGTGGCGCTTTATCTTTTGGTCAACCTTAGTTATATTTACTTTTTTAGGAATTAGAAATTTAATTGGTACATAATTCTAATATTTTCTTCGACGACACAATCCAATTACTTTTGGCAGCTTCATGTGAAAGCTCAAAGCAAAAGCCATTGAGTTCCGTTGCTTCTTTTTGTATGCATTACATACGATTCCAAGTCAATGGTTTCAAGGCAAGAAGTGTAAAGCTTACCAGCTTATATTATATTAAACTCCATTGGAAAAGTCTAAAGTCTTCTAGTATTAGTTGGTAAGGAAAAGAATAGCTGAATAATTTGTTTACCATTGTCAAGTTGAATTTAGACGCCAGCGGTCAAAATTTGACTGAAACGAAAAGACTAAAGAAAATTCAAGGTCCAGAAATCACGTAGTACCTCAGTTCTATTCTTCATGATTGTAACAAGAGAACACAATGGGTTATTTTCAGTAAATCTACAGAAGCTTATAAGAAGAAGATTGCATATTTCTGAGGTTTGAGGTAGACATTGTCTTACTGACAACAAAAGAGACTGTTATTGCGATACAAGTGATATCAATCGACTTTGATGAATGCAATAGGGGATATTTACCGCTGGTTAGGTCCTTGCCAAGAATGATTCAACTTAAGAGTGAACTTGGAGCAGTGTTCCTCTGTTGAAGCAATTGGGACGGAGCAGTGTCCATCTGGGCAAACACTTCCTCAGGTTTGTACCAAGAAGGTTCAACTTAAAAGTGAACTTGGAGCGATGTTCCTCTGTTGAAGCAATTCGGACAGAGAAGAATCGATCTGGGTAAACACTTCCTCTTTTGAACGGTTTCCCTCGATCTGGATAATAGTAGTAAATAAGGTGCCATTCTGCTTCACGAAAATCATTAAAGAAGATATAGCAAAAACCAAAATAGAAAGGGTGTGAATGAGATCTCATGCCTTAATCGTTATATCGTCGTACATAGAAAGCACATCTCTCACATTTTGGTTATGAGTCTTCAGCCGTAGTTTTACCTGCAGCGAAAGAAAAAAAAAATCAGAGACCGAATTGGACTAAGAGTGAGTTTCATGTCGAGAAATAATGATTGACTGGGAACTTTCAAGAGAAAAACATATAAGTATTGATTTGCCTTTTCTTCGGTATCATCAAAACGTTGGGTGAGTCTAGCAGCAATCTCTTCTGTCTCTGGAGGAGAATACTTCAAGTGGTAGATCTTTCCCGTGACAGGATCCAATCTACGCCCAACAACTCTTTCAATTAGAATATCTTCAGGAACCTGTCCCAAAAGGAGAGTAGGTGTAAACCAAATGAGCCCGTCTCCATTCATTGGATAAAGAGTCAAAGCAATGTGACTGAATCTAGGTAACTGATCGTAAACAACAAATAAAGAGCTACTGGACCTAGTTTATTATCAGTTGTCTGGATTCTAAGATTGATTTACCAGAATTATACTGTTTAGCAATCTGTTGCAGAATCTATGGTCCAAAGAAGTAAAAGTTAATCCATTGCTTTGAACTCACAAATATAGCTCAAATCTAGCAAGTTCTAGAGAAAGCTTTTAAATGAGAGATAAGGAACATTAAAAATAAGAACAGTGCTTACTTCCAGGACAATGAATAGATCAGGATGGAATCCAAATCCCTTAAGAGCTGTTGCCTGTGATGAGCTCCTAGGATATCCATCCAAAAGCCATCCATTTTGCTCTGAATCTGTCTGCGATAAACGATCTTTTACCATCATTACAACTATTTCATCAGGGACCAATTGTCCTTTTTCCATATATTCTTTTGCCCGTCTTCCATTTTCACTTCCAGAAGCGATTTCAGCCCTCAGCAAATCTCCAGCAGAGATATGCACCAAACCATACTACATACCAACAAAAGAAGAAAATCACAATCTGCTTCTGTTTCATGAGAGAATCTCATGCAGCAAAGAGAAGCAAAAAAAGGGAACCTAAAAAAAGCATGAAGTCTTCCATGGAAACAGATCCTAAAAAGTGAAGTAAAAATGAGTAGCAAGTTCCACAGAAACACCGGTTTTTTTATCAAGAGCGCGACGTTCCTTATTAAAACAACCTAAACTTCTAGTCTCAACTAAACACCAGACACATTACTGAACCTTTTACCATGCCAACCACTTTATAAAAGAGTATTAAAGCGCACTCCACACACATCCCATGATACAGCCAAGAACTGGTTTAATGCTTGAAATCATTACTAGAGAAAGCCCTGAGTCAACTCATGCAATGCTATGGTTGGCCTAAATTAAGGGTCATTGACAAAATTGATCATAAAATGAATTGGATTCATGAGATTAGTATCCAAAAACAAGACCAAGGAGCTTACTTTTTGAGTAATCAGCTCGCATTGTGTACCTTTACCAGAAGCAGGAGCTCCTGAAATCATAATTTTCAAAGGCTTCGCTTTTTCAGCAGCCACAATCTATATTCCTTCCACACAAGAAAAAATCCAAAATTAACAGCTCGCAGATGCATCCAAACGCATTCAAAAATTGAAGCTCAAAACAATCATTCACCTGAAATTTGGGGGCGATAATCGACGGAGATCTGGAAACACGTCGGTTAAGAGAGCGTACGGAATCGCCGAAAAATGAGAAGGATGACTGTGCATTCGGAGACGGAGAGGAACGAGGCCGGCGCAAAGTCACCGGCGGAGGAGAAATAGAATTCACACAGCCCGTCATGTCACTCTCACTCTCTCTCTCACAACGTGCCTGTGGTGGTGGTGGTGTATACAGAGGGACCAGAGGACTAGTGTTCAGATTTTTAGTGGAGGCCCAAACCTAAATGGACTCATTTAACTATTTTAATTGGTTTTTTTTTTCCTTCTTCATGATTATATCATTCTAAATTTATAATAGAATGAATAATTAGCCGATAAAAAGAAAAAAAAAGTTTCATCCTCTATATATTATTTGGAGAATACACTTATAAATAAATATTAAAAAGTACTAATATTTACATAACATTACCATTACTTCAAAATATAAAATTTAATCTCTCATTAAAAGTATTTTAGTCTTTAGTTATTATGTGATCATTTAATTAAATCATAGCCATTGATTTCTACTAATCATGGCCATCGATTTGTTAATATTACCAAAAAATTGGATTTGTTAATTGATATGCTCAAATTAATACCCTAAAAGATACTAAAGCAGTTGCTGCAGTATAACAGGGGTCGAACACAAGGACTCAGGAAAATCACACAATAAGCAAATTAGTGAAGATTAAGCTAAGCAATTCGCAGTTAATTAATAAACAGAAGAACGAAATATGATTGGTTGATAAAATTCAGGGGAAAGATCAGGCTCAGGGTAACTCTCAGGAAATCAAAGATAAATGATAATCAATCAACCAAGGTTCAATTCAATTAAGTGCCGTTCTTAAACTCAAACACGATAGTATAGTTGACCAACTCTCGTTGTGAAAACTAACTAAGTCTAAAATCTAGAATTCCAAATCTCTTTGTAAATCCTACAGATTAAACCAGCAATTAATTCAAGTTTGATATGTTCACAATTCAATTAACCCAAATCTCTTTGCAGATAATCAAATTGCTCACCCTAGGCTTTATCGATTACTCAATTGCACTGTCGTGCCTAATCGATTAATCTAGGTTCTATGTTCTAAGTGATCAGGTTAGAAATAGCTTTGAGAACAACCTATGGTGAAGAACTATTCAGATTTTGAACCCTAACAAATCAATCATCATAAATCAGAGAAATCCATATGAGAAAACCCTAAACCTAAAAGGTGACTACTCAGACATGATAGATGAAACAAATAACATAACTGAATAGATCATGAATTTAAATATAACAAAAGAATAAAAACAAGGGTTCGGGATCTTCTCTATGATGAACAAAGTCTTGGATCCGTCTCCCTCACAAAAGCTCTCAAATCTCAATGGTGGCATTAGAATCAAAGTGAAAAGTAAAGTCTGAAGTCCCCCTGGACCTAATGACTAAAAACTACTTAAATAGGTCTAAAAACACGAGCTGGGCTTCTTTTGTAAATAAAGGGGATGATTGGACTTCTTATGGACTTCCTTGAAAATCTCTTCTGCGCGTTGATTACGTCGGTATCGATCGATACTCGGAATGGTGTCGATCGATACTCAGGCTTCAAAACGGGTACTTTCTTCGGTTTGCTCCAAAAAGGCTCCAAATGTCTCCAAAATCTCCAATTTCGTCCCAAACGTGCTAAAACCTGAAAAGACTCTAAAATGATAGAAAAAGCACTAGAAAGACTCGATAAAACGACTTATATCATGGCTAAAAACGGGTAAAATCCATGATATATCACTCCCCCAGACTTAGCCTTTTGTTTGCCCTCAAGCAAAACAGAAAACTAAGTGAGAGAAAGAGGTTTGAAAAACCTTAGAGATCCTGACCTGTTACCGAAATCGCTGTAATGATCCTTTTCCCAAGCGCCCACTGCTGCCTGATCAGCTCCAGATCTAACCAACATATACTTCTCCGTAGGAACCCCAACTTCCCAAGACTTCACTCATTATCTCATACCAATATTCATCCAAGCTCTCATCGCCAGTTTCATCGCTGCAACCAGTGTTCAAGAACCTTCTAGATTCTTGCCCATACAATATCATAGCCAAAGAACCATTTATTCAACAACATTTATTGCTTTCCGGTATTCTTTATCTCCCCCAGACTTATTTCAAAATCAGTTCTCATTAGATTTCAACAGCGCAGGTTTATCTGAACAGCATATACAAATCAAGGTCCGACACGCGAGTATTGATAGTGTTTGCTACCGAATCCCCGGTTCTTACCCTCTCAATGTATCAAAAGTCTTAGGTGAATAATGGGGTCATAGGAAATTTTCCTACCCCTCACTTCAGGCCTTTGTGTGATCATTCCTTATCCAAGTAGAATAATGGGGTCATAGGAAATTTTCCTACCCCTCTACTCGGCGGAAATCATTTCATCTTTTATAATGATTTTACCTGTTTTAACGCAAATATGTATCCAACAATTTTCACGGGAGAGATATACCACAATTTTCAAGCATGATGGGTTCCTTAGCCAGATATGAATGATGAATCAAGCTCTAAGAACACTAACCGCGTAGATGAAGTGCAAAATTTGGCTAAAGCTTGTGAAGAACCTTGCTGGAGACATGAGTGATTTCTAGCTGGCTGGTTATCCCTTGGATTTTCATTAGTCGAACTGAAACTAATCCTGTAACAGTGGTCACTCAAAAACAAAACCAGAACAACAAAACCAAGCACAATCCAGAAATCTCTAAGTTGTTTTGACTCAAAATCCTTTTTTTTTATTTTATTTTTTTTTCAAAAAGAACACACAATGTCAGTAACTACCTCCCCCAGACTTAAACAACACTGTCCCCAGTGTTTATCAAGCCCAGAGAAGGTGAAAGAAATCAAAGGACAAAACGAAATAGGTCAAGAACAAGAGGTGTTACCATAGAGCACTGGTATCGATCGATACCAAGGTGGTGTCGATCGATACGGAACAAGAACGACCATCCTTCTTCCGACCTGATTCGCAAGACACAACAACACAAAAACAAAAACTCATATTTATAGACGTACCAGTGGGTTGCGTCCCACTAAGCGCTTGTTTAATGTCACGAGCTTGACTTTGGCTAAGATATCAGTCAGGACAAGGTGGAGAACTCACTCCGAAATAAGCTCCACAATCAGACATCTGCAGCTTCAAAGTTTTGCTCATCATATCCTCTTCTTTCTCTTTCATCTCCGGAGGAATGAGAACTCTAACCTTAGAGAAAGGTTTCGAGGTTCCTTTGCACTTCACCTTATATTCGATCGAATCACCATCACACTTCTGAGGAATCAAAGTGAAATTAGCAGCACCGTTGATCTTCTTGCTTGTCGCCTTCCTCTTTGTTGCCTTGGTCTTCTCCACAACTTTCTTGGGATGTTGGGTAGGTTTATTTGAAACATCTGCGACCTTTGGTTCATCATAAGACTCATCGAGCAGATCGATCATCAGAGTCTCGCCCGAGGCAATGGTGATGCACGAGACATGTCTGGGTGCTCCTCCAGAAGGAATGGCATCGTAGAAGATGTCTCCGTCAATGCAAGAGAAAGAGATTCTCTTATTGGACGTGTCCATGATCGCGCCAACAGTAGCCATAAATGGTCTTCCCAAAATCAAGGGCACTTTGGATCCTTGGCTCATCTCCACAACCTGAAAATCAGTAGGAATCAGACAATCTCCTATTTTAACAGGTAAATCAAGAATTGTAGCGTAAGGGAGTGAGCTAGAAGAATCCGCGTATGTGAGAAGCGTGTTAGGAGATTTCATATCAGCTTTCAATCTCTCTGCAATCGCCCTTGACATGACATTGACACTAGACCCTGAGTCAACGAGAGACTCCTTGAAGTTTACTCTAGAGATGGAGCATGGAACTGAGAATTTCCCTGGGTCTTCCCTCTTTGTCAACTGTCTCAGCGGTGGTGGTGTATCAGCAACGGGAGGTCCTGCAACCATTTTTTTTGATAAAAACTTGCTTCTAGCAGCCTCCCACTCCTCTCTTGTCAGCTTGGGAAGAACAGGGTAAGGTAGCTTTGGTTTGTATACCCGTTCCTCAACCATCTCTGTCCTTTTCTCAGTTATTGATTCAGCCTGCGAAGGGTATCGACCGATACCAGATGAGTGTCGATCGATACTGGAGTTTTGTATCGTCTCTGCAGGTTGGTGTCGATCGACACAGGTAGGGGTATCGATCGATACCCGTGGGATGTCAGAATTCTTATCTTCATCTTCAGCAACCTTCGAATCTACAGCAGATCTCGGGAAGTGTCGATCGATACCAGGCAGGTATCGGTCGATACTAGTATCACTGCATACGAACACAGTCATCGCAGGCTCAAAATCCTCTTCTCTAGCGCTCGAGGTGATTGCATTGACATGTCCATGCTGTGGTTGAACTATCTTTCCCTTGACAGCTGCTGATGTCTGAGCTATTTGACTTTCCAGCATCTTCTGATGGATTTCGAGAGCGTTGATTTTCCCATTCAGATCAGTGTACACATTATCCAGCTTTCTATTAAAATCCACAGTCATTTTTTCTTGTCCCTGCAGAATTTGTTCCAAGAGGATCTCTGTCTTACTCTCTGTAGACCTCCGAGAATGCGGTTGGTAAGATGAATTACCGTATTGGCGAGTAAAGTCATTGCTCTGAAGTGGTTTTTGGGCGAATTGTGTGGCACCAAAACCAGATTGGTTACCACCAGATTTGTAACCACCTTGCTGATTGTTGTTGAAGCTTCAGTTGTTGTTGTAACCAAATCGCTGACCCTGAAAACCAGAATCACCAATGTAGTTAATATCTTCTGTTTCATCTTTAATCTCCTCTACTTCCTCAGCAAAATGTACAGCTTTCTTCGTCTTTCCCACTAAGAGGTTGTGCATCGTGTCCAGCTTCGCCTGAACCTCAGCAATCTGCGAACCGTCAGCAACACTAGCGAGCCTTTTCCGCTCGAAATCAGCGTTCTTGGCGCTATTGCTAGACGCCAAGTTCTCAATCAGCTTCACAACATCGGTTGGAACTCTAGTGTTGAAGTTCCCGTTGCTTGCAGAATCCAGTGCCATCTGATACCGCCAATCAATCCCTCTGTAAAAGACTCCGAGTAGCTGAACTTGAGTGAAACCATGATGCGGGCAGTCTCTCTGATATGATCTGAATCGAACCCAAGCAGCCTTGAGTGCTTCTGTTGGACCCTGAGAAAATTGAGATATCTTGTTCCTGAGTTCCTCTGATCTCGCATCGTCATAAAAGTTGTTCAGGAAAGCGTTCTTGGTCTCATTCCAAGTAGCGAGAGATCCGGGAGGCAACTGCTTCAGCCAGTAAGCTGCTTCTCCACCAAGAGAGTATGGGAAGAGCTTACAAAAGAGATATTCCTGTGGCACTCCATTGTACTTCATGCTGGTGACCAAGTCCTCGAATTTCTCGATGTGATCCATAGGGTGCTCATGAGAGAGACCGGTGAAGGGGTGCTGTCCAACAAGAGCGAAGTAAGCAGGCTTCAGCTCAAAGTCATTTCTCTGGAAAGTCGGAATACGGATCGCTGCACGATTGGCATAGAACTGATCTGGTCGGTTGTAATCGCCAAGTGTCCGTTCTGCAACAGCTTGGGGTTGTGGTGGAGGAGGTAGTTGTCCACCTTCCTCATTATGCTCCAAACCTTGCGGAAGATCCATCTCAACTGTAGTTCTTTTCCTTGTTCGACTCGTGCGCTCAAGCTCTGCTAGCTCTGAGTTGGAGAGATTGATCAGTGGTGTGTTCTTCGTCCTCCTGGTGGTACGCTGATGCATACACCTGAAAATCAAAAGAAAACGAGAAGATAAGTAACCAAAATTCAAAAACAGACGTTCAGTGTCGATCGATACCAATGGAGTATCGATCGATACTGACGACGAACTTAGACAAAATCGACAACTAAAACTCCAAGGGTGAATTTTTAGAGTCCCCGGCAACGGCGCCAAATTTGATATGCTCAAATTAATACCCTAAAAGATACTAAAGCAGTTGCTGCAGTATAACAGGGGTCGAACACAAGGACTCAGGAAAATCACACAATAAGCAAATTAGTGAAGATTAAGCTAAGCAATTCGCAGTTAATTAATAAACAGAAGAACGAAATATGATTGGTTGATTAAATTCAGGGGAAAGATCAGGCTCAGGGTAACTCTCAGGAAATCAAAGATAAATGATAATCAATCAACCAAGGTTCAATTCAATTAAGTGCCGTTCTTAAACTCAAACACGATAGTATAGTTGACCAACTCTCGTTGTGAAAACTAACTAAGTCTAAAATCTAGAATTCCAAATCTCTTTGTAAATCCTACAGATTAAACCAGCAATTAATTCAAGTTTGATATGTTCACAATTCAATTAACCCAAATCTCTTTGCAGATAATCAAATTGCTCACCCTAGGCTTTATCAGATTACTCAATTGCACTGTCGTGCCTAATCGATTAATCTAGGTTCTATGTTCTAAGTGATCAGGTTAGAAATAGCTTTGAGAACAACCTATGGTGAAGAACTATTCAGATTTTGAACCCTAACAAATCAATCATCATAAATCAGAGAAATCCATATGAGAAAACCCTAAACCTAAAAGGTGACTACTCAGACATGATAGATGAAACAAATAACATAACTGAATAGATCATGAATTTAAATATAACAAAAGAATAAAAACAAGGGTTCGGGATCTTCTCTATGATGAACAAAGTCTTGGATCCGTCTCCCTCACAAAAGCTCTCAAATCTCAATGGTGGCTTTAGAATCAAAGTGAAAAGTAAAGTCTGAAGTCCCCCTGGACCTAATGACTAAAAACTACTTAAATAGGTTTAAAAACACGAGCTGGGCTTCTTTTGTAAATAAAGGGGATGATTGGGCTTCTTATGGGCTTCCTTGAAAATCTCTTCTGCGCGTTGATTACGTCGATATCGATCGATACTCGGAATGGTGTCGATCGATACTCAGGCTTCAAAACGGGTACTTTCTTCGGTTTGCTCCAAAAAGGCTCCAAATGTCTCCAAAATCTCCAATTTCGTCCCAAACGTGCTAAAACCTGAAAAGACTCTAAAATGATAGAAAAAGCACTAGAAAGACTCGATAAAACGACTTATATCATGGCTAAAAACGGGTAAAATCCATGATATATCATTAATATTCCAAAATGATTTTTTACTATTCCAAAAAAATCGGATTTATTAATCGGATTTGTTAATAATCGAATATTTTTATAGGATTTGTTAATATTCTAAAAAGAATTTGTTAATATTCCAAAAAATAAGGATTTGTTATAATCTGATTTAATTTTATTTGCACAATCGGATATTGATTTGCACAAAAAAAAAATTAGATATTATATTATTAACTTTTTCTATTATTAAATAATAAATCCAAGAATGTAGCTTAACGGAAATTAATTTGGATCGATATAGGCATAAATCATTTCTTTACTGATGTAAAAAATAAAGATTATTTTTTAAATTTAAATCCCATTCAATGCTTATATAAACGATTATTAACAAATTACTTAACAATATTAATTTTCTTCATGAAAAAAATTTGTTAAACAAGATTTAGTTGCAGATATTATTTGAAGATAATCAGATTTGATATAAATTTACAAAATTTAAAATTGAATGATAATCTAAATTTGGAATATTAACAAATCTGTTATATCGGATTTTTTTGTAACACGAAAAATCGGATTTGTAAAGTGAATTTATATCTTAGCATGTATAAAATTTTAGAATAGATATAAATATAAATTTATAATTTTGAATTTTAAAAGATACATTAACCCGTGTCATATCACATAACTAATTCTAGTTGATTATAATCTGGTTCCTGGCCTTTCTAAAAGACACATTTGGGAAATAGGGTAGTTTTAAATTTAAAATTAAAGAAAACGGAGAACCGTAAAAAAAACCTACCAACTTACCGTTAACTTAGCCAAATTCACTACATTGTTTAGTCAACGTATATTTACCTTTAACCCTGTTTAACGTGATGTTAGTTTTCCATTTACTAGCAAAATGACGTCGCGTTAAACATAAGACAAAACCCCCTAAATTCGAAATCTAAATCCCTAATTCTCCTTCTTCTTCACTTACTTTTCTTCTTCTTCACTTCTCCGCTTCGAAATCAAAATCCTTAATTCCTCAATTCCTCAATCGATTGAAGATGACAAGAAAAAAGTGTAAACCTTATCGTCGTCCACGGTCTGCAACAGTGGCAGCTCTGACATCGGTCCAAACCCTAACGTGTGATGGCGAACCCGATGTCGACCGCGAGGAGCAGGAAGCTGATATGAGCATAGAACCTCCAACTCAAGACTAATCAAAGAACCCGGACGATGAGACTTAAAAATGGAAACGATGGAGGATGGGGAACTTGATCCGGCAAGAAGCTCGAGCTAGAACAAGGACCGGTGGGTAGAGGTGGAGATAGAGGCTCAGATCCAAGGTGACACAAACCAGTAGAAGGTTGATCACACAAAGAATCAGACAGATGGAGCTAGACTCGGTGAAGAACTTCAAACCGGAGTGAAGCTTGAAGATGGAGCTGATGGTGGGGCTACAATTCGGAGAGAACTCGATCCGGAGTGAAGTGGATGATGAATGGTAGATGGGTGGAGTGAAGAGCACCACAAGGCTATGGAGAGACCTTGATACAGCTCAAATCCGAAGGGTAGAGACTCGGTCTCAATACCCAAAGGAGAGGAAACCTAATCACTAGGTTAACTGATGCACAAAGGCAAATTCTTATTTCTTCAAAGTCTAACCCTTACAATGTTTTATAAGAGATCTTAAATAGGGCTATACAATTAGGGCAACAAAGGGGAATGAACCCAGCCCTTTAAGCACTAATATAGAGTATACTCTATCTCCTTAAATATAGAGTATTATCCTCTCCAAGAGATACTTTAATACTTCATAATTTAGAATATTGAATAGTGATACTCTATATTTGGAGTATCACTATTCAATACTCTATATTTGAAGTTTCATTTTTTTTTCTGCATTTAAGTCCCTAAAATTATATATCCCATCAAAAATAATTATTAATTATGTTCTTTATCATTTTATTCCATAAAACTTTATAATTTTAAAAATATTTCACATATACAGTTTTAAATTTAATAGTTACATATAAAATTATATAAATACGTTTCTAAATAAAATCTAAGAGAAATATTACACAATATGAAAAAAATATATATTACACAACATCATTACATTACAAATTTGATACAAAATAAAGTAAAACAATTTAATACAAATAAAAAAAACACAATAAAAAGAAAATTACATTAACACATAAAAACACAAATTTTTAAATAGTACAACAACACTAATACTCAGATAAATTTGATCCTGAACCACCAAGATCCCCAAAATATGGTTCATGAAATTGGTGTGACCGAAGGTTGATGTTCTTGTTCTTGTTCTTATTTTCTTTTTTGTATGATTCTTGCTTGTTCAGATCGAAAAAACTCACGAGTATTACTATCAGGGATATAGTCTAAATCTTTTAAGAGGATTTTATTTTCCTCTTTCATTGTTTTGAAAGCTAATTTTTTTGCATCATTTTGCATACGCAATTCAGCTATCTCATAACTCTTTTTCCTAGTTGCTGCACTTTCTTAAAAAATCAAGGATTTGTTCATTTGATGAAACAAGAGTGTCAACAGATGAATTATTACCTTCATTGATCTTTCTTTTGAGTTTTGCTTTCTTCGACCCAATGGGGCATTGTGACGAATTTGATCCACCATCATCACTACTCAAATTGATTGAAAATGAAGATAGTCCTGGAGATTGTGATATTTGAGAGCCGACATTCTCGCTCTCAATATTAGGTGTATCTTGAATACCGACATTGATATTGTCTGTAAACATTGGGATATCCTTCATCAAATTTCATACGTGGTCAAATTTAAAAACTTTCTTTAATTTTGGATCTTGTACCAAGAGTTTTTTGGCTTTTTCCATCTGCAAAATTATAGAACATTAATTTTAGTTTATAACATAAACATATTTATATATAAATCAAGTATTAAAAAAATACTTACAATGTCAAATTCAGATGCACCACTTGGATGCAAATTCTCCACTTGAGAGATGCAGCTTTTCAGATTCCTAACAGCATATGTAATGCTATTCATCCTACTCTGCAAAGATCGAATGCTTCTAATTTTCCAACTCTCTATTTTTTTTTTCATGGTAGCTTTTACTTACCATTTCCCATAATTTTCCCACAGATTGGTTATTGCTACCAATTGGATCTTGAGAAATTTCTAGATAAACACAACATAACAACTCATCTTCATTTTGGTTGAATGATGAGCCTCTACTTTTTTCCATATTTTTAGTATAAGACTAAGAGTTGGTTAAATTGTGATATTATCAATCCTTGAAGTCTATTATTTATACATCATGATGGAAAACCCTAGTTCAAATGAATGGCCACAAACAAATTTCGTAGATATTTTTATCTAAAACTTTGGATAGGATTTCAATCCAACCATCAATAATGGGTGAGATCTAATGGTGTAAATTAATTTTCATATATTTTTTTATTAGAAAAGATATATAGATGGGATAAGATTTCATTCCAATGGTTGATGAAATTTGCAATATTTTTTAATATATAATATATAAGATAAGTTATAGTTTGGATAGATTTTTAATCTAACGGTTCATGGCAATGAGATCTAATGAATGGCACAGATTTATTTTCAAGATTTTCTTATCATCTTAAATAGTAATATATTTATCAATAAAAATACACATCTAGACAATACACAAACATCACAACATCACCACTTAGTTTAAAATGAATTTGAATAATGAAGGTCCATCTTTTAATTTGTCTTCAACTTCAGACTCATCTGGGTTTGATGAATGGTTAAGAGATGACGATGCAACAATGGAGAGGGAAAATCAAATTGCAATCAATTTATTAGTTAACAACAACCGGCTTATTCACCAACTCACTCAAGAAAGCGATCACGTAAGTCATCGAGACTCTATTCTTGGTCATGCAGTTATACACCGTGATAGAAAAAATGCTCATCGTAATTTATTCAATGATTACTTTTCTGATAATCCTCTCTATGGTGAAAGAGAGTTCCATCGTCGGTTCCGAATGTCAAAAAGGTTATTTCTTCATATTGTTGATGTTGTTAAACAAACGACAACTACTTTAATCAATACCGTGTTGCATCTAGTAGAATGGGCTTATCAACCCTGCAAAAAGTTACGGCTGCTATTCGCATTTTGGCATATGGTATATCTGCTGATGCCACAAACGAATACATCAAAATTGGAGAGTCTACAACAATTGAATGCATGAAGAAATTTTGTCGTGAAATTATAGAAGTGTTTTCGGAGTGGTATCTCAGGTCACCAACATCAGAGGACATTGCCAGGATTCTCAATATCGGCCAACAACGTGGATTTCCTGGAATGCTGGGTAGTCTAGATTGTATGCACTGGAAGTAGAAAAATTGTCCAACTGCATGGGCAGGACAGTTTGCAGGTCGTAGCGGATCTCCCACAATAATTCTTGAATATGATCTATGGATATGACATGCCTATTTTGGTATGCCAGGCAGCAACAATGACATCAATGTTCTGAAGACATCTAATTTATTTTCAAAGCTTGCTCAAGGTACTGCTCCTCCTGCTAATTACATCATTCAGGGAAAAGAATATAATATGGGTTATTATCTAACTGATGGTATTTACCCAAAATGGTCGACTATTGTTCAAACTATAAGCAATCCCCAAGGTCCAAAAAAACAATTGTTTGCAACAAAGCAAGAAGCATGTCGAAAAGATGTTGAGCGTGCGTTTGGAGTTCTACAATCCAAGTTTGATATCATAGCAGGATCATCCTGCTACTGGAAGAAAGAGATCTTGCATGATATAATGACATCTTGCATCATAATGCATAACATGATAATTGAGGATGAGCACGATATCAACGCACCGGCTAGAGAAGCAAGATCAGCGCCGGAAGTAACGGTTGAAATGGCAATAAATGAAAATACCCGATTTCAACAGTTTTTAGCTCGTAATCTACAAATAAAAAATAAAGAGACTCATTTATCTCTTCGGAATGCATTAATTGATCATATATGGAAACACTATGGAAATAGTTTTATTGAATAATGTATGGTTTATATTTAAGTTTTTATGTTTTTAATTTTATTTCCATGTATTTTTCTTTAAAAATGTAATGTTTTATTAAATAATATCATGTGTAACATTTTAAAGTAATTTTTAGAGCTATTTATAAATATTTTTATTATCTTAGTTAATCATTAATAATATAAGGACCATATTGCAAAATAGATATTTTAAAAACTTCAAATTTGAACTACACTATTGGAGAATAAGACTTGGAAACTTCAAATATAAAGTATGTCTACTCTAAAAATGAAGTAACTCTTGGAGATGCTCTAAGTCAAGTCTCAGCCCAAACACATAAAATGCCAAAAGACACAAAAGGCTCAAAAGTCTCAAAATAAGCAAAGATAGACTAAGTAAAGGAAGAGAATCTTTTGTAATGACTTCTCTTGGATAAAGATCACTTCTCTTGCTCATCCTCACCTGTCATTGACATTTTCAAGTAGAACGAGCAATGAGAGCTGAGAAGTGATGCTCAAGTCTTCAGCCTCGTTAAAACCCTTTCCTAGTAAAACCCGGTGGGAAAGCTATGAGTAGGAAAAAAGTACGCTACTAATCTTGAGGCTTGGGATGTCTTCACCTTGGCGTGATGGTGAAGACACACTGCCATCCTCCCATGGCTTCTCAGTGCTTAATGACTAACATCGTTCTCTCCCGGATGCTAAACATATGTTTGAAGTGCTCTGAATCCGTGAGTTCCTAGTACAGACCAATAGAGATTCTGTCGACTTGTATCAGCCATATCTTCCACATCCGAGCAGCTATGGACCGGATTCCAACTCTCAGGGCTTCGTCGTTGAGTCAAGATTACAGAACAGGTCTCCTCATCACTCGGTTCGTCTTGGTCTGGCCGGAATCCTCTGACGAGTGCACATTGGTCCGAATCCGGTAGTTTCTGCCATAACTTCTTTGTGGTGATGACTTTAAGAATTAGAAAGGTAGTTTGAGGTTTTATAATTTTTAAATAAAGATGAGTCCAGTTGAGGGTATTGAGAATACAAAAGGGTAAATGAGAACTGTGTTTTATTAACAAAAGGGGAAACCAGCATTTTATTCCTTTTTCTTTTTTTTCATATCGTTTTGTTTCTTTCCACGCCAATTAATAAACGAAAATATACCAATAATTAACTTATGGGAACACAAATTAATTTAACAAATTAATTTAAATTTTTAATTATAAAATTTAAATATAATTAGATCCTATTTGATTTTTAACTTATTTTGGAAAACTAACCTGACGATTTAATACTAGTATATTATTTACATTATGTTAATTATTATAATATTAAAAAATCTTTTTAATTTAACTAACTACGATAATGATATTCTTGTAAATAATAGTTTTTAAAAGTATATTAATGACTTATGATCGATAAATAATTTTGAAATCACATTTAAAAAACAAAATTTCAATCCAATTATTCCAATAATATTCTTGTAAATAATGATATTCTTGTAAATAATTTTGTTGCTTTTCCTTACCGGATCTGGACCAGATCGTGACTTCGTTTGCAGGTATAAAGTATGACTTTATTGTTGTGTTGTAGAATTTTGTGGATTTTGTAGATATATTTTTGAGATTTTAATTTGAGAATTTTTGTCTAAAACACTGATATATTTAACCCATAATCGTAAAACCCATGCTTATATGTACATATTAAACTTGATTTAAGGACTAATCTATGGATTTTAGAGAAGAATCGAAGCAAAATCCGATAAATCAGTAGTTTAGAACAGAGTATAACTCGTATAACTGGTATATTTGGTACAACTAGAACAACTAGGACAACTGGTACAACTAGTACAACTGGTACAACTAGTAAAACTGGTACAACTGGAACAACTAGTTCGCATAGTACAACTGATATTATATGCACTAATGTTTAATGGTTTTTTTGCAGACGACAATGAGTAATATAGGAAGCACAATTATTCATTTTGATTATGGAGGATATTATTTAGAGGACGGAGAAAACGTACATTGGAATCGAAAAGAAGCTCACATTTACACTTTAGTCATAAAGAGAAATTTGTATGAGGTCACGTATGATATGCTGGTTGATAAAATATGCATGAAGATTAGGGTTGATAAAGCGACAACGAAGTTGAGTTACATTCCTTTGATAGTGTGTCCGAAGAGGCCATCATATATCTTTGATAATGATGATGTTTTTGGATATTTATTGGATGTTGACAAAGATCAGTGTAGAAGTGTTTTGCATGTGGAGTTGATCGACAATGATGAAGAAAACGATACTTTTGCGCAATTATCTAGAGTTGATTATCAAAGTAGAGATGATGTTACAAATGAAGAGCTTGCAAGTGATGCTAGAGCTAACAATATGATATGTACTCTTAACAGTGAATGCAAACCATCAGAACATCATGAGTTGGATGAGTATGGGGGTTTGGACATTGTCCCTGACGTAAGCATTACAGATGGTATAAATGAGCTGGTTCAGTATGATGACTTTAACATTACACAGGATACAACGGTAGTAGATGTGGATACAACAGCAGTAGATGTGGATACAACGGCAGTAGATGTGGAAACAACGACAGTAAGTGTTGGAAATGTTGAATGGGAAGATGGTATTAGTCTGACGATAGTGCAAGAATTTGAAAGTAAACGGGAAGTCCAAGATTTAGTCGAGTTGGCTATACATCAAAATTGTTTCGAAGTTGTGACAGTGTCTTCAACAACTAAACTATTAGTGTACAAATGTCATGAGAAAAGTTGCAAATGGATGCTACGAGTTACGAAACGGAAGAACTCTGATTTCTTCTCAGTTAGAACATACCACAAAATGCATATATGCATTCGGGCAACTACAAGTACAATCAAAAACAAAAGAAAAGGTACAACACGGTTAGTTGCATCTGTTCTGCATGAGGATTACCCTGTTGTATTCAATACACCGTCTCCAAAAAGTCTCATAGGTATGGATCAAGGAAAAAAGGGTGTTAAAGTTTCATACTCCACAGCTTGGAGAGGGAGAAAAAAAGCGGCTAGTGATGTGCGAGGAACTCCAGAAGAAAGTTATACGATGTTTTCATCGTACTTGCACATGTTAGAAATGGTTAATCTGGGCACAGTGACACGATTGAAAGTAGATGATGACCAAAAGTTCAGGTACCTATTTTTTGCATTATGAGCTTGCATTGAAGGTTTTAGATCCATGAGGCAAGTGATTATTATGGACGGAACACATCTAAAAAATTGCTATGGCGGATTGCTTTTGGTGTAGTTGATGGCGAGAATGATTTAAGTTATAGGTGGTTTCTAAATACATTGAAGACAATAATTCCAGACAGCCCTGAACTTGTGTTTATAACTGACAGACACAAAAGTATTATCAAGAAGGTAACCGAAGTCTACCCGATGGCGACCCATGGTTACTGTATATATCATATGTCGCAAAATGTTAAATTACAAATGTCTTGCGACAGAGATGTCGTTGCTGAGAGATTCAGGAAAATCGCTCAAGTTTACAACCCAAGCGAGTTCACAAAATTGTATAACGATTTCGTAAATCAGTGTCCCGGAGTCGGTATTTATCTTAGTGAAACGGCCGACAAAAGCCAATGGGCGAGATGTTTATTCCCAGGAGCAAGGTACAATATTGATACTACCAATTCGGTTGAATCTGTCAATAACGTTTTCAAAGATGCAAGACAATATTCGTTATTGCCAATGCTCGATGTAATTGTGGCGAAACTTGCTGAATGGTTTAACAAATGGAGGAAGAAATGTGGTGAGGTACCGAGCACGCAAAAACTAGTGCCAATGGTGAATAGCGTAATACACGTTCGATGTCAGATTGCGAAGAAATGTACGGTAACAGAGCTTAACACTTACCTTTTAGAATACAATGTGTTGGGACGTGATGGTAAAAATTATTTGGTTGATTTGAGAAAGAAAACTTGATTTTGCAAGGATTTTGATATAGATAAATATCCGTGTGAGCATGCCATATCAACTAATAGTACTTACGCTGCGAGCGCGGGTGATGAAGTTCACGTGCATGAGTTGTGTTCTAAATATTATTTGGTTGACTAGTGGTGTGCAGCATATTGTAGGACACTTTATTTAGTGCCTCATCATTCTGATTGGGTTATTCCTGATGAAATACGAACTCAATGTGTCTTACCTCCACGCTACGTACCAACAAAAGGAAGATGCCAAGTGATGAGACTTCCTTCAGTTGGCGAGCATCGACGGAGGAGAAGCTCTATGTGGTCTACATTTACTGCTTAATCATATTTTGTAATTTGGTACAATCATATTATGTTATATTGGTTATTTGACTGTGTACAACTATATTGCGTTTTAAGTAATTGGATTATGGTTTTGTTTTCGTTTAAAATCAGGGTATAACAGGTTACACTAGTTAAACTGGAGAAACTATTTTAAAATTTGTCTAGCTATGTTAAACTAGTTAAACTGGTTATAATGGTTAAACTGGTTAAACTGGCTAAACTCGCTAAACTGGTTAAACTGGTTAAACTATGTTATATGTTCTTGTATTTAGAAACGCAAGGATTACGTACGTATTTCAATAAATTTTATTGAAAACATTATTATATACGTAAGTAAACGTATATAACAACATAATTTTGGCAAAAAAAAAGAGGTTATAGAGGGTAAGTGATTATTACATGAATCTTTACATTTTCACTCATCTTCCTTATACCTTTAAAGTCACTTACTAATGTTTACTAAATAACTATGTAAATCATATATTACATCACAAAAATTGTTAATTATATGTTAAAAAACTATTTAAATAAGTTAAACTAATTAACATTTTTTAAAATGTCGTACTACTAGAATACTAGTTAAACTATGTGGTTAAACTATGTGCACTAAAAAGACGACGCCAGAAAATGACGGTGCCACGTGGCAATCATTCTTGGTGCCACGTGGAACACGAAATTGAGCACTTTAATATCGGTCAAGGGATTAAAGATGTTAAACTGGTTAAACTATGTGTGACAGTTAAATAGGTTACACTGGTTAAACTGGTTAAACTAGTTAAACTAGTTTAACTTTGTTATGAAATTCTTAATACTAAGTTCATAAATTCATGGAACATAAGCTCATAACTAAACAAAAACATCCTAACTTAATAAATTCATAAAACTAAGTTCATAATTACATACTCTTCCTACACATTTTTCACCTTTTTACTCTTCTTACTCTTCCTACCTCTTCCTACCTCTTCCTACACCTTTTCCACCTCCTTCCCCTACTGTGAATGGGGTGCTGATATTCTTTGAACATAAACATACATACAGTTAAACTAGTTAAACTACAAAATTAAACTACTTACCAACATTATCATCCGTCGGCATCCATAAAACAATAGCACTCTTCGGATCAATAGTAGCAGGAGAATCAACAGCGTCCTCTATACCTACACATAAACATATAGTTAAACTAGTTAAACTACAAAGTTAAACTACTTACCAGCATCACCATCAACAACACCCTCCGGAGCAATAGCAGTAGGAGGATCACCAGCATCATCATCAACAACACCCTCCGAAGCAGTGCAGCAGGAGGATCAACAGCCTCCTCTATAGCAACACAAACATACAGTTAAAATAGTTAAACGACACAGTTAAACTATGTAAACTATACAGTTAAAGTAGTTAAACTAACCAACGTCATCAACAACACCCTCCGGAGCAATAGCAGTAGGAGGATCACCGGCATCATCACCAACAACACCCTCCGAAGCAGTGCAGCAGAAGGATCAACAGTCTCCTCTATAACAACACAAACATACAGTTAAAATAGTTAAACGACACAGTTAAACTAGTTAAACTACATAGTTAAACTAGTTAAACTTACCAACGTCATCAACAATACCCTCTGGAGCAATAACAACGGGAGGATCACCAGCATCATCATCAACAGCAGTAGGTGTTTCAGTAGTACCTCCAGTATGACCATCCTCATGAGTAGTGGCAGGATGAACCGGAAAATCTCATGTATGAAGAGGAGAATCCCATGTATGCTCCTTCTGAAGATTTTTAATTCTTTTATCCAGAAGATCAAACTTCTTATCAACTTTGTTATTCAGCTTTCGAAACTCATCCTGAATTAGAAGACGCAGATTTAGAATATCAAAATTAGATGGAGGTCTAGAAGACGAAGCACCATCATGAGGAGCATCACGAGGTGCATCATGAGGAGCATCACTAGATGCATCACGACGACGAGCACAACGACGAGCAGGAAGAGCAGCAGCAGCAGCACCATGAGCAGTAGGAGCACCATCTCTTCGAGGAGCAACATCTTTTTCAAAAAGATCTTCCCAAAATATTTGCCCACCTCTACTTAAAATGCGTGTCCAACCATCAACAATGTAATCATCGACATCTTGATCATCAACATCTCCCATGATTCCAGCCATCATCCTGCTCTCATTATTTTCTTCTACGAGTAAGATACTCGTGATTTCCTATGTGTATGCAGACAAAAACGTTAAACTGGTTAAACACGTTAAACTGATTAAACACGTTAAACTGGTTAAACTAGTTAAACTATTTGGAATACTAACCTTGGACTCTCCTAGAACATTGTATATCTCCCCCAATCCCCAACTTTTTGTGTTTGATGCTATGAACTTGTCCCTACACAGTCTAGGGCAAAATTCGTTAGTAACCAACGTCTCTCTGTAGGAGCTCTTAAGGACACTTATAACTTCGAAAGCAAGAACCTACACATGCAATTAAAAGATGTTAAACTCGTTAAACTGGTTAAACTATGCAAAACTACTAGAATTAACAAGTTACCTCTAATGGCAATATAAATCCAGGAATCGTTATGCTACGTTTGACAACACCTCTCATCTCCGCCAACATAGAAGGGATGTGTTTTAAAGCATCATCAAATGTTAGACGTCCCCACGGGAATGTCTCACACAACCCTAAGTTATCCACGATCTTTACCACGAATTTGTCTATGGAGCCTAGATTTTTCGCCTTACCTCTGATCACTGACGATAGGAACCAGAGAACAAACCTCCTCAATCTATCTATCGTTGAATCCTTCATCGACACCAGCTTCTCATAAATATCCTCGGGCCATGGGGTAACATTTTTACCAAAATGTTTTGTCACAAATTTTGTCCCACCTAAGTTCTCGTAGTCTTCTTCTGGTAATGGCCCGCAGTCCAATCCAGAGATGAGGCCATGCTCCCTAATAGAGTAACGGATAGGGATCCCGTTTACGACAAACCACATTTCATTCTTCTTATCCGTTTTTACCATCCGGACAAATAAACTCCATAGCCCAATCAACTTTCTGTTGGTATGGATATGCATACGAAAGAAGTGTCGGAACTGGCGATGTTCTAAAAACCATCGCAACTCCACACCTGGTCCGAGCCTCTTAATGTAATCAACACATGTGTACGGATCACATCTCGTACCGATCTTCGGGTACTTATTACATTCACTCGCCTCGAACAAGAATTTTGTGGGTTGCATCGGTTCCGTCACCTGCAATCAAAATATTATGTGTTAGACATCGCACCGGTTAAACTAGTAAAACTGGTTAAACTAGTTAAACCAGTTAAATTAGTTAAACTAGTTAAACTGGTTAAAATGGTTAAACTGGTTAAACTACATTAATAAATTTAACCAGTTCTATATCATACCATATTCATAAATATTATATAGTTAAACTAGTTAAACTAATTTAATAATTTTACCCAGTTCTACTAAATCATACTATAATTATTTAGAAAATCTAGTTAATGACTATTTTAATTAGTTAAACCGGTTAAAGTAGTTAAACTAGTTAAACTACATCAATAAATTTACTATTATCTTCCTAAGCATCATATACGTTCCTAAACACAATATATCTAATTTAACTAGTTGTTCATAAACAAAACATAGTTTAACGAATTTAACTAGTTGTCCCTAAACAAAACATACCTCCGATGAGGATGTTGATGCCGGAGATGCCTCAACCTCTTCTAATGGTTGTGGATCCACCAGACTTTGCCGTAAATTCCATGTGCGAGGAGGCATTCTCAGGAAAATCTGAAAAATTAAGTCCAATTTTCATAAATGAAACGCTATAAAAAAATTCAAATTGATTTTAGTCTTCCCTTTTCAAATAGAGACTAAAATCAAATCTAACGACTATCAGGAAAATCCAAAATCCACAATCAAACTTCACCGATTTTCAAACTCCATAACCCAAATTCCCTAAACCAAAATCTCTAATCCAAAATCCTAACCCAAAATCAAATTTCGCCGATTTTCATCCTAACACAAAATACCTAAACAACCGATTTTCAAAATCAACAAACTTTTGAAGGAGAAAACAACGACGATGATGAATGAGAAGACCTCGGCCACCGTCGACGAAAAAAAAAATTCTCAAAAATGCTTGATTCCGAAATTCGTCAAGAAAGGCAGCAATAGAGGCATGGACTAGCTCAAAATCACTCCAATAAGCACAAGGAATCAATAATTCATCCAAAGACAAGCAAATCTAGCCCAAAATATCACCTTTTCGTCAAAGTGTCGAATCAGTAAAAAGGAAAATCGAAGCACATACTTTCACCGATCGAGTAAACAGTTGCAAGAATCAGAAAGAGCACGAAAATTCGTTCAAGATGGACCAAAAAATCGCTCAAATCGGTGGAGAATTGAGAGAGTTAGGGTTTAGAAATCAGAAGAAGAAGAAAAATTTTATCGAGGAGGAGGCTGAATCAATTTATATGGGCTGCATGGGCTGAAAATCAATTTACATGAGTATTTTTAAAAATCTGGCCCAACTATTTTTTCTGTAAATATGTCAAACTTGTAGGTTTTTTGGTAAATCACCTTATTTTCTACTTAAAAATAATACAACAAAGAAATTATAAAATTGAGGAGACTATCTGATAATAAAGTTTTAGGTTTAACACTATCTCAGCATTTGATCCTTTTTTTTCGCTTCAACATGTTCCGATTTGTTCTTTTTATTATGTATTTGTTATAAAACATCTTGTGGACTCATTAACCGACCCCATTAGGCCCATTAGGGTTTTATCTTTCCCTTGTATCCCGAGACTCATATATATATATTCTCTTATCTCATTAATAAGATGGATCAGTTTACAACACGTTATCAGCACGAGTTGCTCCCTAAAACCCTAAAAGAAAAACACAAAACGCGGTTACTGTTCATCCGGCGTTACTGTTCATCCGTGCGTACTGTTCATCCGGCGTTACTGTTCATCCGGCGTTACTGTTCATCGTTACTGTTCATCGGCGTTACTGTTCATCCGGCGTTACTGTTCAAAACCAAGGTCTTTAACTCCCGGTTCTAGTCCGTACAACCCCTTAAGGTGAAAGGTAAATCCGAAACCCTAAAAAGCTAAGAACCAACCATCGAATTCGGACTAGAGAAAGTGTAACCATTAAAACGAATCTTGATTGATTAAGCGATTGTTATTGCTTGTGTGATCTGATTGCTTGACTCGTTTATGTTGCTAGAAAAGTTATTATTGCTTAAACCAAAGTCGCAAATTCGAGAACACTTAGCCATGGCCGAAACTTTAAAAAAAAAAAACCTAAAACCTAAATCGCGATCAAATCCGAAATCCCTAAAGTATAATCCGATTGATTGAGGTTGTCTAGGTTGTTTTAAATTGATTGTTTCTATGATTGGTTACATGCTAAAATTGCCAGAAATCAAAACCTAAAATCGCGTGAACCCTAGAAACCTAGAAAAGTAAGAATCCTATTGTAAATAGGAAAATCCTAAAAACCTTAAATCCTATTCTAAATAGGAAAAGTTTAATTATAATCAATAAAAGAAAAACCTAAATAAAAAGAGGAAATTATCAAATCCTAAATCCTAATTAAATTGGGAAATTTCGAATCCTATTCAAGACAGGGAAACCTTATAAATAGAAATTTTTCCAAAATAGAAAGTTTCCATAAATAGCAAATTTTCATTTAAGGAAAGTTTATTTTTCAATCCCATAACCCAAGAATCCTAGATTCATCAAAGCTATTTTTCCGAAATGAATGATCACTTAATGAAATCAATTGCATGTTTTCAGATGTCGAACATTCAAAAGGTTGAATTCGAGGCACTCAATGTCTCAGGAGATAACTATCTCCAGTGGGCCCTTGACACTAAAATTTTCCTCAACTCCAAAGGCCTAGGTGAATGCATCATCGATGGTAACACCGCATCTGTCAAAGATCGGTTCCAGGCGATATTTCATATCCGCCATCACCTGGCCGAGAGCCTCAAAAATCAATATCTCACGATTGAGAATCCACTCGACCTTTGGGTGGCACTGAAAAAGAGGTATGAATATCAGAAAACGGTCCTATTGCCCCAAGCCAAGTTCGAGTGGAAAAACCTACGGTTCCAAGATTTCAAATCCGTTGACGCCTACAACTCCGAGTTATTTCGGATCGTTTCAATCATGAAACTATGTGGCGATGAAGTGTCTGACAATGAGCTGCTGGAAAAGACATTGTCAACATTTCATACTCAGAATATTGTGCTTCAGCAACAATACCGCGCGATGAAATACGCGACATATGAGGATTTGATCTCTTGCTTACTCCTAGCAGAGAAAAATAATGAGTTGTTGATGAGGAACAATGCTCAAAGGCCCCCGGGATCAGCCCCACTACCAGAGGCCCATCAAATCGAAGGAGCCAAGAGAGAATCCAACTACGTCCAGCGTGACAGATCCTCTGATCGTGGCCGTGGACGTGGCAATGGACGTGGAAAGCGTGGCAATGGACGTAGAAATTCGAACATAGGCAACCGACCTAACCTCAGTTACGGTCGCGGTAAAGGTCGAAGAATTTTCAAACCGACCCATTCAGCCAACTCGACCAATCCATCCCCTTGCCACCGATGCGGGATGTCAAATCATTGGTCCAAGAACTGTCGCACTCCCAAGTTCCTTTGTGATCTCTATCAGAAGCACGAGAAAACTCATCCTGAAGCTAATCTGGTTAACCAAGATTATGAAGGTGACTTCAAAGATGACAAGGCTGATCACATGGATTACCAGACCTCAGACCTTCTTGATTGATTTCGACATTCAGATATTTGCTTTATATTGACAATATTTATTTGGGCTTTGTTTGATTTTGATTTGTGTTTTTTTTTTTTTTATGCACACATTATTTTATGCAATGGTTTATTTAATTACTTATTTAAATCGTACCTCTTGTCTATTAAAGTTATGAACGAGCTCAAACACATCATTGTGGTGGACAGTGGATCCAGCCATACCATACTAAAAGACAAGAGATACTTCATAAATCTCATAATAAAAACCGCACACATTAGCACAATAGCGGGTACCTCGAGCCTAATAGAAGGCCACGGCCAAGCCCATGTGTTGTTATCAAACGGCACACATCTAGAAATACTAGATGCACTATACTCACCCAGTTCAAAGAGAAATCTATTGAGCTTCAAAGATATAAGACTAAATGGTTTCCACATCGAAACCCAGGGTGAAGGGAACAAAGAATCCCTACTGATTACTAAGATCTCACACGGCCATAAACAAGTCCTTGAGACTATACCCGCACTATCTACTGGCCTTTACTATGCTAAGGTCAGTATGATTGAGGCTAATGTTGCTATTAAAGCACGATTCAAAGATCACACTATTTGGCACGACCGACTTGGTCATCCCGGTACGAATATGATGCATAAATTGATTCAAAGTTCTAAAGGGCACACCTTTAAAGAAAACCGATTTTTCCCTCAGCACCTCACGTGCACAGCTTGTTCACAAGGGAAGTTGATCACTCGGCCTTCATCAGTCAAAGTGTCTAAAGAGACCTTGAATTTTCTGGAACGAATCCAAGGAGACATATGTGGTCTGATCCACCCACCCTGTGGGACATTTCGGTATTTCATGGTTCTAATTGATGCATCGACCCGCTGGTCGCATGTTTGTCTATTGTCTTTTCGAAACCAAGTATTTGCTAGGTTATTGGCCTAAATCATCAGATTGCGAGCCCATTTTTCAGATTTCCCACTTAAGACTATACGTCTTGATAATGCTGGTGAATTCACTTCCCAATCGTTTAATGAGTATTGTATGGCCATGGGGGTAAGGGTTGAACATCCTGTGGCACATGTCCATACACAGAATGGATTGGCTGAATCATTCATTAAACGAATTCAATGGATTGCTCGACCATTACTCATGAGGTCGCAGCTCCCGGTCTCAGCTTGGGGACATGCAGTCTTACATGCTGCTGAACTAATACGCATTCGGCCATCTAGTGAGCATAGATATTCACCATCCCAATTGCTAACGGGTCATGAGCCAGACATCTCCCATATTAAGACATTTGGGTGTTCAGTCTATGTACCCATTGCACCACCACAGAGAACTAAAATGGGACCTCAGAGGAGGATGGGAATATATGTTGGTTTTGATTCTCCCACCATTATAAAATATCTTGAGCCGACCACGGAGACCTATTTAAGGCCAGATATGCGGATTGCCAATTTGATGAATCGGTATATCCCGTCTTAGGTGGAGAGACACACAAGCTGGTAAAGGAAATTTCATGGAATCAAACATCCTTACAATGGCAAGATCCTCGGACTCTAGAATGTGATTCAGAGGTCCAAAAGATTATACACTTACAAAAGCTAGCTAATCAATTGCCAGATTCTTTTGCTGACCCGAACAGAGTAACCAAATCGTACATACCAGCTTGTAATGCACCAGTACAAATAGATGTCCAAAAAGGACAGACTCAAGTTGCTACAGAGTCTGCATCACGTAATAAACGTGGCAGACCATTAGGTTCCAAAGATAAGAATCCCCGGAAACCAAAGAGAGGTGCAACGGTTGAAACCGGGATTCCTGAAATAACAGACATAGCCGCGGCTGAGATTCACTCTAGTGAACCGATACAAGAGGTTTGAGACGCCAAATCTCAAGGTTCCGAAGGGATCAATAATAATGAAATCTCTATCAATTATAGCATGTCTGGAACTCAATGGAACAGAAAAGATATCGACATAGATGTAATCTTTGCATATACTAGGTAGCACTTGAGGTTGCGCACACACAAGAGGATCTAGAACCCACGTCTATAATTGAGTGCACTCGTAGATCAGACTGGCTAAAATGGAAAGAAGGCATAAACGTGGAGTTAAACAGTCTAAAGAAAAGGAATGTGTTTGGTCCGATCATAAGGACACCATTCGATACTAAACCAGTGGGCCACAAATGGGTCTTTGTGCGTAAAAGAAACAAACTCGGTGAAGTCGTTAGATACAAGGCACGGCTTGTAGCACAAGGATTCTCACAGAGACCCGGAATCGATTATGAAGAGACTTATTCTCCTGTGGTGGATGCAACTACTTTTCGATTCCTCACAAGTCTGGCCATAAAAGAAAATTTAGATTTGCGGTTAATGGATGTTGTAACCGCCTATCTCTATGGACCACTGGACAATGAAATCTATATGAGATTACCAGATGGCATCGAGCTTAAAGATAAGCATGCATCTCGAGATCAGCACTGCATTAGGCTGAACAAATCCTTATATGGACTGAAACAAAGCGGACGTATGTGGTATAACCGGTTAAGTGAATATCTCATCAGAGAAAGCTACAAAAACGATCCGATCAGTCCATGCATCTTTATCAAGAAATACGAAAACAAAGGATTTGTGATCATAGCAGTATACGTGGATGATTTAAACATCCTCGGAACATCTGGTGAAATCGCCCAAACAGTAGAATGCTTAAAAGCAGAATTTGAAATGAAAGACCTGGGCAAAACTAAATTCTGTTTGGGGCTACAACTTGAGTACATTAAAGATGGAATCCTTGTGCATCAATCAACATACATTGAAAAGGTACTCAAGAAATTCAATATGGACCAGGCCCACCCATTGACCAGCCCAATGGTTGTGAGGAGCCTCGGATTGGACAGTGATCCATTCGGTCCAAAGAAGGACGATGAAGAAGTTCTCGGTCCTGAAATGCCATACCTCAGTGCCATAGGAGCATTAATGTACTTGGCTAGTCACACTAGACCAGACATCTGTTTTGTCGTGAGTCTCTTAGCTCGCTTTACCTCATGTCCAACTAAAAGGCACTGGAACGGTATTAAACACATCCTAAGGTACCTACAAGGGACTAAGGACTTAGGATTGTTTTACACTAACCAACACAAGGATGGGCTAGTTGGTTTTGCTGATGCAGGATATCTATCGGATCCGCACTGTGCCAGGTCTCAGACTGGTTATGTTTTCACGCATGGAAGAACAGCTATCTCATGGAGATCTATGAAGCAGACAATCGTTGCCACCTCATCTAACCATGCGGAAATCTTGGCCATTCACGAAGCTAGTAGAGAGTGTGTCTGGTTGCGGTCCATGACTCAGCACATCCGATCAAATTGTGGTATGAACGAAGATAAGGAGCCAACGGTTATGTTTGAAGACAACGCGGCTTGCATTGCTCAGCTCAAGGACGGTTATATCAAAGGGGATCGGACGAAGCATATTCTGCCCAAATTCTTCTTCACTCATGAATTACAGAAGGATGGTCAGGTCAAAGTTCAGCAGGTCCGATCAAGTGAGAATTCAGCCGACCTATTCACCAAATCATTGCCGACTTCAATACTCCGGAAGCTTATTTATCAGATTGGGATGCGTAGACTTAAGGATCTACAGTGATGCTCAAATCAGGGGGAGTAATGCGTGTTGTACTCTTTTTCCTTCACCATGGTTTTTCCCACTGGGTTTTTCTGGTAAGGTTTTAATGAGGCAACATTCCCCAGCGCATTATAGAGATCCCGGTTGAGTATCAGGCACGGTTATTTCGTCCAAGGAGGAGTGTTATAAAACATCTTGTGGACTCATTAACTGGCCTCATTAGGCCCATTAGGATTTTATCTTTCCTTTGTATCCCGAAACTCATATATATATATTCTCTTATCTCATTAATAAGATGGATTAGTTTACAACAGTATTTTTTTTTTTTGCTTGAGAAATGTTTCTAATTAAGAGGTATTATTTGTACGGAGATATTAGGGAATGCGACAAGAAGTTCCTAGAATCCTCTGGGCGTTTCATCACTAATAAGTCTCTCTTTTTTTTACCTTTTTCTTGGATTCTCCAGTTTCAGATGCATTACGCCATGAACGGTGATCCCAAGCCGGAGATGATGGATACCGACTCCGGCGAGAGTTTCATGCTCGACAAACCCAGCGCCGCCAAAGATTTCCTCTCCGTCGCTCGGAGACTCGTCGATCAAGGAGAGCCATCAGAAGCTCTTCAAGCGGTATTTTCAATTTCCTCTTCCCTTTTTGCTTCGGAGCTGTCACCTTTGCTGTTTTTTTTGTTGTTGCTATCTTTAAACTTTGATTAAGGTTCGTTGGAAATGGCTTAAGATTTAGTTGATGGGTTTAGGTTATGAAGATTGCAAGATCGAATTAGATGCCACTAGATGATATTTGTTTGTGCATAAGGATGAATAATTAAATTTTTTGGAGGTTTTTGTTGTGTTTGATGTATCAGAAAGACATATTATTTGTATGATCACCATTAGTTACCATTATAACTTTGGATTCTTAAGCTCGAATGTGTATTTTAAGTTTGAATTATTACATTCATCCCCTTCAACTACTTGCCAACAGATACAGCAGCATCGCCTTCATCCCTTGGTCAAGTCTCTTCTATGATGAAGTGAATAAAAAACTAGTTTACTGGTTTGAATCCTATCACATCGTCTTCATCCATTGGCTATCATATTAAGAAGATATAAAATTGTAGAAAAGTGATGTCTTCTTATAAAATAGTGAGTTAAGTGTAAACATAATTATATTGCTAGTTCTGAGTATGCAATTCTAATGTTATCTTCTTCTAGACTTTCAGAATGATAAAGTATCTTCCTTGTTGAATTGGGATTGGTTGTGAGTGTTTGTCGTGTGTGTAGAAATCATGATTTGAGTTCCCGAGCAACTGCATCATGAGACTTGTACACTGGCAAGATCGTTCACTTTATATATATATAGACTGCATTGAACCTTTTTCTTTGTGCTGAGTCAGTCTGTCTTGTTCTGAACAGGTTGTGATGGCGATGAGAACCCAAGGAGGAGATGAGGCGGTACTTCAGATTCTGAACCGTACCCGTGAACTTTACAAGCGTAGAATCCAGGAAACAGCTAGTATGGATCAGCTAGCTTCTATATTTGCAGAGTGTGCCATTACAGAAGCACAGCCTCTTGGGCATGAGCGAACATCGAAAGACTTATTTGGTACGAAAGAAACAGTTACAGCAGATGCTCATGGCATATCCATTCTGGAAAAGAGTGGGAGGTCACAGATCATGCTCGATGCCTTTGCTGATGGAAGCAGCTTTATCTGTCTGCAATGCGGTGGTCTGGTGAGCATCCATAGGAGAGATGAACACTATGCGTACTGGTGTAGCAATATGTAATGAAAGGATGCTATTTTGTTTGGCCATGACATGAGAATCTGCGGCATATTGCCTTAGCTGTAATATTTTGGTGTCAATTGTTGTTGTCTTTGAATGCAATGGGAGATATAATATAACACCTAAAAATTGTCTTAACCTTTACATGTAATGTGTCTTGTGCTAATTAATAAAAGCTTGAAGGAAGGACATTGTATCATGTCTCCCTCAGATTGGTTTTTTGCTTTGTTCATTGCTCTTGATTCATGTCTCAATCTTGTTTAAGCTATGACGCACTACAATCTGTGTTCGTCATCTTGTGAGACTTGAAACAAAACTAGACACTAAACAAATATTTTTCTCATTTACAACAAAACAAAGAACAAATAAAACTGGTATTGTTCATACAAATATCTGCAACTTGAGGACGAGGTTTATTTCCTCCATGAACTCCTTTAGTGATGTGTATAAGATGTCAATTCTATCAACATGACAAGAACAATCTGACTCCTAGAAAGCCGTCAACTATCTGTTAGCTACAGGTGACAGCAAGCGATCAGTAGCACCTGCGGCTCATCCTGATGGTTCTCCTTAATACGGTAGACACGCCCAATAACGAGGTTCCCAATATCACACAAAACCTTAAAAGAGTTTTCCTCCCAAATGAAACACGGCAGCAAGTCTAGTCTCTGTTGTGCATGGATCGATCGTTAGAAAAGACAAAGAAATCCTCTCCAAGTTTCTTAAATAATAATGGAAGGATTTGTTACCTGCACCCATTTGTATGATTCTTTCCATAAAGTCTCATACTCACAAGTAGAGAGAGCTTTAACAATAAAAGATTCTCTCAGAAAATGGCAAGCAACTAGATCACATGATCTTATTAGGCAGAGCCTTGAGTCGGGGTTTTGCCTTGAGGAGTGTTTCGTCACTGTGCCTAATCCACTCAGAGAGTCTCCATGGCTTTTGCCACTTCCATTTAAATTGAACGATCCACTGGTGATGACTTCTCTTCCACCTCCAAAGTTTCCCACCTTGTTTTCCTACGGCTGATAATTTTCTCATCGATACTTGTCCCATCGGTACCATCTGCACCACCCAAAAGTACATAGGACTCTTAGACCACTATAATGAAGCCTGTATTTGCAGCTATTTATGCACCAACGTAATCCTAGGGAAGCATAGTAAAATGAATTTAACCTTCTTGTTTGTATCAATAAATGCAGCCGATCCTCTCACTTTTCCGTTAGCAATCCCTGGGGTAAATTTTAGCTGTTTTTGTGCTGGCACGGTCATTGGAGAAGGTGTGCTCCGGTCTTCAGCTAAATCTTTCACTGAACTCGGTGGGGTTCCCTATACCAACATTTTATTTTTCATGCGTTACTATCGCTAACCAAAACTAAAGTACACAGAAATACGGATAAAATAAGAAAGGTGGTATTATCTTACTAGTGAAGTTGCAACTGCTTGCTCCCTCAATTTTAACTCCTTTTCTGCTTCTTTCCTTCTCAACTCACTCTGCCTTAGAAGGCCAACAATTTCTTTGAACTGATCTTTCATTTCTTTTATTTCTACATCTTTCTCCCATAATTGGCACCTGCATAAGAAAAGAAAAATGCATGAAAAGCTTGATTGGAGATTATAACTCTAATGCCGAAAATGATTTTCTTGAATGTTGGTTTGCCACTTGAAAACTCAAGGCACCTTGTTTCTGCAAGAGAGTTGAACATATATTGAAGCAAATTCTTTGCCTCTCCCATTGATCGTAGCTGGTTCCAGCGGCCACGGTTTGTAAAGGCACGCTCCCGTTCTTCTGCCTCAGAAAGTTGTGACGCCATCGCTACTAGAGAATTAGAAGATATACCAAGCATGTTCTCAAGTGAAGATATTCGGGCCATCCTTGCATTAGGTGACAACGATGAAGCCCTGAAACAAAATTCGTTATTTAAGGACAGGGAAAACTTAGAAAGCGATGAAAATTCATGAAAAAGTACCTAGCAAAGCCATTCTTTCCTCTTGGAGGACTTAACCCTTTCGCTGCAAACTCATCCACTTGTCTTAAAACAGCCAACTCTTCTGCCAGAGCAGCTCGTCTGTAATTATCGTCATATGCATAATCAGTAACCACAAAAAAAAGAAAAGGTAATGGTCGTTGTGATGCTAAAATTATTGCAGAGGTGAAATGCATTCAGGACATACACTTGGCTTTGTTTCTCGTACTCATGACGTACTTCATGCACATTCACCATGACTTCCAACTCATGATCAAGCCAACGCTGCAACGATTTCTCATTGGTCTACACGAGTATGAATTGACTTAGACTTTTCAAGAATCACAATGATACAAACTACACAAGATAAAGAGAAATGGGACTGGGTTAAATCCGTACCTGACCATTTGTTCCAAAGCCATTTGTACCAGCTACATAAAATAGTTTTTACTTAGAATATCAAAAGCATAAAACAATAACCAGCTTATTTTCCGAAATAAGATGAGAACTCCTGCATGGCCCAAGATATCTATGCAATCGGCTCCATGCATCAACTACTTTAGGTGCAATTTCCAACAGACTATGAAAATGTATCAAAACAATCAACTAACTGCTCAGTGGCATGGTTTCATTTAAGTGTTCAAGTATTTTACTATTGCTCAAACCACAGAACACCAAATCGTAAAGTATTATTAATCATACCCGCGTGTTCACGAGGAGATGATTTCCGAGCTTCCAACAACTCTTTCAACCTTTTGGTAGCCATTGCAGCCTCTTCTGTCTTCCTCTGAAGAACCTGAGAGTGAAAATTTTCTTTAGTTTCACTGCTGAATCTTCTATTTTTTTAATTTTCTTTCCTGGTCTTTCAGAGATAATGGAAAATACTTAAGGTTCAAGCTTTCAATATTACATTGTAACAATCTTGTGCTTACCATTTTCTGGCGCTGATTTAAAGCTTGCAGCTTGTGCCTTTCATACTCGCTCTTTCTCCCTTCTTTCCGTAACTGTATAAGTTTAAATTTTAGGTAAAAATAGAATCAAAGATTATTTGAGAAAAGACTTAGTGTGTCAGAAAATATCAATGCAAGGACTTAAGTAAAAAGGAAAAGGTACCTGCAAAAGTTCCTTCTCCCGGGAGGCTTTCCACTGTCTAAACTGTTCTGCTTCTTGTTTCATTCTGTGCTGCAGCTGAACCTAGAAAGGCAAAAGGAAAAGAATCAAACTAATGCACTTTCAAAGAGAAGATGTGACATGAGTCTATATGCATGACTTGAAAAAAATTGATGGATGCATTTTCAGAGTAAATCAAAAAGATGTATCATATTTATACCTTTTGTGCTTTGATGGATTGGATTTCATCTTGTAACCTCCGAGCCGCGTCATCGCTCTTTTGTTTCTGCTTCAGTAGCTGAACCTGGTTCTCTTGCTTTTTCTTAAGGTCTAGAATCTGTGCTTCAAGCGCTTTTAAGTTCTGAGTATGCACATCTTGCAACTTCTGCGCTTGACCATCAGAAGCAAGGTTCTCAATTTCAGCCAACAGACGGTTTCTCTCTTCCTGAAAAAAAGAAACAATTCAACAACTCATCATATGCTTTTAATGAAACTTCCAAGACGAAACCTGAGAACCAATGCAAAATGATATTCCACCTGAACAGATCTCTTTTCATCCTCCACCTCTGCAATTTTCTTTCCAAAATGCTGCTTTAGCGCAGCCGGATCATAACCGTCAAAAAGCTTCATTTCAGACTGTTTTCAAACATCGATTTAAGCAGTTATAATCATGAATAAATCTCTGTAAGCCAAAACGGAACCCCGAGGAATCCCTCTGCATAAATAACAAGTAAATGAGACCTCTTTTTCTTCCAGACGGCGGTTCAGTTCATGCAACTCTTTGTCCATACTATTTTGCAAGAGCTTGTGCTCCCACTCCTTTGCCTCTTCGTCTATTTCCCTTGAATCACCTGCATATAGCAAAAACTCTTGTAACACTACTGTCTTTTAGTTTTAGAACTCTTTTGAGCCTAAAAGAAGGCTCGTTTCCACCTTTAACTATTTATCTTTCTTATACCTGTTGTGGCTTCAACCATGGGATAATTGGAGGACTCTATACTGTGCAAGCTCCTTTTCAGCCCATCGGGTCTCACAGAACCAACAATATCATCCTACCACCAAATAATTCAACATTTCATAATAGTAAAAAGGATCTACCATATATAGTCTACCTCAATATGGGTAGTCACATATAAGAAAAAGTATTAGTTAGAATATTACAGTTTGTATGTCTTTAAAGTCTTTTTCAGAATGTTCTACACCAGGACATCTGCTACGGTACTCATGAAGTTCACGACAAAGGTCTTCATTAGCAGTTTCAAGCCACACAATCCTTTCCTTAAGAACCTACATCATCACACCAACTCTTAACCTTTATACTCCTGAAAAACTGCTCGAACACAAATAAATCCAGACACTAAGGCTAACATACCTGGATTTCTGCACATGAGGATCCTCCGGTCCGTAAGGAGAGCTCTGCCTGCAAGTATTCTACCTGTTGGCGCATTTTTAACATCTCACTGGACACAGGATCTCTATTAACCTGCTTTTGAAGAATCATATCATTGGAAGAGAAAATTAGAGTAATCTAGTTTCAGTCAATAATTAGTTTCTTTGATTGGCATAGTCGAATAGCTTACAACAGGTTTATTCCGGATGTTTCGAGCACGGTTTGCATATTTCAAAGTGTTAAGTGTTTCCTCCGCGTTGATATCTGCAGGACTGATGCAAGCTGGAACCCGAAAAGCAAGCATAGAGAAATTGAACGAGCATTAACCAAACTTGAAAGGACTTAAAGCAGAACTTCCTCAGAAAAATAAGAATGAAAATAAATGATAAAACTTGCAGGTTACCTATCATCACAGTTCTGCTGTTACCCCCAAGGGAATCCTATAAAATTAACATTCGCAACTTTTGAGAATGAAGCAAACACTGAACAATGTGACATCAAGAAATTTGATAACAAATATACCTGCAAAAGCCGTGTAAGTTTACTGTCCCTGTAAGGAACATGGGCCCCGTCTTTACGCTTTTTCTCATCACCGAGCGCGCTGATTACATTACCAAGCGCAAGGAGGCCTTTATTTATGTGAACTCCTGGTGAAAAGAATCAACTTCCATTACAGCACAGTGATCAAAAGGCTTATTACTGGTTTAGAAAAGATAATGCAACAGAAGAACACATACCTTCCTTAAATCTCAAACCGTCAGAACCAGTTCTTTTGGCTCGTTCCGAACCAGCAAGGTCTACTAAGTGTAACTTGGCACACAGATATTCTTCTTTCAAGCTCCCATTGTAAGCACCGTTTTCAGGAAAATCTGTATTAATTTTGCGCATTTGCTCCACGGTGATAGTGAAAATGGCATGTGAACGACTGCAGGCCAATAGAAAGCAAAACAGACTTTTATGACAGTTTTAAAAGGTACTGACCGCAATGTCCTATTTGGGGTTTTAAGTTGTACATATAAATATTAATAAGACAATATTATAGGTCACCTGGACTGATTGTTCATGTTAGTACTACCGGTAGCCCTGCTGACCGACCCTTGGTCAAGGCAAGCTGCCATCTCTTTCAGCGTACTGACGCTAACTTCTGTGGATCCTGCTAGTGTGATAACACCGTTGGATGTTTCTCGGATCTGTATTGGTGGCTTCCCAGGGACATGTGCTACCTTGCCAACGTGTCCAGTGCTAGTAGTGTCTGATTTGTTTACAGTGCAAGGATCCAGCAAATCTTGAACCTCTTCTTTATGAATCTACCATATCAAATCATTAATGTAAGGGTTACAAATGAATCAACAAAGAAACCGCAAGAAATCTGTTTAAAAGAACCTCGATAAAAGAAACATGGATCTGAAACTCAATCTGCTGTTTCAAAGTCTCTATCTTGTTGAAAAGAGCGTTCATAACTTGAGGGATGATTCCGGTTTGGCTGCTATCTCCGCAGCCCGTACCCATTGTATATGTTTTACCCGAACCCGTCTGTCCATAAGCAAGAACGGTAGCATTGTAGCCTTGAAATAAGCCATCGACGAGCGGGGCAGCACATTCTTCATACATTTCAGTAGATGGAGAACCAGAGCTCCCATATACATGATCAAATGTAAAAGAATGTGATCCAATTTGTACCTGCATCATATTCACAACACAATTTTAAAAAGAAATGTTTGGATATTTACAATCAAAATTTCCATCTAAAAATTAAGCATGTATCCACCAAAAATTAATGATTTCAAACCACAATTCCCATTATTAACAATATCCAAATTTTTAGACTTTTTTTTTGCCAGAAGACAAGTAAGGGTCAGTGATCAGAATTAGCAACAAAAATTTAATGATGCAATAATTCTAAAAACAGAACTACTTGGTCAAACATGCATAAAATAAACACACTGAAAAAATCACTGATTCTAAAAAAATCGCGAGATCTAGATCTCAGGGCTAAATTCCGATTAAAAAAAGCTAATCAGTTGAAATAAAATTTCAGATAAAACAAAAATCTTCTGTAAAGTCCAGATTATGCAGACAGAAACAAAGCAGAGAAAAGAGTTTTAACATTATTGAAACAGGAAAAGAAAAACCAACTGTACCTGTGGTTTACCGGTAACGACAGTGACACAATCTTTACAACCTTGAATCCTTTCGTCGCCGATGAGCGGTCTGATGTGAACAGCAACCTTAACGGAACAATCATCCGGCGGCGTAGATTCCATTGGAAGTAGAGAAGAAGTAATCTGCAATCGAAAGATAGAGAAAAAGAAAGAGAAAGAGAGAGAGAGACAGTGTAGTTGCAGACAGACAAATGTGGTTTGATGATGTGTTTGGAAAGAGAGAGAGGGAGACTTGGAAAAGAAAAGGGTAGGAATGGAATTTTAAAAAGATCAAAACTTTTTGAGAAGAGAGAGCTTAACTGCAACGACAATAACACTCTTTTACTTCCCTTAGGCTTCACTCTAGTCCTTACTATCTCTTTCTCTCTGATAAAACGGACCGACGTGACTTTACTTTCACTCTTTCCCGTTTTAACCTCGCTCTTTCTTTCTATCTTTCAAGTGTGACTTCTGACAAAAAAGTGGTGGAGGTGGAGAATATTAGGTCAAAGTCTTTACTTTATTGCATGTGCCAGTGTAATGCACACATACCAAATGATTGTAGTTATTTATTATATAAGAGTTTTAGGGTTTGGTTTTTCTTTCTTTTCTGGCATAAAAAAAGAGCAATTATGTGCTCACCTAAATTACAACTGTAAGTTTTGAGTTTGTCTTCCTTATATTTGCAACTACCAACCCTTTGTGGAGTTATTTATGTCTCACAAGCTATGGCCAACGCATTGGTTTAAAGGTTTACATCTAATCTACAATTGTTTATAGTCAGTTTGGTCTTTAAATATGATTAGATAAGAAAACAGACACCGCCAAAAAAATGGGTTGGTGACGTAATTGTGAAGCAAAGACGGCCATAACATATAAATATATATATATATATATTTATTGAGAAGTGAAAAACTAAATTATAATTAGTCTTTTACAAGACTGATAAGGATTTATCAGCGACGGCCATGACATTCTTCGAGGTTCAAGCAGTATCATACGAATCTTGTCACCATTACCGCGGAATATGAGATCACTATCACGATATGAATACTATTTAAACTCAGTACCACCGGTTAATTTTAATATAAAATTATTGAAAAAGGATATATTAGTGAAAACTAAAAGAGAAATTGAAAAAATGTTAGATATAAAAGATAAACATTAAACCCATGGAGAAATGTTTAATTTTTTTTTTAAGCTTAATGCACAGAATTAGAATAAAAAAAAAAGGAAAAGAAAAAGAAAAAGCAAAGGACGACGTTTGGAGAAAGGTCCACAAGGAGAGACAATGCGAGCTGGCGGAGGAATCGTGGTCACGTGGCTGTAGCGATGGGTCCCCAAAGTATCAGCTTTATGGGAAGGAACTCTCCCTACTTCTCACTGCCCAAGCCATTCCTCATTTCGACTCCTTTTTTTTCATTTTTTTTTTTCGCCAAAAAACTATTATATTAAATCGTAATATTGTTTACAAAATATAAGCCGTCGCCAAAATAGGCCTTAACTATAGAGGTGGTGAAACATCAAAAGTAGCGAAGTAGAGAGGACAACAGTCTTTGCCATTATATTTGCAGCCACGATTGATTCCCGAGGTGCATGTCCAAATCGGAAACCGTTCACGGAGAGAACATTCCCAGCAATATCTGAAGTAAAGCTATCCAGTTTTGGCCAAGCCTTAAAGAACATTTCCACTCCTTTTTTCTCCATATATTAAAATTGCATCACGTTAAAAGAAGAGAGAATTACAATATTGACTTTCAAAAACTTGACGGCGATGAATAATATGCATATTATTTTACGTTTTTAGGTTTTAAAAATATGATTCTGCTATATATTATTATTTAATTTATTAAACTTTTACGTATTTAAAAATAATTTTGTTATATATTACTATTGTGTTAAAAATATAAGTAAAAGTAAAATTTTGTATACCTAATTTTCTAAGATTTTATAATTATTTTTAAAAACAATTATCCAATTTAAATATTTTTACGCAAAATTATTCAAATATTCTATTATTCATCTAGGATACCATTAGGGCATCTCCAACCCCACTCCAAATCCTACACCAAACTCCATTTTGGAGTAAAATCTCCTCCAACCCCACTCCATTTTTAACACCAAAATGGTGTAATCCCATTTTTTACACCAAATATGGAGTAATTTCATTTTTCACTCCATTTTGGAGTGGAACTTTTTAATTTATAAAGTAGTCTTTCAAGTTTTAAATGATTTAATTTTAAGAGTTATAATAATTTTTTTGACAAACAAAATTTAAAAATCTTATAATATTTTTTTAATAGAAAATATAATGACATAAACTCATAATATATTTAAAAATACATGAAAAGTCTGAAATTAAAAATAACATAGCATAAACTTAACACAACAACGATTTGTGACTTAATAAGTTAATAATCCGGTAAATCACTTCCGGATCCACCAAAATCACCAAAATATTGTCCAAATGAAGCAGATTGAGGCGGATCTTGTTGACATTGTTGCTGTTCGGCCCTTTTTTGGTAAATTCTTGTTTGTTCACTCTGAACATATGCACGAAGATTTGGATCTTGTATCGAGTTCAAGTCTTGGAACAAAAATTTGTTTTCTTCCTTAAATTCTTTCAAGGCGTAGTTCTTACTTTGAATTGAGGATGAGCGCGATCTCGATGCACCAATTGAAGTCGGAAGAGAAGCTCCACCTCCAGAGGTCGAAATAGTTGAGGACAATAATAGTCGGTTCCAAGATTTTCTTGCTCGATTTAGAGAAATTAAAAATAAAGACGCTCATCTCTCACTTCGAAATGCGTTAATTGATCATCTTTGGGAAAAATATACAAATGGTGATGAATAAATTAAAATCTACTTTGTTTTGTTATTTTATGTGATGTAATGTGGTTTTTCTTATATTATAATGGTTAATTTAAATTAATATCATAATTTATGGAGGTATTAAAAAGAAAAAAATTGGTGGATCTATTTGTAAATTTTATAAGTAAAGTGTATTTTTAGCAATTAAAAATAAAGTAGAAAATGAGAATATACTTAAAATATTCTTTTTGGAGTAGAAAATAGAGTTATACATTGGAGAGAAATCCAACTCCATTATGGAGTTACTCCATTTTGGAGTAAAAAATGGAGTATCACATTGGAGATGCTCTTAGACCATATAATTACTAGAATAACATGTTTAAAATGAAGTTTAATAGAATGGTTCAAAAATTTTGAAAACCCATCAAACCCATTTTGAGACAAACTAATTATTCAAATTGCCATTTTGAATTATAATATAGCAAAAAAAATAACATATAATGCAGATAAAGTAATTAAAAACTAACAAAAATATTAAATATCTAAGTAACATCCCCTTACTAATATTTGGAGAGTACCTATTTGTAAATAACATTTAAATTCTAAAAAATTACATACAATATCACTAGTCTTAAGAACTAACATAAAAATAATTATTAAGGGTAAAAATGTCTAAACATTTAATCTAATTTTACTATTAAAAATACATATTTAAAAATAAAATCTTCACAAAATCTATTTTCAATTTTATTCAAATTTTCTTAAATAAATTAATTGGTGAAACGAAAACTTAATTTAAAAACTAGTAAATATATAAATTAATAATAAATAATCTCTAGATTCCAAAATAAATAAATAAAAAAATTATAAAAAAATTTCTTAAATTTCCACTACAATATTACTACTTAAAATTAATTTAAAAATGATATAATACATATATAAAACTATTAATTGAGATTACACATTATAAACAAACACTTAAATTGTAAACAATTACATACAATATTATTGATCTTAAAAGCAAACAAGAAAAAATCATTAATGATAAAAATGTATTAGTATTTTATTCTTTATCTTTATAGCCAAAATAAAGTAATAAATCTTTCCCTACTACTCATCTAACCAAACACAATTATGTAATTAAAATCTTATTATAAATTAGACACAATTTACAATAATAAATCAACAAAATATTTTGTTTTACAAACATAAAATATATTAGTTAAATATTTATGTAAAATCTATTATTTATTTTAAAGAATAAAATGAATAGTTTTAAATAAAATCAAACATTTACAAAAATAGTTTTTTTATACTCATAGTTTTTATTATTTAATAATTACACATCTTGAAGTTAGTATAAAAATAATATATAGCCAAAATAATATAATAAATCTTTTATCAGCAATATACCTAAAAATATTAGCAATTTTAAACCCGAATCAAAAAAATACCCAAATAAAAAAATAATACCCGGATAACCAGACCAAAAATATATGAAAATACCCAAAAATATCCAAACATAATCGGATCAAAAATATCCAAACAATTTAAAAATATTCAAAAATATCTGAAATATACGAAAACTCGAAAATTTTAAAAATACCCGAAATAACCAAAAATATCTAATTTTTTTGGTTATTTGGATATTTTTTATTATTCTGATAAAAATATCTAAATACCGCCCATGGTCGAGCTCATGATCGAGTCTGGTGAATAAAAATGCAATCTTGATTTAAACCCAGCTCGACCACCCATGGTCGAGCTGGACCTTATCCGCACATTTTTTACCATTTTGCCCATGGCGTTTTAGGGTTTTAAGACTTAGTATAAATACTCTCTAAGTTGTTTAAGAGAGAGAACTCGTTTTTAGGCAGAAATTAGGTTTTCTTAAGTGTTCTTCAGATGTTCTTGCTTTCTGGATCCTGTATCTTTAATTCTACTGAGTATTTGTGTTTGAATCTTTCTATTCTATCTCTTCTCTTCCTTATCTTTTTACTTATGCAATTTATTTTGATTTCTGGGTTTGTGATTATGCTGTTCTTCATGGTTTCTGAGTAGTCATTAGGGTTCTTAAGGATGGGTTAGATTAGGTGTGGAATCTTAATCTTCTAGGTAGTTTAAGAGTAGATTGTTTGATTTCCCTTCTAAATCAGTGTTCTTAATGCTAATTTCTCTCTGATCAATTGAGATTAGAACTTAGGTGTTTTTCCGCCCAGAAGGTGTTTGATAAAATGCTTGACTGAACTGATGTTAGAGATTTGCATACCTAGCCTAAGGGATTAGTTGTCTAGGGTGTTTATTGACAATATTGAACTGAATCTTAATGCCTGCTAGGGTAGATTTCGCTAAGGGATTGGGTCTGGAACTGGTCTAGCTTGAGGTTACTTATTATGGGAGTGGACTTAACTGGTTGTGATGTTTGATGTCTAGGGAATAGCTTGATTGCGTTTGTTAAACCATCTAGGTAGATTAAGAGGATGCACCAAGTCAATTACCCCATCCTTAGGACCTGCTCCGTTCTTGATTGATTTTCGTGTTCTGTTTTCGTTCTGTTTCTATTCTGTTTATTGTCTTAGCTTTACTCTGTTTCTGTTCTGTTTTCATTCTGTTTTAGTTTCTGTTATTGCTTTTGATTTCCTTTTGCTAGGTTGATAGTTTTACCTTCTCACTGCTTGTTTGGCTTGACTTAAACTGTTTGATTGCATCCTTCTTGGTTAATATCGCACCCATTTGGATTGACACCTTTCTGTATTACAATGACATGAAAATGCATTAAGGCATTTGACAGATAGCATAAACACAAAAACCTGCTATTTCAATAATCTAACTTTGGCCACAATATATTAGCTTTAAGATATTCTATCAAATAACAAACTCGATACTAGCTAATACTCTCTAATATTCAGATCTGAAGTTTTAATCCACTCTCGTGGTGCTAAGAGCTTCTATTCGTACCTCCTGATTATAACCTTAAGCATCTCCCATAGGATATGACTTAGCATTAAGATTGAACATTAGAGTAACTAGATCGGTCAAGAACAAACATACATAATGAAAATCCTATGAAGTAGATCGCATCATCGACCACCACCTTCATGGTCTAAAAGATCTACTCCTTTATCTCTCTGCGAGGTTACAGAAGAGATAGGACATATGTATATAAAAACGAAAGACAGTAAACTAAACTAAGAAGTGAAAGTAAATCAAAGCATAAATCTAAACAAAACCATAAGAAAGAGAAAACCTAAAAAGAAGAACTCTTTATTGAAGATGAGACAAAACATGGCTAGAGAGTCTAAGCTTATTTTTAGTGAGAATACATGAGTTTATATAGATTTTAGGAGGCTTGGAGGAGTCTACGACATCCTTAGAAGCTTCTGGAAGACATTAACTCATACAGCTAAAGCTTCTTCGCACGTTTCACTCGAGCACTACTAAAAAGTAGTCTCGAGAGATTAACCCGATCCATAGAGAGAATAGCATAATACACAGAGAATGCAAATGCAAAATTAATCTAGGCGGAATAATAAAGCAGGATGGTGTCGAGTCCTAAACTATATGATGCAAAATAAATAAAACATAAAATAAAATAAAATAATTAAATAAACTAAAACATAAAACAAATAACGTCAATTAAATAACTTAAATTATATTGCATAATTAAATTACTGAAATAAAATTTCATAAATTAAAGTACTTAAAATAAATAACATAAAATAAATAACATAAAATAAAGTGTATAAAATAAATTGTGTTATTTAATCGACATAAAATAAATGGCATAAATAAAGTCCGTAAATTAAATTGCGGAAATTAAAATACATAAATTAAATTAAAGAAATATAAATAACATAAATAAATAAACATAAATAAAATTACATAAATAAGTTACTTAAATAAATATTTACAGAGAATTTGGTGATAGTCGATTTATCAAGGATTCTAGATCATAGGTTTCATGTTATACTTTTTTAGTTTATGTTGTCAATCTAGGGATATTCGAAGTTAGACTAGGCCACTCTCGTGGAACTAGTCACTGTGTCAAACCCACTCTTGTGGCGACCTTCATGACATCATCAATTACTCTTATGTGTTAGACACACATCAATTGGCATTGTCACACTACCAACCTATTAACCAAGTGTTTAACTTACGTTAGAGTGTGTCTAAGAGGAAGAGTGAATGACAAATCTATTTCTAGAATACAATTCCCACTCACAATTAGATTAGCTTTAAGATACTCTATCAAACAACAAGCTCGGTACTAGCTAATACTCTCTAATATTCAGATCAGAAGTTTAGCCCACTCTTGTGGTGCTAAGAGCTTCTATTCGTATAACCTCTCGATTATAACCTTAAGCATCTCCCATAGGATATGACTTAGCATTAAGATTGAATATTAGAGTAGCTAGATCGGTCAAGAACAAACGAACATTACAAAAATCCTATGAAGTAGATCCCATCATCGACCACCACGCTCGTGGTCTGAAGGATATACTACCTTATCTCTCTGCGAGGTTACAGAAGAGATAAGGCATAGGTATAGAAAAACGAAAGACAATAAACTAAACTAAGAACTGAAAGTAAATCAAAGCATAAACCTAAACCAAAGCATAAGAAAGAAAGAAATCTAAAAAGAAAAACTCTTTATTGAAGATGAGACAAAAGGTGGCTAGAGAGTCTAAGCTTATTTCTAGTGAGAATACATGAGTTTATATAGAGTTTAAGAGGCTTGGAGAAGTCTAGGGCATCCTTAGAAGCTTTTGGAAGTCATTAACTCGCACATCCAAACCTTCCATATCTTGCATTTCATAAAATCGGAAGTTTCCATTTTTGCCCGGCGAATCAGCATCGGCCAGCCTGTATCCATGCTCTTAGTCGATAGTCGATGTTGAAGCTCAGGGAGAGCATCGACCACTCACGGTCGATGGTCTTCGTCGTCAGCTTCAATTTCGGGCTCGTGGAAGTGCATGACAGCCCTAGGTCGATGCTATTTGTCAATCGCCTGCTCTAGGTGAGCATCGACCACTCTTGGTCGATGCTGGGGTCGCTGCTTCCTTTGTGAGGCTCTTGAGATGTCTCTTCATGGTGTTTTTAGCCCGAGCAAGTAACTCCAAAGTTTCTATGGCTTCATAAGGCTCCAAAACAGTCTAAAAATGTATGATTTCCTCCAAGTACCTATAAACACACAAACAAATGCAAATTCACTCAAACTATCCTAAATGCTTGTTAGAACATATAAAATTAAGCTAAATGTATGCAAGAAAATAGGTAAAATATGATACTATCAAGGACCTAGCTGACAAAGGGTTTATCCACCCAAGTAGCTCGCCATAAAGAGAACTTGTGCTAGTCGTTAAGAAGAAATATGGATCCTTAAGGCTACGCATCAACTACTGGAGATTAAACAAGATGACAATCAAGAATTGATTTTCATTTTCAAGAATCAATGAGCCGTTGGACCATCTGTAAGGAGTTTCATGGTTCTCAAAGATAAATATGGGGTTATGATAGGACTCATATTTGCATGTTTTTATGCACTATAATAAGTTAGTTTTGAGATTTATAACTAATAATTAGTGTGAGTTCTAGTGTGTTTACATGTGTTTATATGTTTCTACGTATTTGGAGCTAAAACTTGATGTTTATAGTGTTTTTGGAGCCTGCTAGACCCTATGGGAGAGTTGGCACCACAACTTGGATCATACACATTCGGAGAAGGATTTTAGGAAATCGAAGAGCACCAAAATTGACCCCAGAATCGACCTATAGGGGTCGATATTGAGTCCAAAGAATTTTCTGAGAAAACTCGCGAAACTTGCATCGACCAGTCAGAGAAAAGGAGCCAGAATCGACCAATCAAGGTCGATTCTGACGTTCGAGAAAGTTGGGAAATTTCGTACGTGGCAAGACATGATTCAGACAACTTGTCATCTCGAGTTTTATGCTTCCAGAAACAAGATAAGGACGAAATAGAATATTCTAAGAATTCTTAGGACTATATAATCACTTGTAATCTCACTAGAAAACACAACTTTGAATAGAGAACTTTTGTAGCCACCACTTCTAAAAACCCTAATAAAGAGTTCTTTCTTTTTTTACTTCTTTTCTTCTGTTTTAGAGTAGATCTTTTAGACCGCTAGGGTGGTGGTCAATGATGGGATCTATTTTTAGGGTTTAATGTATGTTTGATTGTTTTTAATCGATCTAACTACCTTTCTATGCATCTTAATGCTAAGTATTCTCTTATTAGATATTTTAATACTACCATAGCTTAAGTGTACAACTGAATCCAGTAGGTGTGGTTGTACTATTAGAGATTTTCTGCGCCATGAGAGTGGGTAGAGATCTCAGATCTGCATTGTTGGGAGTATTAGCTATGGTCGAGTTTGTTATTTGATAGAGTAGCTCTATGCTTATCTAGCCCTGATCAAGTTAGGTAAAGATCTCAGGAGGACTTCACCACGAGAGTGGGATGGACTCTAGAACTAGATCTATCATTTACTTTGTGTCTTAGGCACGTTTTTACCAATACTGACCCTATTGGATCGCCTGGAAGTGTGACAAACCTTGCGATGTGTCTATCACTCATGAAAGTATTCGATGATGGGATTGTATGAAATGTATGTTCATTTACCACGAGAGTGGATTTGAATATAGAGACTAGCATACCACGAGAGTGGACTAGCAGACATGGAAAATCCCTAAAATGACGAACATAAATTTGTTAGGTAAAACATGAACCCTGGATATAGAATCGCCGAAATCTTACTGTCATCCAATTCTCTGTAATATTAGTTTATGTTTTATTTAATGTTTTAGTTTATTTATTTTATGCATTTAATTTTTGCTATTTAATTTATGCTTAGTTAGTTTAATTTATTGCTTTATTTATTTTATACTTTTATTTATTACATGTTAGATTAGAAACCACACCCCGTATCTTTGTTTTGCTTAGATTAGATTTAGACTTGTACTCTTTGTGTGTTATTCTCAGTCCCTTTGGATCGATTTCGTATGTACTAATATTGTATTTAACCGTGTATTTGCGGTCACATCGGATTAAACTCTCGAGACTACCCTATGGGTGGACTTGGGTGAAACCTGAGAATGGGATAATCAAAAAAAAATTCATGCATCATGTTATGATATCACTAGTTCTCAATATCAGAGTAGGACGTGCATTTCCTTGACCGATATGGGCACTTAGAGTTCGTGGTAATGCCATTCAGGCTGATTAACCCTCCGACCGCATTCATGGAGCTCTTGAATGATATCTATCGAGAGTTCCTAGATAAGTTTATGATTTTATTCATATACGACATCTTGTTCTACTATTATAACAGGGAAGAGCATGTCGAGAACTTAAGGACTATGCTCGGGTAGCTAAGGGTACACCAACATTTTACAAATTTGAGCAAGTTTAACTTCTGGCAAAGGAAAATCAGATTTCTAGGTTATGTCAACTCGGAAAAGGGAGTGGAACTAAATCTGTGAAGGCTCGCTACGATCATTGATTGGCTTAGACCTAAGAGTGCTACTAAGGTCCGTAATATTCTTGGTCTAGCTGGTTATTACCGCAAGATTGTAAAAGGACATACAAGTTTGGTTATGCCCCTCACACGGTTGATAGGAAAGGACATCCCGGTTGACTGGTTAGAGAAGTGTGAGGAGAGCTTTGAAACCCTAAAAGAACAACTAATTTAGATCCCATAGTATCAAGTGGTGTAAGTGGGAAGCATCCTATAACATCAAGTGATGCAAGCAGGAAAAAAACCGCGAAAGCATGCAGTAGATAGAAGGATGGAACCTCGATACAATAAGTGCACATTAGTAGGGGAAAGTTGTTATGCTTTCCTCTTTTAGGTTTCACCCAAGCGGTACTAGAGAGTAGTCGCCAGATTTTAACCCGATGTGACCGCAAGTGCACGGTTTAGATGCAATTGTAATACATACGAGATCGATACATAGGGATTGAGAATAACAAATAGAGAATACAAGTCTAAATCTAATCTAAGCAAAATAATAGAGATATGGGGTTTGGTTCCTAAAGACTAAAAGCATAAAGTAGACAAAGTAATAAATAGATAAACAAAGCTAACAATAGTAAATAAACGATCATGGTGATAATAAAGGATTTCAGGAAATCTATGTCTAAAATTCATGTTCTATAAGCTATATGTAATTGTTTGTCAACCTAGGGATTTTAGTGGTAGAGTACTCCACTCTTGTGGCATGGTAGTCACTATAGTCAGATCCACTCTCGTGGCAACATTCATGCATTGCACATAATCCCATTATCGATTATTAAGTTTCCGAAACACTTGTTTGGCGAACTACAAAGTTCTTAATAGACTTATTTCCAGAGTACAATCCACTCTTGTGACGATGCACTCCTAAGGCGTTAACCTACTTGATTAGAGCTAGACTAGCAGTACGCTCATCTATCGAGTAACAAACATATCGACCATAGTTAATACTCCCTAATATGCAGATCTGAAGCCTCAACCCACTCTCGTGGCGTGATATAGCTCATATTTACATACTTTTATGCATTCATATAGCTTAGTATTATGCATTCTAACTAACTCTCGTGGCGTGATAGAGCTCATATTTACATACTTTTATACATTCATATAGCTTAGTATTATGCATTCTAACTATCGTTTAGGACTACTTTAGTGTATTTGCATACACTTGTATGATTCTAGGTACTTGGTGAAAAACACTAGTGTTTGGAGTGTTTAAGAGTACTAACTGCTTATGGGAATGTTGGAGTTACTTGCTATGGATCACAAACGATCATGGAAGGTCTCCTTAGAGCTACACAAGCGAACATCGACCTTGTGTATCGACCAGATCAGGTCGATGCAAATCCAGAAAACTATCTAGGCAAGTAACACCGACCAGTAAATTGACCAGACAAGCCAGATGCAATCTCAGAAAAGTACATCGACCCAGAGCATCGACCAGAAAAGCCCGATGCAATCTCAGAGATAAAATACTCTTTTGATTGATATTAATGTTAAGGCACAAAAGAAGATGCAAAACTTGTTTATGAATGAGATTACATGTGTTTATATAGTTAGAGATTTTAGGAGCAAACAAATCAAGCCCATAATTGTTTTAGAAGCCTAAAACTCGAATATGCCAAGTTGCCTTCGTCTTTGATTGACACATCATCGAAATTTCTATTTTTCTCGGGGTAGCATCGACCACGACAGGTCGATGCTCTGTGTCGATGGTCACTCTTTTTCTGCTAGCATCGACCATAACAGGTCGATGCATAGGACAATGAATTGCCACAGGAAGTGTATCGACCCCATCTAGTCAATGCTAGGGTCGATGCTCAGCTCGTAAGACATTACAAAATCTTTCTCGGAACGTACATAATCGAAGCAATGACTCCAACTCTTCCATAGGCTTTAGTAGGCTCTTAAAACACTCTAAACATCAACGTTTAGCTCCAAATACTTAGAAACACATAAACATATGCAAATGCACTAAAACGATACTAAATGAATGTAAGAATGCATAATACTAAGCTAAATGCATGCACAAAAGTATGTAAATATTTGTGCTATCAACTTCCTCACATATATCCTTTGCCTGTCCTCAAGCAAACAAAAGCTAAGCATACTGAAGTAATCCTAAAAACAACTATAAAGATAAGGAGAGTGAACGTGTACCTTGTGCCATTGTTGTGCTAATGTTTTTTGTCTTAGTGGAGGCGAAATGATCTCTAACGTACTTTATGTACTTCACCATAAGCATAACAACTCACCTTAATTCAAACAGCTCCTCCTACGAACTTAGACTTCTTATTTTTGACTCCTTTTTTAATTCCCAAGACCGTCTTAGTACAATTCCTTTCTTCTTCCTTTTCTTACTTCAAGGTCGATCGATTTCTCCTTTCTTTTCTAGAGTATCATTTTATTTTTCTATCGATCGCCCCTTTTCTTTCCTTAGGACAGGTTTCCATGAGACGCGAACGTTAAAAATGGTAGCTTCACACCCTCGGTTCACTTCTTTACTACCAAGGATAGAGCGTTGTACTTTGTATAGGTCAGGATCATCTCTCATGAGAATTGTTCTGACTTGTTCTTTAAGTCGCGCCTTTATGTAAAATTCCTTTACTTACCCAATGGTCTCCCTAGTTTTGCTGAAGTAGAGGTCAAGGTTATAAATGAAAAGAACTTTCTCGAACGTAATATCATCCAGAAGCGATCTAACAAGACGTGTGAACTGATAGAGCTTCTCCGTGCCTATTCGTTTAAAGAACCATGTCGTGTCATATCTCCTTATTGGTTAGTGTGGACATCCTAGATGAGAGTTCCTTGAGAAGCGAGCTCCTCTGAAAAGTTGTTCCACGTCTTGAATCGTCTCATCAGTTCCTTCGAAGTATTCCTTTAAGGGATACCTTTTCCACGCATCATTAAAGGAATTCATCTCGGGATACATTCGACTAGCATTTGGAACCTCTTATTGTTGTTAAAGTTGATCAATCTTGGCCTCCTTTTATGGATAATGACAATACTACAACTCCTCTTTGTATCATAATCATGTCAGTCGCTTCCATGTAGGTTGTTGTGTTGTTGTTTCATCTTCGAAGAAGTGGCTTGGGCATCTCCAGTAAGAGCATTGACTAGGATGGGTTGATGCTGAGGTCTGATACTGCTTTTATCGACCTAGTTTAGTTGAGACTGAAGTCTGGCATTTGGCCCAGCAAGTGCATCGGTTTGGTTTGGCCGATGGGGTCCTCCGATGGCATGAACATCGACCTCATATGGTCGATGCATAGGTCCTTGAGTTCGCCCAGCAAGTGTATCGATCCTTACCCATCGATGCAAAGGTCTGATGGACAGAGTATCGACTTGATTTAGTCGATGCACTTGTCCGATATGGCTTGTCGAAGTACTTTTTGATGCGTTCTCATCTAATCTCTTGATGTTCTTCAGTGAGATGATGTTGAAAAACTCTTTATGATTCATTTCTGGCTTACCGGGAAGCATTCCTTGGGGTCTTTGAGTAGAAGAAGCAACTTGTGTGGTTTAAGTCTCTAACATATTAATGCGGGATGCGAGCCTGTCAAATTTGTTATTAAGCTCGTTGCATCTTCCATGTACGTTCTTGAAGCCCTCATTAATCTCGACAAAAGCCTGTGCTTTCCCCTCGAGGATACGTTGTAGCATGCCTTCGTACGTTTCCTCTTTCCGTTAATGAAAATTGGATCCTCCTTTTCCTTGAAACTTTTGTGGTGGGTAAGACGGCTTGTTAAACTGATTGTTTGGTCTGAAATCTCCATGTTGAAATAAAGGAGTTAATGGTCTCATGGGTGGGTACGCTTGATCTTGTGGGTTCTTAACATTGGTGTTTCTGTATGAAATATTCGGGTGGTTTCGAAAATTTGAGTCAAAACCACCACCTTATCTATATCCTTTTACAAAGATAACCTCATATTGATTCTCTTCACTAGCATCCTCCTCAACATATCCCTTAGTAGCATCCATCTCATCAACAAAGTGCACGTGTCGCTTCGTCGCTTGCAACACCTTGTCGAACTTATCATTCAACGCCTTAATATCTAATCTCGTCTTGTCACCACCATCATCAGCATATCGATATTTCTTATCATAATCCTCTCCACAGTTGGCATCACTTTGAGCAAATTCTTCACTAACGTCATACCGTGTTCAGCATTTTATCCCAAAAAGTTACCGTTGCTTGCCGTTTCAAGAGGCACTCGGTATTTTGGCAAGACTCCTCTCTAGGGGGTGCTCAGCAGCGAATCCTCACTAAAACCATGGTGTTGATATTGAGTAGTGTACCTCTTGAATCGCTCCCATGTCTCCCCAAAACTTTCGGATTCCTTCTGCACAAAGCTCGAAATCTTGTTACGTAGATGAGTTGTCCGGGAGTTAGAGAAAAACTTAGCGAGGAACACCTTCCTACACTAACACCATGTTAGAATCGACCTTGGTGGTAGACTCTTCTTCCACTAATTCACTTTATTACCCAAAGAAAATGGGAAAAACCTTTTTCTAGAGGGATAATTAGTAAGAATCTTGTCCGAGAAAGATAACTAGTGAGAACCTTGTTCTAGCCGGATAATTAGTAATAACCTTGTTCGAGAAGGATAACTAGTGAGAACCTTCTTCTAAAAGGATAACTAATGAGAACCTTGTTCTAGACGGGTAATTAGTAATAACCTTGTTCGAGAAGGATAACTAGTGAGAACCTTGTTCTAGAAGGATAACTAGTTAGAACCTTGTTCTAGAGGGATAATTAGTAAGAATCTTGTTCGAGAAAGATAACTAGTGAGAACCTTGTTCTAGACGGATAATTAGTAATAACCTTCTCTGTGAAGGATAACTAGTGAGAACATTGTTCTAAAAGGATAACTAGTGAGAACTTTGTTCTAGAGGGATAATTAGTAAAAATCTTGTCCGAGAAAGATAACTAGTGGGAACCTTGTTCTAGACAGATAATTAGTAAGAACCTTGACCGAGAAGGATAACTAGTGAGAACCTTGTTCTAAAAGGATAACTAGTGAAAACCTTGTTGTAGAGGGATAATTAGTAATAACCTTGTTCTACAGGGATAATTAGTAAGAATCTTGTCCGAGAAAGATAACTAGTGAGAACCATGTTCTAGAGGGATAATTAGTAAGAATCTTGTTCGAGAAAGATAACTGGTTTGAACCTTGTTCTAGACGGGTAATTTGCAATAAACCTGTCCGAGAAGGGATAGTTAGTAAGAATCTTGTCCGAGAAAGATAACTAGTGAGAACCTTGTTCTAGACAGGTAATTAGTATTAACCTTATCCGAGAAGGATAACTTGTGAGAACCTTCTTCTAAAAGGATAACTAATGAGAACCTTGTTCTAGAGGGATAATTAGTAATAACCTTGTTCTAGAAAGATAATTAGTAAGAATCTTGTCCGAGAAAGATAACTAGTGAGAACTTTGTTTTAAATTGGTAATTAGTAATAACCTTGTTCGAGAAGGATAACTAGTGAGAACCTTGTTCTAGAAGGATAACTAGTTAGAACTATGTTCTAGAGGAATAATTAGTAAGAATCTTGTGCGAGAAAGATAACTAGTGAGAATCTTGTTTTAGACGGGTAATTAGTAATAACCTTGTTCGAGAAGGATAACTAGTTAGAACCTTGGTCTAGATGGATAATTAGTAAGAATCTTGTCCGAGAAAGAAAACTTGTGAGAACCTTGTTTTAGACGGATAATTAGTAATAACCTTGTCCGAAAAGGATAACTAGTGAGAACATTGTTCTAAAAGGTTACCTGGTGAGAACCTTGTTCTAGAGGAATAATTAGTAAGAATCTTGTCCGAAAAAGATAACTAGTGGAAACCTTTTTCTAGACGGATAATTAGTAAGAACCTTGACCGAGAAGGATAACTACTAAGAAAATTGTTCTAAAAGGATAACTAGTGAGAACCTTGTTCTAGAGGGATAATTAGTAAAAATCTTGTCCAAGAAAGATAACTAGTGGGAACCTTGTTTTGGACGGATAATTAGTAAGAACCTTGACCGAGAAGGATAACTAGTGAAAACCTTGTTCTAAAAGGATAACTAGTGAAAACCTTGTTGTAGAGGGATAATTAGTAATAACCTTGTTCTAGAGGAATAATTAGTAAGAATCTTGTCCGAGACAGATAACTAGTAAGAATCTTGTTCTAGACAGGTAATTAGTATTAACCTTACCCGAGAAAGATAACTTGTGAGAACCTTCTTCTAAAAGGATAACTAGTGAAAACCTTGTTATAGAGGGATAATTTGTAATAACCTTGTTCTAGAGGGATAATTAGTAAGAATCTTGTCCGAGAAAGATAACTAGTTAAAACCTTGTTCTAGACGGGTAATTAATAATAACCTTGTTTGAGAAGGATAACTAGTGAGAACCTTGATCTGGAAGGTTAACTAGTTAAAACCGTGTTCTAGAGGAATAATTAGTAAGAATCTTGTCCGAGAATGTTAACTAGCGAGAACCTTGTTCTAGACGGATAATTAGTTATAACCTTGTCCGAGAAGGATTACTAGTGAGAACATTGTTCTAAAAGGATAACTAGTGAAAACTTTGTTCTAGAGGGATAATTAGTAAGAATCTTGTTCTAGAGGGATAATTAGTAAGAATCTTGTCCGAGACAGATAACTAGTAAGAACCTTTTTCTAGACAGGTAATTTGTAATAACCTTGTCCAAGAAGGATAACTTGTGAGAACCTTCTTCTAAAAGGATAACTAGTGAAAACCTTGTTATAGAGGGATAACTAGTTAGAACCTTAGTCTAGAGGGATAATTAGTAAGAATCTTGTCCGAGAAAGATAACTAGTTAGAACCTTGTTCTAGACATGTAATTAATAATAACCTTGTCTTAGAAGGATAACTAGTGAGAACCTTGTTCTGGAAGGATAACTAGTTAAAACCGTGTTCTAGAGGGATAATTAGTAAGAATCTTGTCCGAGAAAGATAACTAGTGAGAACCTTGTTCTAGACGGATAATTAGTAAGAACCTTGACTGAGAAGGATAACTAGTGAGAACCTTGTTCTAAAAGGATAACTAGTGAGAACCTTGTTCTAGAGGGATAATTAGTAATAACCTTGTTCTAGAGGGATAATTAGTAAGAATCTTGTCCGAGAAAGATAACTATTTAGAACCATTATCTAGAGGGATAATTAGTAAGAATCTTGTCCGAGAAAGATAACTAGTTTGAACCTTTTTCTAGACGGGTAATTGGTAGTAAACTTGTCCGAGATGGATAACTAGTGAGAACCTTGTTCTGGAAGGGTAACTTGTTAGAACCTTGTTCGAGAAGGATAATTAGTAAAAATCTTGTCCGAGAAAGATAACTAGTGAGAACCTTGTTCTAGATAGGTAATTAGTAATAACCTCGTCCAAGAAGGATAACTAGTGAGAACCTTGTTCTGGATGGATAACTAGTTAGAACTTTTTTCTATAGGGATAATTAGTAAGAATCTTGTCCGAGAAAGATAACTAATGAGAACCTTGTTCTGGACGGATAATTTGTAATAACCTTGTCCGAGAAGGATAACTAGTGAGAACCTTCTTCTAAAAGGATAACTGATGAGAACCTTGTTCTAGAGGGATAATTAGTAATAACCATGTTCTAGAGGGATAATTAGTAAGAATCTTGTCCGAGAAAGATAACAAGTGAGAACCTTGTTCTAGACGGGTAATTAGTAATAACCTTGTTCGAGGACGATAACTAGTGAGAACCTTGTTCTGGAAGGATAACTAGTGAAAACCTTGTTGTTTAGGTATAATTAGTAAAATTCTTGTCCGAGAAATATAACTAGTGAGAACCTTGTCCGAGAAGTATAACTAGTGCTTGTTCTAAAAGGATAACTAGTGAAAACCTTGTTCTAAAAGGATAACTAGTGAGAACCTTGTTCTGGAACGATAACTAATTAAAACCTTGTTCTAGAGAGATAATTAGTAAGAATCTTGTCCGAGAAAGATAACTAGTTAGAACCATGTTCTAGAGGGATAATTAGTAAGAATTTTGTCCGAGAAAGATAACTAGTTTGAACCTTGTTCTAGACGGGTAATTAGTAATAACCTCGTCCAAGAAGGATAACTAGTGAGAACCTTGTTCTGGAAGGATAACTAGTTAGAACCTTTTTCTAGAGGGATAATTAGTAAGAATCTTGTCCGAGAAAGATAACTAGTGAGAATCTTGTTCTAGACGGATAATTTGTAATAACCTTGTCCGAGAAGGATAACTAGTGAGAACTTTGTTCTCGAAGGATAACTAGTTAGAACCTTGTTCTAGAGGGATAATTAGTAGGAATCTTGTCCGAGAAAGATAACTAGTGAGAACCTTGTTCTAGACGGATAATTAGTAATAACCTTGTCCGAGAAGGATAACTAGTGAGAACCTTGTTCTAAAAGGATAACTAGTGAAAACCTTGTTCTAGAGGGATAATTAGTAATAACCTTGTTCTATGGAGATAATTAATAAGAATCTTGTCCGAGAAAGATAACTAGTGAGAACCTTGTTCTAGACGGGTAATTAGTAATAACCTTGTCCGAGAAGGATAAGTAGTAAGAACCTTATTCTGGAAGGATAACTAGTTAGAACCTTGTTCTAGAGGGATACTTAGTAAGAATCTTGTCCGAGAAAGATAACTAGTGAGAACCTTGTTCTAGACGGATAATTAGTAATAACCTTGTCCGAGAAAGATAATTAGTGAGAACCTTATTTGATACACGCCTCAGGAGTCACACCAGAGGACAGCTGCACAAGGCAGCAAAGGTTGAAGCTTTAAAGCTGAAGATGAGATTGGAGTCACACCAAGTCTTCTTCAACAGTGTTGTTCTTCTTCAAAAGAGATGCTCGTCTTAAAGGAGAACGAATGGATCGATATGAGGCCACACAAGATGCGGAAGTCTTGTGATAAACACGTGGGATTCTCAGGCTTGAGAGTGCAATTACTCGATCAAAACAAGAGAAGAACGAAGGAAAGCGGCTGCTGCCTTTCTAAGAGAATAAACTCAATCTTCTTTAGGTTAAAACATGCTTTATGATACAAGGTGCTACCTGGGGGTTTTTATAACATAACCCTAGGTGAAAAACGTCACAAATAAAGCAAAACAGCAAGTAGTTTCAATAGAAACAACAAGACTTGCAAGAAAAAAGAAATAACTCAAAAATGGAAAGTTTGGAGCAACATGGGCTCCTCTTTATTTTCATGCATATCTCTTGATACTGAAGTGTTCTTGGGCTTGTGGAGAATGTATTAGACTGAGAACAAACCCTGGAATGCGCACTAAAGGTGTTGTCTTGTTAAAACATTTCTCAGAAAAATCCAGTGGGAAAACTGAAGATAAGGAAAAAGAGTACAATTCCTTAGCACGTCTTTGTGTGTCTTCACTATATAAGGACAGTGAAGACACTAGATGCACATGTCTTGCTGTTGAGGAGAGGCTCTAGTATCATCGAAGGCTCTCCCGGGTTCCAAACATATGATTGTAGCATTCCAAATCCGGCAGCTTCCAAATGAGGCAAGTGTAGAATCTGTCGTTTTGGAAAAATCATAACTTTTGATCCAGAGAAGCTATTGACTTGATTCTAACTCTCACGGCTTCGTCTTTGAGTCAAGATTCTAGAACAGGTCTTTTTGTCACTCGGTTCTTCCTGGTCTTGCCGAAATCCTCCAACGAGTGCACAGTGGTCCAAATTCGGTAGATTCTGGTCTGTTTGTCTTGTATAAGCCATAACTTCTTCGTTTGAGCTGCGTTTGGGTTGATTCCACTTTGAGGTGCTCCTTAGATGAGCTGAGAGTGTAGCCCATGTAATTGTTAGTGATGCTTCAGAAACTAGGACTGCATCATTCCCTCCCTCTTCAAGAGGTTTTGTCCTCAAAACAGATTTTTCTACACATAAACAAACCAAGTTAGTCCATTGTAGTATATGAGGGTGTAGAAGCTTACCTCGCGGTTGGATTTGTGGAGGGTGAGGAGGCTCCCCTTTCATTAGCATTGAGTTGGAGACATCACAGATTTGATCCCAAGGCTGAGCCTCACTAACATCTCTTACTTCACCTTTTATTTCTCCTTTATCTCCTACTTTGATTTGGAATTGTTGGTGTGGATCAGGAGGTTCTTCTTTGATTCGTAGAGTCATGGTGATCAAAGGTTCATCATTACCTGCATAAGTATACAACAAGTCAGAATCACATACGTTAAATGAGTTTACATACTTACCCCGCGTAAATGTGTGGTTGGGATTAGCATGGTAGTTTGCTATCAGTTTTGTTATGGTCTTAAGATGTGCATATGGTGGTTCTTCTTTGATCTGAACAGGGTCATCATCACTCTCACAATCTCTTGCAGCAATTCCGTTCAGCCTTGGTGTTATTTCTCCATGGCCTTTGTTTTGGTCGAGAAACTCTTCTTTCATCAAAGCTTCTTCTTGATCTGTAATGGTCTCTGAAATAGCAGATTTTTGCGTTTATGCTATCTATCAAATGCCTTAATGCATTTTCATGTCATTGTAATACAGAAAGGTGTCAATCCAAATGGGTGCGATATTAACCAAGAAGGATGCAATCAAACAGTTTAAGTCAAGCCAAACAAACAGTGAGAAGGTAAGACTATCAACCTAGCAAAAGGAAATCAAAAGCAATAACAGAAACTATAACAGAACATAAAACAGAATGAAAACAAAACAGAAACAGAGTAAAGCTGAGACAATAAACAGAACAGAAACATAACGAAAACAGAACACGAAAATCAATCAAGAACGGAACAGGTCCTAAGGATGGGGTAATTGACTTGGTGCATCCTCTTAATCTACCTAGATGGTTTAACAAACGCAATCAAGCTATTCCCTAGACATCAAACATCACAACCAGTTAAGTCCACTCCCGTGATAAGTAACCTCAAGCTAGACCAATTCCAGACCCAATCCCTTACCAAAATCTACCCTAGCAGGAATTAAGATTCAGTTCAATATTATCAATAAACACCCTAGACAACTAATCCCTTAGGCTAGGTATGCAAATCTCTAACATCAGTTCAGTCAAGCATTTTATCAAACACCTTCTGGGCGGAAAAACACCTAAGTTCTAATCTCAATTGAGCAGAGAGAAATTAGCATTAAGAACACTGATTTAGAAGGGAAATCAAACAATCTACTCTTAAACCACCTAGAAGATTAAGATTCCACACCTAATCTAACCCATCCTTAAGAACCCTAATGACTACTCAGAAACCATGAAGAACAGCATAATCACAAACCCAGAAATCAAAATAAATTGCATAAGTAGAAAGATAAGGAAGAGAAGAGATAGAATAAAAAGATTCAAACACAAATACTCAGTAGAATCAAAGATACAGGATCCAAAAAGCAAAAACAGATGAAGAACACTTAAGAAAACCTAATTTCTGCCTAAAAACGAGTTTTCTCTCTTAAACAACTAAGAGAGTATTTATACTAAGTTTTAAAACCCTAAAACGCCATGGGCAAAATGGTAAAAAATGTGCGGATAAGGTCCAGCTCGACCATGGGTGGTCGAGCTGGGTTTAAATCAAGATTGCATTTTTATTCACCAGACTCGATCATGAGCTCGACCATGGGCGGTAGAGCTGGGTCCGAAAATTTCAAGATGGCTCTTTTTCCCTTGGACTCGATCACGGGCTCGATCACAGGAGGTCGAGCTGGGCTTTAGAAACTTCAAGATTGCATCTTTATGCCTAGCTCGATCATGGACTCGATCAGGCTTGCTAGAGTCAGTCTCAAAGTGCAGTTTTTGGTGCAGAATGCTCTAGTTCGACCATCTTGCTCGAGCTGGGTGCTAGAGTCAGTCTCTTTCGAGTTTCTGGTCGAGTTAAGCTTTTCTTTATCTTCATTTGACTTCAACATCTCCAATATCCCTTGACTGCACCTGAAACAAGTCCAAAATGCAAAATGCATACAATCCTAATGCAAAACACTCTAAGTATGCAAAACTAGAGATAAATGCTAAGAACAAGCTATTAAAGAAGGCTAAATGAATGAATAATGCAAGCTAAAACCATATAAAATGCAGACATATCAACTCCCCCAAACTTAGTCTTTGCTTGCCCTCAAGCAAACAGAAGAGTAGGAATGGAGAAGAGGTTTGAAAATAGGGATTCAGAACCAAAGCTTGCGGATAAAACAGATGATCTTAATGTCCAAATTGCTAGTTCTAGAATGCAAAGTATATGAACTTTACTTATGCATACAAGAATAGACTCCCATCTACCCAGTCCTACACAAGTGTTCTTAACCCTTAAGTCTAAAACCCAGAAAGTCATCCTAATTCTACCCTTCACCCTTAGGCTTTTCCTTTGAATTTTCCTTGGATTAGATTCATTTTTTTTCTTTTTTCTTATACAAATACTTCTAGCAGATTGGGGTTTTTCTTATGGTGTTTCACTACCAGTTTAGGCTTTTTTCTATACATTTTTTTTTTTCAGACTTTAAACTTTGCCTTTCTTTTATTTTTCTTAGCACACCCCATATCCTTTACTAGATTAACACACTTTCAGATTATTCCTCTCCTAAGAGAACTCTTAACCTTTTTCTTTCATCTTTCTCCAAGTTTTCTTTCTTTTCACAGAACCAAACCCTATACCCAATGATCAAGATCCCACCTAGTCCTAACTGATTCGAAAATTGCAAACCAGAACTACATGAGATTCTATCCTTGTCGGCTCAAACCTAACACTTTCTACCAAGCTCATTCAGAAATAGGCCTCACACACTCAATAAAGTAATAACATGGCTTCAAAGAAGGCTAGGCTAAGGGCATGGTAAAACTGTTCTAATGATGAGAACAGCTACTTGGATTAGCAAGAGTGGTAAACAGGTGAAAGAAAATCCAAGTATGTATATGGCATCCATGAGTTCAGATTCAATGCATAGACATGATAATTATAAGTCAAATTCAGGTTCAAATAGATAGGGAATGACAGAAAATCATAGCATGCTTCAGTTAAGACTTAATCTAGTTATGCATTCAAAGCATGGTTCAGTCTTACTTCAAGCTCAATAACAAGGCATTAAACAATTAGAAACGAGGGCATTGAAATCATACAGTTGAATCAGCAAGTTTACAAGGTTTAAATCATCATAATCGCATATGCATATACAACAGCTCTATATGAAAACAATCTAGACTCAATCCTAAAATGTAAATATAACTACATGAACACTCTGTTTTTGTAATTTTTTTTCGAAAATTTTTCAAAATTTTTTGGTTTTTCTATACCTTAGATGCATGGAGACTCAAATATGCACGAAATAGAAAATAAGAACACAATAAACATGTCAAACACATCTTAAGCCTTCCCCCAAACTTAAATTACATAGTCTCTTGTATAATAAAAATTTAGAGAGAAGGTTTAAGAAACAACAGAAAGCAAGAAAGAAATGCAAATGATATATACAAGAATGGATATAAAAGATACCTTAAAGTTTGGAGAAGAAAGAGGAGATTGAATCCTCCATGATTTCTCTGGTGTATGCAGCGTAGGAGCTTGACTCGACCAGGGGCTCGAGCTGCGTGGTCGCGCCTGGCGTGGGGTGATCGAGCTGGGTAGTCGAGTCAGACCAATTCTGCTCGTTTCCTCATTTTCTTCATAATTTAATGCTCATTCTCTCCTGCAATCATACCAGCAAGCCAAAAACACAAATTAGCATATTTAAACGACGATTTAAAAGAAAACTAAAGCATTATATACAGGGATAGACATGAGATTTCCTCCCAAGTGAGCTTGTTTAAAGTCTCTAAGCTTGACTTCCTTTTTCTTAGGTCTATGGTGGTTCATGGAGAGGAACTGAGGTCTCCTCTGCAATGATCTGACCATGTATGAATGGCTTGACCCCTTGCTCATTCATTGTGCTCTCAGCTCTATCCTTTCGTTCTAGAGACTTCTCTTTCTCGTCATAGACCTTTGTGGGTGGAGTTTCATCGACCTTCTCAACTGTGCCAATGTACTGTACTTTCTCATCATGGTAGCTATCATCTTTGACAGTCATTGTGCCACATAGCTCATTAGGAGAAGCTTTTAATGGGTAATAGGCCTTGTCATCCACATTCATAAGAACTACCCTTTGGTTCTTGAAGTCTATGTTTGCACCAGTAGTGTTGAGGAAGGGAGTTCCAAAGAGGAGTGGGAGCTTGTTGGCCTTCTTCATTTCCATAATAACAAAGTCCGTTGGGACTAGATAATTGATATGTCTGTATTTTATATGGTTTTAGCTTGCATTATTCATTCATTTAGCCTTGTTTAATAGCTTGTTCTTAGCATTTATCTCTAGTTTTGCACACTTAGAGTGTTTTGCATTAGGATTGCATGCATTTTGCATTTTGGACTTGTTTCAGGTGCATTCAAGGGATATTGGAGATGTTAAAGTCAAATGAAGAAAAAAGAGAGCTTAACTCGACCAGAAACTCGAAAGAGACTGACTCTAGCACCCAGCTCGAGCAAGATGGTCGAGCTAGTGCATTCTGCACCAAAAACTGCACTTTGAGACTGACTCTAGCAAGCCTGATCGAGTCCATGATCGAGCTAGGCATAAAGATGCAATCTTGAAGTTTCTAAAGCCCAGCTCGACCTCCTCTGATCGAGCCCATGATCGAGCTGAAGATAAAAATCAAATCTTGAAGTTTTCGGACCCAGCGCGACCCCCAGTGATCGAGCTCATGATCGAGTCTGGTGAATAAAAATGCAATCTTGATTTAAACCCAGCTCGACCACCCAGCTCGACCACCCATGGTCGAGCTGGACCTTAGCCGCTCATTTTTACTATTTTGCCCATGACGTTTGTAGGGTTTTAAGACTTAGTATAAATACTCTCTAAGATGTTTAAGAAAAAAAAAACTCGTTTTTTTTAGGCAGAAATTAGGTTTTCTTAAGTGTTCTTCATCTGTTCTTGCTTTCTGGATCCTATATCTTTGATTCTACTGAGTATTTGTGTTTGAATCTTTCTATTCTATCTTTTCTCTTCCTTATCTTTCTACTTATGCAATTTATTTTGATTTCTGGGTTTGTGATTATGTTGTTCTTCATGGTTTCTGAGTAGTCATTAGGGTTCTTAAGGATGGGTTAGATTAGGTGTGGAATCTTAATCTTCTAGGTGGTTTAAGAGTAGATTGTTTGATTTCCCTTCTAAATCAGTGTTCTTAATGCTAATTTCTCTCTGATCAATTGAGATTAGAACTTAGGTGTTTTTCCGCCCAGAAGGTGTTTGATAAAATGCTTGACTGAACTGATGTTAGAGATTTGCATACCTAGCCTAAGGGATTAGTTGTCTAGGGTGTTTATTGACAATATTGAACTGAATCTTAATGCCTGCTAGGGTAGATTTCGCTAAGGGATTGGGTCTGGAACTGGTCTAGCTTGAGGTTACTTATCACGGGAGTGGACTTAACTGGTTGTGATGTTTGATGTCTAGGGAATAGCTTGATTGAGTTTGTTAAACCATCTAGGTAGATTAAGAGGATGCACCAAGTCAATTACCCCATCCTTAGGACCTGCTCCGTTCTTGATTGATTTTCGTGTTCTGTATTTGTTCTGTTTCTATTCTGTTTATTGTCTCAGCTTTACTCTGTTTCTGTTCTGTTTTCATTCTGTTTTAGTTTCTGTTATCGCTTTTGATTTCCTTTTGATAGTTTCTAGTTTCACCTTCTCACTGCTTGTTTGGCTTGACTTAGACTGTTTGATTGCATCCTTCTTGGTTAATATCGCACCCATTTGGATTGACACCTTTCTGTATTACAATGACATGAAAATGCATTAAGGCATTTGACAGATAGCGAAAACGCAAAAATTAGCTATTTCAAATTGGCGCCGTTGCCATTTGGGTGTTGTTTGTTACAATTAGGATTTCAAATCGTTTTAGATCAAGTTCTTATTCGATCTACTCTGTTCCTGACTTAGTTTTTTCTTTCTGTCTCTTTGCATTTCAGGTACAATTTGACTCGATTTCACCAGCTCGACCACGCTAGATCGAGCTAGCCTAGCTCGACCACACCCGCTCGAGTCCGCCCATCGAGTTAGCTCCCCCTGCATGCAAACGAGATCAAAAGGCAGTCAGAACCTCATTCGCTATCTCGACAATATTAACAAGCTACCACAACAGTTGAGAGAGCAGAGAGAACATCTCAGAGTAGATCACCAAGATCCACTAGTTATGGCTGACCATAATCCACCACCAGAGCCTGCACCTATGCCTCCTCAGAGAAGGCCGCGTCTGATTGGTGCAGGAGATGCTCCAAACACTCACACCAACAGACAAGGGATTGTACCTCCTACAGTCCAAAACAACAACTTTGAGATCAAGAGTGGCTTAATAGCTATGGTACAGAGCAACAAATTCCATGGGCTGCCTATGGAAGACCCTCTCGATCATCTAGATGAGTTTGATAGGCTCTGTAGCCTCACCAAGATTAATGGTGTCAGCGAAGATGGTTTCAAGCTGCGACTCTTTCCATTCTCTCTTGGTGACAAAGCCCATCTCTGGAAGAAGAATCTACCTCATGGCTGTATTAATTGATGGAATGATTGCAAGCGCGCTTTGCTTGACAAGTTCTTTGCCAATGCTAAAAACGCTTGCCACAGGAACGAAATATCTGGATTTTGTCGGAAGGATGGGGAGAGCCTCTGTGAAAGCTGGGGACGATGGAAGGGATACACCACTCAATGTCCTCATCATGGTTTCATCAACGAGACAATACTAAGCACACTTTACCGAGGGGTTCTCCCAAAAGTCCGAATGCTTCTTGATACAGCCAGCAATGGTAATTTCCTCAACAAAGATGTTAATGACGGATGGGAGCTTGTCGAGAACCTTGCTCAATCAGATGGAAACTACACTGCGGAGTATGATAGAAGTGTAAGGAGTAATGTTGATTCAGAGGAGAGGCATCGTAAGGAGATGAAGGCTATGAATGCCAAGTTAGATCAGCTCCTACACCAGCAGAAGCATGTCCACTTTGCAAATGAAGATACGGGTTTTCAGGTTCAAGATGGGGAGGATGAAGGTCTAGAAGAGGTCAGCTATGTGCAGAATCAGGAGCAGTACAACAAAGGTTTCATCAATTACAAGAACAACCCGAATCTCTCTTACAGAAGCACCAATGTTGCTAACCCTCAGGATCAAGTCTACCCGCCTCAGCAACCACCACCTCAGTCCAAGCCTTTTGCTGCTTACAACCAGAATCAGCGTTTTGTTCCTAAGCAGCACTACCCGAACAGCTACTCGCAACAGGGAGTCATGGGTCCTCCACCTGGTTTCACATCTCACCAAGCTCAGCCTTCTACCGCTCCAGATAATCAGATGACACAAATGTTGCAACAAATTCTACAGGGCCAAGCGGCTGGCGCAATGGAAACAGCTAAGAAGCTCGGTGAAATGAAAACGCAGATGGATTATACCTATAATGATCTCTCTAGCAAATTTGAGTCATTGAACTCCAGAATTAAGTACTTGGAGGGCAAAACTGCATATACTTCCTCCACAGCTCCTATTGGACAACTTCCAGGAAAAGCAATTCAGAACCCCAAGGAGTATTGCAATGCCATCTTTTCAATGGAATCAAGTCCCATTGCTGATCATGAAGCTGCATTTAGAGAAAATGAGACTTTGCTTTCTTGTTCAGATGCTAACACCAATGCAATCACCTTAAGGAGTGGAAAGGAGTTACCTGAGAGGGAAGGATCAGTTAAAGTCACTGAGGACAGTGAGATTGACGGTGGGGAGGATTTGAGCTGCAAAGATTACAAAAAAATCCGTCTAGAGGCTGACTCTAGCACCCAACTCGACCAACTAGGTCGAGTCAGCCCTCTACCTGCTGCAAAACCTGCTGTTTCAGAGAAAAAGAAAGCACCCTTTGTCCCTCCTCCTTACAAACCCAAACTGCCTTTCCCAAAACGATTCAAAAAGGAGGTAATGGATAAGTATAGAGCGCTTTTTGACAAGCACATGAAGGAAGCAGAGATTAGGATACCTCTCATTGATACCTTCTCAATGTTTCCTGCATATCAAAAATTCTTGAAGGATGCAGTAAACGAGAAAGCCAAGGAGATTCAAGGTATGGTGGTTTTGACAGAAGAATGTAGTGAGGGTATAGATGGGGAGGATTTAAATCAAGGTCAAGTTGAGAAGCCAGACTCGACCGACAAGCTCGACCAGCTAGCTCGAGCCCCCGCTCGAGCCTACACACTACCTGCTAAAAAATCCGCTGATTCTGGGGAAAAGAAAGACCGACTCGACCAGCTAGCTCGAGTGCCAGGTCGAGCCAGTGCGCTACCTGTTGAAAAACCAGTTATTTCTGAGGAAAAGAAACAACCCTCTGCCCCCCCTCCTTATAAACCTAAACTTCCATTCCTAGGAAGATTCAAGAAGGATAAGGACGTAACCATGATTGACAACAAGGGTAATGTCGATTGCATTGATTCACCCAGCACGACAAAGATTGAGCCTAAGTCTCTCCCCAAGCTTGGCAATCCTGGTATGTTCTCCATAGCCTGCTCTCTTGGTGATCTGAAAATTGAAGATGCTCTATGCGACTCCGGTTCAAGTGTGAATGTCATGTCCCATGAGATGTTACAGAGTCTTGGGATAGGAAGCATCACTCATCACCCATCACCCATCACTTTTGGAGATGCTCATTCACGGAAGCCACTTGGTCTTCTTGAAGATTATCCACTTAAAGTTGGGGATTGTCTAGTCCCAACGGACTTCGTTATTATGGAAATGAAGAAGGCCAACAAGCTCCCACTCCTCCTTGGAACTCCCTTCCTCAACACTACTGGTGCAAACATAGACTTCAAGAACCAAAGGGTAGTTCTTATGAATGTGGATGACAAGGCCTATTACCCACTAAAAGCTTCTCCAAATGAGCTATGTGGCACAATGACTATCAAAGATGATGGCTACCGTGATGAGATAGTACAGTGTATTGGCACAATTGAGAAAGCTCCACCCTCAAAGATTTATAAACAGAAAGGGAAGTCTCTGGAAAGAAAGGATGGAGCTGAGAGCACAATGAATGAGCAAGGGGTCAAGCCATTCATACATGGTCAGATCATTGCAGAGGAGACCCCCGTTCCCCTCCATGAACCACCATAGACCTAAGCGAAACCGGAAGTCAAGCTTAGCGACTATAAACAAGCTCACTTGGGAGGAAGTCCCATGTCTATCCTTGTATATATTGCTTTAGTTTTCTTTTAAATCATCGTTTAATTATGCTAATTCGTGTTTTTGGCTTGCTGGTATGATTTCAGGAGAGTATGAGCATTGAATCATGAAAAAGTGGAGATCTGTAAGCAGACACTATAGCTCGACCACCCAGCTCGACCAGGGTGGTAGAGTCAGTGGTCGAGCCAAGCTCCCATGCTGCCTACACTCGGGAAAGCATGGAGGATTCGATCTCCTCCTTCTTCTCCACCCCTTGAGGTACCTGTTCTATCCATTCTTGTATATATCATTTGCATTTTGTTTAGTGCTTTTTGTTGTTTCTTAAACCATCCTTCAGATTTTTATTACACAAGGGACTGTGTAATTTGAGTTTGGGGGAGGGTTTAAGATGTGTTTGACATGTTTTCTGTGTTCTTATTTTTAATTCTTGAGTCTGCATGCATCTAAGGCATAGAAAAACCAAACAAATTTGAAAAATTTTCGAAAAAGATTACAAAAACAGAGTGTTCATGTAGCTGCATTTACATTTTAGGATTGAGTCTAGATTGTTCTCATATAGGGCTGTTGCATATGCATAGGGGATTATGATGATTTTAAACCTTGTAAGCTTGCTAATTCAATTGTATAATTTTAATGCCCTCGTTTCTAGTTGTTTAATGCTTTGTTATTGAGCTTGAAGTAAGACTGCACCATACTTTGAATGCACAGCTAGATTAGGTCTCAATTGAAAGCATACTGTGATTTTCTGTCTTTCCCTATCTATTTGAACCTGAATTTTGACTCATAATTATCATGTCTATGCACTGCATTTGAACTCACGGATACCATATACATACTTGGATTTTCTTTCATCTGTTTATACCACTCTTTGCTGATCCAAGTAGCTGTTCTCATCATTAGAACAGTTTTACCATGCCTTTAGCCTAGCCTTCTTTCAAGCCATGATATTATTTTCTTGAGTGTGTGAGGCCTATTTCTGAATGAGCTTGGTAGAAAGTGTTAGGTTTGAGCCGACAAGGATAGAATCTCATGTAGTTCTGGTTTGCAATTTTCGAATCAGATAGGACTAGGTGGGATCTTGATCATTGGGTATTCGGTTTGGTTCTGTGAAAAGAAAAGAATGAAAAAACTTGGAGAAAGATGAAAGAAAAAGGATAAGAGTTCTTAGGAGGGGAATGATCTGAATGTTTAAGTATCTAGTAAAGGATTAGGGGATGTGCATAATAAAAGAAAAGAAGAGGCAGAAAGCTTAAAAGTCTGAAAAAATATAAAAATGCCTAAGCTAGTTAAGAAAAACCCCAATCCGCTAGATGTATATGTGTATAACCCCTCCTAGAACCAAAAATAAAAAGAAAAGATGAAAATGATCCAAGAAATCAAAAGGGAAGCCTGAGGGTCAAGGGTAGAATTAGGATGACTTTCTGGGTTTAGACTTGAAGGTTAAGAACACTTGTGTAGGACCGGGTAGATGAGAGTCTATTCTTGTATGCATAGGTTGGTTCTTACCTTTAGCATTCTACTAAAGCTCATTCCTTCTCATTGAGAGATCCTTGTTCTGAAATGATAAAACCATACTGAAGGGGACCATCTTTGTCTCTTGACCTTACCCTTAGCCAAGTGAGTTCATTGAATGTGCATAGCTTGATTCATGGTTTCTGTTTAAATGAATGTTAAGGGGAATGATAGATTTGAATGCATGTCTAGGTTGAGATTTGATTGAACTTGTGATGTGAAGAGTATGGCTAAAGTTTTTAAGTAGAGTTCATATACTTTGCATTCTAGAACTAGCAACTTGGACATTGAGATCATCTGTTTTATCTGCAAGCTTTGGTTCTGAATCCCCATTTTCAAACCTCTTCTCCATTCTTCTTCTTCTATTTGCTTGAGGGCAAGCAAAGACTAAGTTTGGGGGAGTTGATATGTCTGCATTTTATATGGTTTTAGCTTGCATTATTCATTCATTTAGCCTTGTTTAATAGCTTATTCTTAGCATTTATCTCTAGTTTTGCACACTTAGAGTGTTTTGCATTAGGATTGCATGCATTTTGCATTTTGGACTTGTTTCAGGTGCATTCAAGGGATATTGGAGATGTTAAAGTCAAATGAAGAAAAAAGAGAGCTTAACTCGACCAGAAACTCGAAAGAGACTGACTCTAGCACCCAGCTCGAGCAAGATGGTCGAGCTAGTGCATTCTGCACCAAAAACTGCACTTTGAGACTGACTCTAGCAAGCCTGATCGAGTCCATGATCGAGCTAGGCATAAAGATGCAATCTTGAAGTTTCTAAAGCCCAGCTCGACCTCCTCTGATCGAGCCCATGATCGAGCTGAAGATAAAAATCAAATCTTGAAGTTTTCGGACCCAGCGCGACCCCAGTGATCGAGCTCATGATCGAGTCTGGTGAATAAAAATGCAATCTTGATTTAAACCCAGCTCGACCACCCAGCTCGACCACCCATGGTCGAGCTGGACCTTAGCCGCTCATTTTTACTATTTTGCCCATGACGTTTGTAGGGTTTTAAGACTTAGTATAAATACTCTCTAAGATGTTTAAGAGGAAAAAACTCGTTTTTTTAGGCAGAAATTAGGTTTTCTTAAGTGTTCTTCATCTGTTCTTGCTTTCTGGATCCTATATCTTTGATTCTACTGAGTATTTGTGTTTGAATCTTTCTATTCTATCTTTTCTCTTCCTTATCTTTCTACTTATGCAATTTATTTTGATTTACGGGTTTGTGATTATGTTGTTCTTCATGGTTTCTGAGTAGTCATTAGGGTTCTTAAGGATGGGTTAGATTAGGTGTGGAATCTTAATCTTCTAGGTGGTTTAAGAGTAGATTGTTTGATTTCCCTTCTAAATCAGTGTTCTTAATGCTAATTTCTCTCTGATCAATTGAGATTAGAACTTAGGTGTTTTTCCGCCCAGAAGGTGTTTGATAAAATGCTTGACTGAACTGATGTTAGAGATTTGCATACCTAGCCTAAGGGATTAGTTGTCTAGGGTGTTTATTGACAATATTGAACTGAATCTTAATGCCTGCTAGGGTAGATTTCGCTAAGGGATTGGGTCTGGAACTGGTCTAGCTTGAGGTTACTTATCACGGGAGTGGACTTAACTGGTTGTGATGTTTGATGTCTAGGGAATAGCATGATTGAGTTTGTTAAACCATCTAGGTAGATTAAGAGGATGCACCAAGTCAATTACCCCATCCTTAGGACCTGCTCCGTTCTTGATTGATTTTCGTGTTCTGTATTTGTTCTGTTTCTATTCTGTTTATTATCTCAGCTTTACTCTGTTTCTGTTCTGTTTTCATTCTGTTTTAGTTTCTGTTATCGCTTTTGATTTCCTTTTGATAGTTTCTAGTTTCACCTTCTCACTGCTTGTTTGGCTTGACTTAGACTGTTTGATTGCATCCTTCTTGGTTAATATCGCACCCATTTGGATTGACACCTTTCTGTATTACAATGACATGAAAATGCATTAAGGCATTTGACAGATAGCGAAAACGCAAAAATTAGCTATTTCAATAATCCCCAACTTTAAGTGGGTAATCTTCCAGAAGACCAAGTGGCTTTCGTGAATGAGCATCTCCAAAGGTGATGGGGGTGATAAGTGAGGTGTCTTATCCCTAGATTTTCTAACATCTCACGGGACATGACATTCACACTTGAACCGGACTCACATAGAGCATCCTTAATTTCCAGATCACCAAGAGAGCAGGCTATGGAGAACATACCAGGATTGTCAAGCTTGGGGAGAGACTTCAGCTCAATCTTTGTCGTGCTTGGTGAATCAATGCAATCGACATTACCCTTGTTTTCAACCATGGTTACATCCTTATCCTTCTTGAATCTTCCTGGGAAAGGCAGTTTAGGTTTGTAAGGAGGAGGGACAAAGGGTGCTTTCTTTTTCTCTAAAACAGCAGGTTTTGCAGCAGGTGGAGGGCTAGCTCGACCTAGTTGGTCGAGCTGGGTGCTAGAGTCAGTCTCTAGACGAGTTTTCTCTTGTTCTTTGCACCTCAAATCCTCCCCATCTTCAATCTCACTGTCCACAGTGACTGGAACTGATCCTTTCCTTGCAGGTAACTCGCTTTCACTCCTCAAACCGATTGTAGTGGTGTTAGCATCTAAACCATAAAGCAAAGCCTCAATTTCTCTAACATCCGCTTCATGATCAGCAATAGGACTTGATTCCATTGAAAAGATGGCATTGCAATACTCCTTGGGGTTCTGAATTGCTTTTCCTGGAAGTTGTCCAATAAGTGCTGTGGAGGAAGTAGATGCAGTTTTGCCCTCTAAATACTTAATCCTGGAGTTTAATGTCTCAATCTTGCTGTTGAGAGCATTGTAGTTGTAGTCGAGCTGGGTTTTGAGTTTACCAAATTTCTTAGCTGATTCTATTGCACCAGCTGCTTGACCCTGAAGAATTTGTTGCAGCATGTTTGTCATCTGATGATCTGGAGCTGTAGAAGGCTGAGCTTGGTGAGATGTGAAACCAGGTGGTGGACCCATGACTCCCTGTTGCGGATGGCTACTCGGGTAATGCTGCTTAGGAACAAAACCCTGATTTTGGTTATAAGCGGCAGAAGGCTTGGACTGATATGTCAGTTGCTGAGGCGGGTAGACTTGATCTTGTGGGTTAGCAACATTGGTACTCCTATAGGACAGATTCGGGTTGTTCTTGTAGTTGATGAAACCTTTGTTGTACTAACCCTGATTCTGCACATAGCTGACTTCTTCTAGATCATCATCCTCCCCATCTTGAACTTGAAAAACCGTATCTTCATTTGCAAAGTGGACATGCTTCTGCTGGTGTAGAAGCTGATCTAACTTGGCATTCATAGCCTTCATCTCCTTTCTATGCCTCTCCTCTGAATCAATATTACTCCTTACACTTCTATCATACTCCGTAGTGTAGTTTTCATCTGATTGAGCAAAGTTCTCTACAAGCTCCCAGCCGTCATCAACATCTTTGTTGAGGAAATTACCATTGCTGGCTGTATCAAGGAGCATTCGGACTTTTGGGAGAACCCCTCTGTAAAGTGTGCTTAGGAGGGACTCGTTGCTGAAACCATGGTGAGGACATTGAATGGTGTAACCCTTGAATCGTTCCCAGCACTCACAGAAACTTTCCCCATCGTTCCGAGAAAATCCAGATATTTCGTTCCTGAGGCGAGCGGTGCGAGCATTGGAGAAGAATTTGGCAAGGAAAGCTCTCTTGTAATCATCCCATGAAGTAATAGAGCCATGAGGTAGATTCTTCTCCCAGAGATGGGCTTTGTCACCAACAGAGAATGGAAAGAGTCGCAGCTTGAAACCATCTTCGCTGACGCCATTAATCTTGGTAAGGCTACAGAACCTATCAAACTCATCTAAATGATCAAGAGGGTCTTCCATAGGCAGCCCATGGAACTTGTTGCCCTGCACCATAGCGATCAAGCCACTCTTGATCTCAAAGTTGTTGTTCTGGACTGTAGGAGGTACAATCCCTTGCCTGTTGGTGTGAGTGTTGGGAGCATCTCCCGCACTAATCAGACGCGGCCGTCTCTGATGAGGCATATGTTCAGGCTGTGGTGGTGGATTGTGGTCAGCCATATTTATTGGAGCCTGGAGAGCTGTGTTGAGAAGTTCACTCGGCTCTCTCAACTGTTGTGGTAGCTGGTGAATATTATCGACTTAGCGGATAAGGTTCTGACTTCCTTTAGATCTCGTTTGCATGCAGGGGGAGGCGAACTCGATGGTGGACTCGAGCAGGCGTGGTCGAGCTAGGCTGGCTCGATCTGGCTTGGTCGAGCTGAGCTAATCGAGTCAGGTCGTACCTGAAATACAAAGAGACAGAGAGGAAAAACGAAGTCAGTAACAAAATAGACTGAATAAGAACGTGATCTAAAACGATTTGAAATCCTAATTGTAACAAACAACACCCAAATGGCAACGGCGCCAATTTGAAATAGCAGATTTTTGCGTTTATGCTATCTATCAAATGCCTTAATGCATTTTCATGTCATTGTAATACAGAAAGGTGTCAATCCAAATGGGTGCGATATTAACCAAGAAGGATGCAATCAAACAGTTTAGGTCAAGCCAAACAAGCAGTGAGAAGGTAAAACTATCAACCTAGTAAAAGGAAATCAAAAGCAATAACAGAAACTAAAACAGAACATAAAACAGACTGAAAACAGAATAGAAACAGAGTAAAGCTGAGACAATAAACAGAACAGAAACATAACGAAAAAAGAACACGAAAATCAATCAAGAACGGAGCAGGTCCTAAGGATGGGGTAATTGACTTGGTGCATCCTCTTAATCTACCTAGATGGTTTAACAAACGCAATCAAGCTATTCCCTAGACATCAAACATCACAACCAGTTAAGTCCACTCCCGTGATAAGTAACCTCAAGCTAGACCAGTTCCAGACCCAATCCCTTAGCGAAATCTACCCTAGCAGGCATTAAGATTCAGTTCAATATTGTCAATAAACACCCTAAACAACTAATCCCTTAGGCTAGGTATGCAAATCTCTAACATCAGTTCAGTCAAGCATTTTATCAAACACCTTCTGGGCGGAAAAACACCTAAGTTCTAATCTCAATTGATCAGAGAGAAATTAGCATTAAGAACACTGATTTAGAAGGGAAATCAAACAATCTACTCTTAAACAACCTAGAAGATTAAGATTCCACACCTAATCTAACTCATCCTTAAGAACTCTAATGACTACTCAGAAACCATGAAGAACAGCATAATCACAAACCCAGAAATCAAAATAAATTGCATAAGTAGAAAGATAAGGCAGAAAAGATAGAATAGAAAGATTCAAACACAAATACTCAGTAGAATTAAAGATACAGGATCCAGAAAGCAAGAACAGATGAAGAACACTTAAGAAAACCTAATTTCTGCCTTAAAACGAGTTCTCTCTCTTAAACAACTTAGAGAGTATTTATACTAAGTCTTAAAACCCTAAAACGCCATGGGCAAAATGGTAAAAAATGTGCGGATAAGGTCCAGCTCGACCATGGGTGGTCGAGCTGGGTGGTCGAGCTGGGTTTAAATCAAGATTGCATTTTTATTCACCAGACTCGATCATGAGCTCGACCATGGGCGGTCGAGCTGGGTCCAAAAACTTCAAGATGGCTCTTTTTTCCTTGGACTTGATCACGGGCTCGATCACAGGAGGTCGAGCTGGGCTTTAGAAACTTCAAGATTGCATCTTTATGCCTAGCTCGATCATGGACTCGATCAGGCTTGCTAGAGTCAGTCTCAAAGTGCAGTTTTTGGTGCATAATGCTCTAGCTCGACCATCTTGCTCGAGCTGGGTGCTAGAGTCAGTCTCTTTCGAGTTTCTGGTCGAGTTAAGCTCTCCTTTTTCTTCATTTGACTTCAACATCTCCAATATCCCTTGAATGCACCTGAAACAAGTCCAAAATGCAAAATGCATACAATCCTAATGCAAAACACTCTAAGTATGCAAAACTAGAGATAAATGCTAAGAACAAACTATTAAAGAAAGCTAAATGAATGAATAACGCAAGCTAAAACCATATAAAATGCAGACATATCAGTCTCCTTAGCACCTGAAACTTTTTCAACCTTTTGGGCACAAGACAAGTGTGTTAAAACAGTCATTAAATCACAGAAATCAGGTGGATAAATTTTAATTTGAACCATATCATTAGTATGTGAAATTATTTTCTCATTTGAGCTTAAAACAATTTTTTTAATCTGTTCAGTATCTGATGATTCTTTTGCTTTATTGGATGTGTATATTTGCAATAAAGGCTCAGATTTCTTGTCCAAATTGAGAAGAGTATCTATTGTACTAACCTGAAGAGGTTCCATCAATGTTTTGGCAATGACTTGCTGATCACGGCTCAGATTTCATTGCGCTAGTGTTAGTGTTGATGACGTTTCTCTTATGGGGCAGAACTTGGCGACGTGTCCTGGTTGATTGCATTTGTAACACGTTAGTTCTAAAGATTTTAAGACACAACATGTACCTTTGGGTGTGCCACCATTATCCTCATGATCACTTCTTTGTTTTGAGACTACATCTTGGAGCGGTTGTAATTCTTCTAAAGCTTTTGGCTTATCTTTTGTTGAGTTCAACTCTTCCTTTGTACCTAGACCTGTCTCAACAACCTTTGGGCAAGACAAGCGTTTAATCATAGAAATGAGATGTTCAAAAGATTTATTTAACTCATCCATTTCTTCATTGAAAGTTAAGTGCGTTTTCAGCTTTACCCTTTCCTTATTACCGTTTGTTGTTCGAATGGGCGTTGTAGGGCTGTTGCTACTTGTTTGGTTTGGTTGCAGCAGCTCCTTTGGCGAATATTTCTTACACATTATCCATTTTAGTTCCTCCCACGTTTTTATTTTTGGCTCGTTGTAATGCCATCGATTATACTCGTCACAATCCCACCACTTTAATGCTTTTCCCCTGAGTTGTCCAAGGGCAAAATTGACAGCTTCTCTTCATGGGGCGTTCTGTAGTACCAGAAGTGCTTATGCATGTTGATTTCCCATTGTAGATAAGCCAATCCTGAAAACAAAAAGAATACAGGACCAAAAAACTTAGATCCATTGCTGTAATATAATCTGGTTTTGGATTTGTAAGTGGGATGATAGATAGCCCGTGCTGAGGGGTTCCATGAAGTCCTTGGCTTTGGATATCTTGGCGTAGTGTGGTTCAGGTCTGGAGGCTCTCCATGGGATAGGTAACCACGTCTACCACCTGCAAGTTCACAAAACTGAGACTCATTATCTGATTCATTATTATGTTCATAAGTTAACGGAGTTTCAGATTTATGTGGGATTTGATAGGTGAGGCTCCAAGTGTGGTCTGGTGGTTCATGTTCAAGCTCTTCTTCACGTCCAAGATCATCTCCACAACTGATGTTAGAATCAGTTTCATCACTCCATGTCTCAGCAGCGTAATTATCTTCTCTTTCCCAAGAGCGATGGCTTGCTTCTCCTCCACGCCTTAACTCCTCTTGAAAATCACTTTCAGGTTCGAATTCTTTTTCTCCCCAATCAAATTTTGATGTGTTATAATCACTCATATCTCCTTCTTCATACTCCATAAATTCTGTTCCAAGTTGTACTTCACAAAACCAGAATTAAAATTCGCTTAATTTTGTGGAAGTGAGACGTTTGTCACAAGTAATAAGTGTAATCCGAAAATTGCAGTAAACAATCAACAGAAATAACTCATCACTACTTCAGCTCAGACATTTAACAATCTCTACTATAAGGTGGTCGAATTTAAACTCTAATCAAAAATGGAAATGAACTCTTAAAGAAAAAGGAAATTCAGATAAAACAGAAAAGAAAATTTCACTTAATTATCCTAAAACCCTAATTACAAATTTCGTCTTCTCCTTTAGCAACCTAGCAGCCACGAAATTCAGACTCTAATGATGCAAACAACAGCTTAAGATGATGATTCAATTCAATTCTAATCGATCAAACAAGATGCAACAAAACAGTTCACAAAACATAAGCAAACAAACTAACAAGGTGAAACACTCTAGCAAGTTCGATTTCTTCTATAGCTCTACCTTCTTTTTCTTTTCTTTTCTAGATTGCAGACACAAAAAAACTAACAACTCAAAAACATAAGCAAACAAACGATTCAAACAAAAGAAAACAACAGATTTTTATTTTGGTTTTTTTGATTAATAAAACAGAAACAGCAAAAATTAAAGGGATAAAGGTTAGATGAATACAACCTGATGGATAGGAGCTTTAGCTCTGATACCAAAATGATACACGCCTCAGGAGTCACACCAGAGGACAGCAGCACAAGGCAGCAAAGGTTGAAGCTTTAAAGCTGAAGATGAGATTGAAATAGCAGATTTTTTATAGTTTGCTATCTGTCAAATGCCTTAATGCATTTTCATGTCATTGTAATACAGAAAGGTGTCAATCCAAATGGGTGCGATATTAACCAAAAAGGATGTGATCAAACAGTTCAAGTCAAGCCAAGCAAACGGTGTATAGGACTCTAGCAACCTAGACAGAAACTAAAGACAGATACTAAGAACAGAGACTAGCAGTAACTAGCGAAATGAAAACAGAGACTCCTAACAGAATAGAATAGAAACAAAGCGAAAAAAACCAGAATAGAATAGAAACAAAGCAAAAACAGAATAAAATATAAATCAATCCAGGAAGAGAAGTTCCTAAGGACGGGGTACTCGACTCAGTGTGTCCTCTTAACCTACCCAGGTGGTTTAACAAAACTCAATCAAGCTATTCCCTAGACACCAAACATCACAACCAGTTAAGTCCACTCCCGTGATAAGTAACTTCAAGCTAGACCAGTTCCAGACCCAATCCCTTAGCAAAATCTACCCTAGAAGGCATTAAGATTCAGTTCAATATTGTCAATAAACACCTTAGACAACTAATCCCTTAGGCTAGGTATGCAAATCTCTAACATCAGTTCAGTCAAGCATTTTATCAAACACCTTCTGGGTGAAAAAACACCTAAGTTCTAATCTCAATTGATTAGAGAGAAATTAGCATTAAGAACACTGATTTAGAAGGGAAATTAAATAATCTACTCTTAAACCACCTAGAAGATTAAGTTTCCACACCTAATCTAACCCATCCTTAAGAACCTTAATGACTACTCAGAAACCATGAAGAACAGCGTAATCACAAATTCAGAAATCAAAATAAATTGCATAAGTAGAAAGATAAAGAAGAGAATAGATATATTAGAAAGATTAAAACAAAAATAACAAGTAGATTTAAAGAAATCAGATTACAAAAGCAAGAACAGTCTCAGAAATGAAAGAAAAACCTAGTGTGTTCGCAAATATCCAGTGGTCAATAGGTATTTATAGTTCTAGGAAAACCCCACCACACAAACAGACAAAATAGAAGGTTTCGGAGGTGCACTCGACCAGGGGTAGTCGAGTGCCTAGGTCGAGCTGGGGTAAATTTCAAGATTGCATTTTTATTCTTCAGCTCGATCAGCCAGCTCGACTAGGGGTGGTCGAGCTGGGTCCAAAACTTCAAGACTCCACCTTTTTCTTGAGCTCGATCATTGGACTCGACCTGGGGTGGTCGAGCTAGACTTCAGGACTTCAAGATTGCATTTTTCTGATCAGCTCGACCTCGTACATCGAGTCCTTTGGTCGAGTCATCTTTCAAAATTTCTGATTTATGCTCCACTCGATCTGCCTGCTAGAGCTGGGCTAAAAGTGCAGTTTTTGGTGCAGAATGCACTGGCTCGACCTGCTAGCTCGAGCTGCTTGATAGAGTCAGTCTCCTTTCGAGTTTCTGGTCGAGTTAACCTCTCCTTTTTCTCCATTTGACTTCAACATCTCCAATATCACCTGATTGCACCTGAAACAAGTCCAAAATGCAAAATGCATGCAAACCTAATGCAAAACACTCTAAGTATACAAAACTAGGGATAAATGTTAAGAACATGCTAATAATCAAGGCTAAATGTATGAATTATGCATGCTAAAACCATATAAAATGCAGACATATCAACTCCCCCAAACTTAGTCTTTGCTTGCCCTCAAGCAAACAGAAGAATAAAAATGGAGAAGAGGTTTGGAAATGGGGATTTAGAACCAAAGTTTGCAGATATAACAGATGACCTCAATGTCCAAGTTACTAGTTCTAGAATGCAAAATATATGAACTCTACTTAAAAACTTTAGCCATACTCTTCACAGAACAATTTCAATTAAGTTTCAACCTAGACATGCATTCAAATCTATCATTCCCTTTAACATTCAATTAAGCAGAAACCATGAATCAAGCTATGCACATTCAGTGAACTCATTTGGCTAAGGGTAAGGTTTAAGAGACAAAGATGGTCCCTTCCATATGGTTTGATCAATTCAGAACAGGGATCTCTCAAGAAAAGGAATGAGCTTTAGTAGAATGCTAAAGGTAAGAACCAACCTATGCATACAAGAATAGACTCTCATCTACCCAACCATACAAAAGTGTTCTTAACCTATAGTTCTAAACCCAGAAAGTCATCCTAATTCTACCTTTCACCCTTAGGCTTTTCCTTTGAATTTTCCTTGGATCGGATTCATTTTTTTTCTTTTTGTTCTTGTTCTAGGAGAGGTTATACAAACACTTCTAGCGGATTAGGGTTCTTCTTACGGTTTTTTCACTACCAGCTTAGGCTTTTTCTATGTTTTTCAGAAATAGGCCTCACACACTCAAGAAAATAATATCATGGCTTGAAAGAAGGCTAGGCTAAGGGCATGGTAAAACTGTTCTAATGATGAGAACAGCTACTCGGATTAGCAAGAGTGATAAACAGGTGAAAGAAAATCCAAGTATGTATATGGTATCCATGAGTTCAAATGCAATGCATAGAAATGATAATTATAAGTCAAGTTCAGGTTCAAATAGATAGGAAATGGTATCAAATCACAGCATGCTTCAATTGAGACATAATCTAGTTGTGCATTCAAAATATGGTGTAGTCTTACTTCAAGTTTATTAACAATGCATTAGACAACTAGAAACGAGGGCATTGAAATTATCATATTAAATCAGCAAGCTTACAAGGTTTAAATCATTATAATCCCCTATGCATATGCAACAGCCCTATATGAAAACCATCTAGACTCAATCCTACAATGTAAATACAACTACATGAACACTCTGTTTTTTTTCAAATTTTTCAAATTTTTCAAAATTTTTTTTTTTTGGTTTTTCTATGCCATAGATGCATGTAGACTCAAATATGCACAAAATAAAAATAAGAACAGAGAAAACACATCAAACAAATCTTAACCTTTTCCCCAAACTTAAATTACACAGTCCCTTGTGTAATAAAAATTTGGAAAGAAAGGTTAAGAAACAACAGAAAACATGAAAATGATGCAACTAATATATACAAGAATGGACGGAACAGGTACCTCAAGGCTTGGAGAAGAAGGAGGAGATCGAGTCCTCCATGCTCTCACGCGTATAGGTTGACTCGACCTGGCTGTGCTCTAGCTGATGGCTCGAGTCAGATGAGTGCAGGTGTCTGGTTCGATCACATGGCTCGAGTTGGGTGCTCGAGTCAAGCCATTCATGTGTGTTTTTGCCTCCTTTTCATGATTCACCTTTCATACTTTCCTGAAATCACACAATCAAGAGAAAATCAAACAGCTTAGCACACTTATTTGACGATTTAAAAGAAAACTAAAGCATTATATACAGGGATAGACATGGGACTTCCTCCCAAGTGAGCTTGTTTAAAGTCTCTAAGCTTGACTTCAGCTTGCTTCTAATGAGATGAGTCCATGTATCACCCGGATTATACTCATCGTAGAACCATCCCCTAAACTCTCTCATCCTTATCTCCTCAAAGGGTATCTTCCTCGGTTCATAAATGCTCACTTCATAGGTGAAGGTTATACCAAGGTGCTTGTCAACTATGCATTCTACAACCATAACACCTTCACAAGGATCTTCATATGTTGTTCCAACCACACCTACTACTTCCCCATTGCTCTTGGTTGAACTAATCATGATTGCCACTCGTTTGACTTGTTCTTCGTATCTTATCACACAATTCTCATCAACTGTGCATCCAAGAAGAAATTCAAACTCTTTTATACACTCTTCAGCTTCTAGGAGGAGTTCATCTTTGGCTTGAACATTCTTCTCTATTACTGCTTATTTCAGGAAATTAAGATGTGGAGGTATAAGCTTGAACTCATCTATCAGAGGCATATGGACTGACTCGATGCTAACTCGATGCATGCAGAGGGATGCTAACTCGATGGGCTGACTCGAGCAGGCGTGGTCGAGCTAGGCTAGCTCGATCAGGTGTGGTCGAGCTAGGGAAGTCGAGTCAAGTGGTACCTGAAATGCAAAGAGACAGAAAGGAAAAACTGAGTCAGTAACAGAGTAGACTGAATAAGAACTTGATCTAAAACGATTTGAAATCCTAATTGTAACAAACAACACCCAAATGGCAACGACGTCAATTTGAAATAGCTCGATCGTCTAGCTCGACCATAGAAATTGATATAGGTCAATTTCTTACTAGACCAAAGTTTCGTTGTAGTATAGTAAGGTGTCAATCCATAAGGGTGAAGATATTAACCAAAAAAGATGTGATCAAGCAATTCAAGTCAAGCCAAGCAAATAGTGTATAGGACTCTAGCAACCTAGACAGAAATTGAAAATGGAAGCTAAAATAGATACTATCTAGGACTAGCAGAAACTAACAGAAACAGAGCAATATCAGAAACGGCGTATAGGACTAACAGAGAATTCAATCAATGCAAGAGAAGTTCCTAAGGATGGGGTAATCGACTCAGTGTGTCCTCTTAGCCTACCCAGGTGGTCTAACAAAACTCATTCAAGTTATTCCCTAGACATCAAACATCACAACCAGTTAAGTCCACTCCCGTGATAAGTAACCTCAAGCAAGACCAGTTTCAGACCCAATCCCTTGGCGAAATCTACCCTAGCAGGCTCTAAGATTCAGTTCAATATTGTCAATAAACACCCTAGACAACTAATCCCTTAGGCTAGGTATGCAAATCTCTAACATCAGTTCAGTCAAGCATTTTATCAAACACCTTCTAGGTGGAAAAACACCTAAGTTCTAATCTCAATTGATCAGAGAGAAATTAGCATTAAGAACACTGATTTAGAAGGGAAATTAAACAATCTACTCTTAAACCACCTAGAATATTAAGATTCCACACCTAATCTAACCCATTCTTAAGAACCTTAATGACTACTCAGAAACCATGAAGAACAGCATAATCACAAACCGAGAAATCAAAATAAATTGCATAAGTAGAAAGATAAAGAAGAGAATAGATAGATTAGAAAGATTAAAACAAAAATAACAAGTAGATTTAAAGAAATCAGATTACAAAAGCAAGAACAGTCTCAGAAATGAAAAAAAACCTAGTGTGTTCGCAAATATCCAGTGGTCAATAGGTATTTATAGTTCTAGGAAAACTCCACCTCACAAACAGACAAAATAGAAGGTTTCGGAGGTGCACTCGACCAGGGGTAGTCGAGTGCCTAGGTCGAGCTGGGGTAAATTTCAAGATTGCATTTTTATTCTTCAGCTCGATCAGCCAGCTCGACTAGGGGTGGTCGAGCTGGGTCCAAAACTTCAAGACTCCACCTTTTTCTTGAGCTCGATCATTGGACTCGACCTGGGGTGGTCGAGCTAGACTTCAGGACTTCAAGATTGCATTTTTCTGATCAGCTCGACCTCCTACATCGAGTCCTTTGGTCGAGTCATCTTTCAAAATGTCTGATTTATGCTCCACTCGACCTGCCTGCTAGAGCTGGGCTAAAAGTGCAGTTTTTGGTGCAGAATGCACTGGCTCGACCTGCTAGCTCGAGCTGCTTGATAGAGTCAGTCTCCTTTCGAGTTTCTGGTCGAGTTAACCTCTCCTTTTTCTCTATTTGACTTCAACATCTCCAATATCACCTGATTGTACCTGAAACAAGTCCAAAATGCAAAATGCATGCAAACCTAATGCAAAACACTCTAAGTATACAAAACTTGGGACAAATGTTAAGAACATGCTAATAATCAAGGCTAAATGTATGAATTATGCATGCTAAAACCATATAAAATGCAGACATATCACAGATTGGAGTCACACCAAGTCTTCTTCAACAGTGTTGTTCTTCTTCAAAAGAGATGCTCGTCTTAAAGGAGAACGAATGGATCGATGTGAGGCCACACAAGATGCGGAAGTCTTGTGATAAACACGTGGGATTCTCAGGCTTGAGAGTGCAATTACTCGATCAAAACAAGAGAAGGACGAAGGGAAGCGGCTGCTGCCTTTCTAAGAGAATAAACTCAATCTTCTTTAGGTTAAAACATGCTTTATGATACAAGGTGCTACCTGGGGGTTTTTATAACATAACCCTAGGTGAAAAACGTCACAAATAAAGCAAAACAGCAAGTAGTTTCAATAGAAACAACAAGACTTGCAAGAAAAAAGAAATAACTCAAAAATGGAAAGTTTGGAGCAACATGGGCTCCTCTTTATTTTCGTGCATATCTCTTGATACTGACGTATTCTTGGGCTTGTGGAGAATGTATTAGACTGAGAACAAACCCTGGAATGCGCACTAAGGGTGTTGCCTCGTTAAAACCTTTCTCAGAAAAACCCAGTGGAAAAACTGAAGATAAGGAAAAAGAGTACAATTCCTTAGCACGTCTTTGTGTGTCTTCACTATATGAGGACAGTGAAGACACTAGATGCACATGTTTTGCTGTTAAGGAGAGGCTCTAGTATCATCGAATGCTCTCCCGGGTTCCAAACATATGATTGTAGCATTCCGAATCCGGCAGCTTCCAAATGAGGCAAGTGTAGAATCCGTCGTTTTGGAAAAATCATAACTTTTGATTCAGAGAAGCTATTGACTTGATTCCAACTCTCAAGGGTTTGTCTTTGAGTCAAGATTCTAGAACATGTCTTTTTGTCACTCGGTTCTTCATGGTCTGGCCGAAATCCTCCAACGAGTGCACATTGGTCCAAATTCGGCAGATTCTGGTCTGTTTGTCTTGTATAAGCCATAACTTCTTCGTTTGAGCTGCGTTTGGCCACTTTGAGGTGCTTCCTAGATGAGCTGAGAGTGTAGCCCATGTAATTGCTGGTGATGCTTCAGAAATTAGGGCTGCATCATTCTTCTAAAAGGATAACTAATGAGAACCTTGTTCTTGAGGGATAATTAGTAATAATATTGTTCTGGAGGGATAATTAGTAACAATCTTGTCCGAGAAAGATAACTAGTTAGAACCATGTTCTAGAGGGATAATTAGTAAGAATCTAGTCCGAAAAAGACAACTAGTTTGAACCTTTTTCTAGACGGGTAATTTGTAATAAACTTGTCCGAGAAGTATATAACTAGTGAGAACCTTGTTCTAGAAGGATAACTTGTTAGAACCTTGTTCGAGAAGGATAATTAGTAAAAATCTTGTCCGAGAAAGATAACTAGTGAGAACCTTGTTCTAGACAGGTAATTAGTAATAACCTCGTCCAAGAAGGATAACTAGTGAGAACCTTGTTCTGGATGGATAACTAGTTAGAACCTTTTTCTAGAAGGATAATTAGTAAGAATCTTGTCCGAGAAAGATAAATAATGAGAACCTTGTTCTAGACGGATAATTTGTAATAACCTTGTCCGAGAAGGATAACTAGTGAGAACCTTCTTCTAAATGGATAACTGATGAGAACCTTGTTCTAGAGGGATAATTAGTAATAACCTTGTTCTAGAGGGATAATTATTAAGAATCTTGTCGGAGAAGGATAATTAGTGGGAACCTTGTTCTAGACGGGTAATTAGTAATAACCTTGTTCGAGGACGATAACTAGTGAGAACTTTGTTCTGGAAAGATAAGTAGTGAAAACCTTGTCCGAGAAAGATAACTAGTGAGAACCTTGTCCGAGAAAGATAACTAGTGAGAACCTTGTCCGAGAAGGATAACTAGTGAGAATCTTGTTCTAAAAGGATAACTAGTGAAAACTTTGTTCTAAAAGGATAACTAGTGAGAACCTTGTTCTGGAAGGATAACTAGTTAAAACCTTGTTCTAGAGGGATAATTAGTAAGAATCTTGTCCGAGAAAGATAACTAGTTAGAACCTTGTTCTATAAGGATAATTAGTAAGAATTTTGTCCGAGAAAGATAACTAGTTTGAACCTTGTTCTAGACGGGTAATTAGTAATAACCTCGTCCAAGAAGGATAACTAGTGAGAACCTTGTTCTGGAAGGATAACTAGTTAGTACCTTTTTCTAGAGGGATAATTAGTAAGAATCTTGTCCGAGAAAGATAACTAGTGAGAACCTTGTTCTAGACGGATAATTTGTAATAACCTTGTCCGAGAAGGATAACTAGTGATAACTTTGTTCTCGAAGGATAACTAGTTAGAACCTTGTTCTAGAGGGATAATTAGTAGGAATCTTGTCCGAGAAAGATAACTAGTGAGAACCTTGTTCTAGTCGGATAATTAGTAATAACCTTGTCCGAGAAGGATAACTAGTGAGAACCTTGTTCTAAAAGGATAACTAGTGAAAACCTTGTTCTAGAGGGATAATTAGTAATAACCTTGTTCTATGGAGATAATTAATAAGAATCTTGTCCGAGAAAGATAATTAGTGAGAACCTTGTTCTAGACGGGTAATTAGTAATAACCTTGTCCGAGAAGGATAACTAGTAAGAACCTTATTTTGGAAGGATAACTAGTTAGAACCTTGTTCTAGAGGGATAATTAGTAAGAATCTTGTCCGAGAAATATAAGTAGTGAGAACCTTGTTCTAGACGGATAATTAGTAATAACCTTGTCCGAGAAAGATAACTAGTGAGAACCTTATTTGATACACGCCTCAGGAGTCACACCATAGGACAACAGCACAAGGCAGCAAAGGTTGAAGCTTTAAAGCTGAAGATGAGATTGGAGTCACACCAAGTCTTCTTCAACAGTGTTGTTCTTCTTCAAAAGAGATGCTCGTCTTAAAGAAGAACGAATGGATCGATGTGAGGCCACACAAGATGCGGAAGTCTTGTGATAAACACGTGGGATCCTCAGGCTTGAGAGTGCAATTACTCGATCAAAACAAGAGAAGAACGAAGGAAAGCGGCTGCTGCCTTTCTAAGAGAATAAACTCAATCTTCTTTAGGTTAAAACATGCTTTATGATACAAGGTGCTACCTGGGGGTTTTTATAACATAACCCTAGGTGAAAAACGTCACAAATAAAGCAAAACAGCAAGTAGTTTCAATAGAAACAACAAGACTTGCAAGAAAAAAGAAATAACTCAAAAATGGAAAGTTTGGAGCAACATGGGCTCCTCTTTATTTTCGTGCATATCTCTTGATACTGAAGTATTCTTGGGCTTGTGGAGAATGTATTAGACTGAGAACAAACATTGGAATGCGCACTAAAGGTGTTGCCTTGTTAAAACATTTCTCAGAAAAATCCAGTGGGAAAACTGAAGATAAGGAAAAAGAGTACAATTCCTTAGCACGTCTTTGTGTGTCTTCACTATATGAGGACAGTGAAGACACTAGATGCACATGTCTTGCTGTTGAGGAGAGGCTCTAGTATCATCGAAGGCTCTCCCGGGTTCCAAACATATGATTGTAGCATTCCGAATCCGGCAGCTTCCAAATGAGGCAAGTGTAGAATCCGTCGTTTTGGAAAAATCATAACTTTTGATCCAGAGAAGCTATTGACTTGATTCTAACTCTCACGGCTTCATCTTTGAGTCAAGATTCTAGAACAGGTCTTTTTGTCACTCGTTTCTTCTTGGTCTTGCCGAAATCCTCCAACGAGTGCACAGTGGTCCAAATTTGGCAGATTCTGGTCTGTTTGTCATGTATAAGCCATAACTTCTTCGTTTGAGCTGCGTTTGGGTTGATTCCACTTTGAGGTGCTCCTTAGATGAGCTGAGAGTGTAGCCCATGTAATTGTTAGTGATGCTTAAGAAACTAGGACTGCATCATTCCCTCCCTCTTCAAGAGGTTTTGTCCTCAAAACAGATTTTCCTACACATAAACAAACCAAGTTAGTCCATTGTAGTATATGAGGGTGTAGAAGCTTACCTCGCGGTTGGATTTGTGGAGGGTGAGGAGGCTCCCCTTTCATTAGCATTGAGTTGGAGACATCACAGATTTGATCCCAAGGCTGAGCTTCACTAACATCTCTTACTTCGCCTTTTATTTCTCTTTTATCTCCTACTTTGATTTGGAATTGTTGGTGTGGATCAGGAGGTTCTTCTTTGATTCGTAGAGTCATGGTGATCAAAGGTTCATCATTACCTGCATAAGTATACAACAAGTCAGAATCACATACGTTAAATGAGTTTACGTACTTACCCCGCGTAAATGTGTGGTTGGGATTAGCATGGTAGTTTGCTATCAGTTTTGTTATGGTCTTAAGATGTGCATATGGTGGTTCTTCTTTGATCTGAACAGGTTCATCATCACTCTCATAATCTCTTGCAGCAATTCCGTTCAGCCTTGGTGTTATTTCTCCATGGCCTTTGTTTTGGTCGAGAAACTCCTCTTTCATCAAAGCTTCTTCTTGATCTGTAATGGTCTCTGAAATAGCAGATTTTTGCGTTTATGCTATCTATCAAATGCCTTAATGCATTTTCATGTCATTGTAATACAGAAAGATGTCAATCCAAATGGGTGCGATATTAACCAAGAAGGATGCAATCAAACAGTTTAAGTCAAGCCAAACAAGCAGTGAGAAGGTAAAACTATCAACCTAGCAAAAGGAAATCAAAAGCAATAACAGAAACTATAACAGAACATAAAACAGAATGAAAACAGAACAGAAACAGAGTAAAGCTGAGACAATAAACAGAACAGAAACATAACGAAAACAGAACACGAAAATCAATCAAGAACGGAGCAGGTCCTAAGGATGGGGTAATTGACTTGGTGCATCCTCTTAATCTACCTAGATGGTTTAACAAACGCAATCAAGCTATTCCCTAGACATCAAACATCACAACCAGTTAAGTCCACTCCCGTGATAAGTAACCTCAAGCTAGACCAGTTCCAGACCCAATCCCTTAGCGAAATCTACCCTAGCAGGCATTAAGATTCAGTTCAATATTGTCAATAAACACCCTAGACAACTAATCCCTTAGGCTAGGTATGCAAATCTCTAACATCAGTTCAGTCAAGCATTTTATCAAACACCTTCTGGGCGGAAAAACACTTAAGTTCTAATCTCAATTGAGCAGAGAGAAATTAGCATTAAGAACACTGATTTAGAAGGGAAATCAAACAATCTACTCTTAAACCACCTAGAAGATTAAGATTCCACACCTAATCTAACCCATCCTTAAGAACCCTAATGACTACTCAGAAACCATGAAGAACAGCATAATCACAAACCCAGAAATCAAAATAAATTGCATAAGTAGAAAGATAAGGAAGAGAAGAGATAGAATAGAAAGATTCAAACACAAATACTCAGTAGAATCAAAGATACAGGATCCAGAAAGCAAGAACAGATGAAGAACACTTAAGAAAACCTAATTTCTGCCTAAAAACGAGTTCTCTCTCTTAAACAACTTAGAGAGTATTTATACTAAGTCTTAAAACCCTAAAACGCCATGGGCAAAATGGTAAAAAATGTGCGGATAAGGTCCAGCTCGACCATGGGTGGTCGAGCTGGGTGGTCGAGCTGGGTTTAAATCAAGATTGCATTTTTATTCACCAGACTCGATCATGAGCTCGACCATGGGCGGTCGAGCTGGGTCCGAAAACTTCAAGATGGATCTTTTTTGCTTGGACTCGATCACGGGCTCGATCACAGGAGGTTGAGCTGGACTTTAGAAACTTCAAGATTGCATCTTTATGCCTAGCTCGATCATGGACTCGATCAGGCTTGCTAGAGTCAGTCTCAAAGTGCAGTTTTTGGTGCAGAATGCTCTAGCTCGACCATCTTGCTCGAGCTGGGTGCTAGAGTCAGTCTCTTATATAGGTCAATTCCTTACTAGACCGAGTTTTCGTTGTAGTAGTAAGGTGTCAATCCATAAGGGTGAAGATATTAACCAAAAAGGATGCGATCAAGCAATTCAAGTCAAGCCAAGCAAATAGCGTATTGGGGTCTAGCAACCTAGACAAAAACTGAGAATGGACACTAAAACAGGTACCGTATAGGACTAGCAAGAACTAGCAGAAACCAAAGAATAACAGAAATAGCATATGGGGGTAAAGAGCAGCGTATAGGACTAACAAGAAATTCAACAATGCAAGAGAAGTTCCTAAGGATGGGGGTAATCGACTCAGTGTGTCCTCTTAGCCTATTCAAGTGGTTTAACAAAACTCAATCAAGCTATTCCCTAGACATCAAACATCAAAACCAGTTAAGTCCACTCCCGTGGTAAGTAACCTCAAACTAGACCAGTTCCAGACCCAATCCCTTAGCGAAATCTACCCTAGCAGGCAATACGATTCAGTTCAATATTGTCAATAAACACCCTAGACAACTAATCCTTTAGGCTAGGTATGCAAATCTCTAACATCAGTTCATTCAAGCATTTTATCAAACACCTTCTGGGCGGAAAAACACCTAAGTTCTAATTCCAATTGATCAGAAAGAAACTAGCATTAAGAACACTGATTTAGAAGAGAAATCAAACGATCTACACTTAAACCACCTGAAAGACCAAGATTCTACACCTAATCTATCCCATCCTCAAGAACCCTAATGACTACTCAAAACTCATGAAGAACATCAAGAACACAAACCCAGAAATCATAAAAACTTGCATAGATGATAGAAATAGATAGAGATAATGATAGAACAGAAGGAACAAACTCAAAATAACAAGTAGAAATCAAATTACAAGTTCTGGAAACTAAGAACAGAGAAGAACACAAGGAAAAACTCGAAATATTAGAGATAAAAACTTTTTTTTCAGTCTTCACCCCACATTAGATATTTACTAAGTCTTAAAAACCCTAAAACGTCATGCGCAAAATAGTAAAAAATGTGCATGATAAGGTTCAGCTCGGCTAAGTCTTGGTCGAGTGCTGTGCTCAAACAGACGAAATCAAGACTGCATTTTTCTGAGATGAGCTTGAGTAGTCCACTCGATTGCAGGGGCTCGAGCTGGGTTCTGAAACTTCAAGACGCCACCTTTTGTCTCTGCTTGATCATACAGCTCGAGCATGGGTGCTCGAGCTGAGCTTCTGCTCCATCTCCTGCTCAGACTCTATCACGTCTGCATGGGTATCCTGCACGGACTCGATCAGCATGCCCCAGACAGCTTCTGCTCAGTACGGACTCGATCAGAATGTCCCAGACAGCTTCTGCTCAGCACGGACTCGATCACGTCTGCATGGGTATCCTGCACGGACTCGATCAGCATGCCCCAGACAGCTTCTGCTCAGCACGGACTCGATCAGAATGTCCCAGACAGCTTCTGCTCAGCACGGACTCGATCACAACTGCTCTGTATGGACTCGATCAGCATGCCCCAGACAGCTTCTGGTCTAACTTCTCCAAAATCACCCGAAAATACCTATAACAAGCCAAATATACAGGATGTATGCGGACCTAATGCAAAACACTCTAAGTTTGCAAAACTCGGAATAAATAATAAGAAAGGGGTGAATAACACGTCAAAACGTATGATTTATGCAAGCTAAAACGATGCAAAATGCAAACATATCAACTCTCCCAAACTTAGTCTTTACTTGCCCTCAAGCAAACAAAGGAATGAGAATGGAGAAGAGGGATGAAAGTGGGGACTCAGAACCAAAACTTGCAGATAATAACGGATGACCTCAATGTCCTAGTTACTAACTCTAGAATGCAAAGTTTATGAGCTCTACTTAAAAGCGTTAGCCATACTCTTCGCAGCACAAGTTCAATCAAACTTCAACCTAGTCATGCATTCATTTCTATCATTCCCCTTAACATTCATTAGAACAGAAACCATGAATCAAGCTAAGCATATTCAATAAACTCATTTGGCTAAGGGTAAGGTCAAGAGACAAAAATGGTCCCTTCAGTACGGTATTGACGTTTCAGAACAAGGGTCTCTCAATGAAACGGAATAAGCTTTAGTAGAATGCTAAAGGTAAGAACCAACCTATGCATACAAGAATAGACTCCCATCTACCCAGTCCTACATAAGCGGTCTTATCCCTTAGTCTAAAACCCAGACATTCATCCTAATTCAACCCTTCACCCTTAGGCTTTTTTTTTTTCTTTTGATATCCTCGATCAGTTTCATCTTTTCTTTTTGTTTTTGGTTCTAGGAGGGGTTATACACATATACATCTAGCGGATTGGGGTTCTTTTCTTAACTTAGCTTAGGCGTTTTTGTGTTTTTTTTTTTTCAGACTTTTGAGCTTTCTGCCTTTTCTTTTTCTTTTGCTATGCACATCCCCCAATCCTTTACTAGATACTCAAACATTCAGATCATTTCCCTCCTAAGAACTCTTACCCTTTTCTTTTCTTTTTCCAAGTTTTTCTCATTCTTTTCTATTCACAGAACTAACCTCAATACCCAACGATCAAGATCCCACCTAATCCTATCTGATTTGAAAATTGCAAACCAGAACTTACATGAGATTCTATCCTTGTCGGCTCAAACCTAACACTTTCCACCAAGCTCATTCGGAAATAGGCCTCACACACTCACTAAAGTAATAGCGTGGCTTGAAAGGAGGCTAGGGTAAGGGCATGGTAAAACTGATCTAACAATGAGAATCAGCTACTTGGATTGGCAAAGAGTGGTATAAACAGATGAAAGGGAATCCAAGTATGTATACAGTATCCATGAGTTCAAATTCTATGCCTAGACATGATAATTATAAGTCAAATTCAGGTTTAAATAGATGGGGAATGACAGCAAATCGCAGCATGCTTCAGCTAAGACTCGATCTAGTTGTGCATTCAAAACATGGTTCGGTCTTACTTCAAGCTCAACATCAAGGCATTGAACAACTAGAAACGAGGGCATTGAAGTCATGCAGTTGAATCAGCAAGTTTACAAGGTTTTAAATCATCATCATCCCCTATGCATATGCAACAGCCCTATATGAAACAATCTAGACTCGATCCTAAAATGTAAATGCAACTAAATGAACACTCTGTTTTTGTGAAATCATTTTCGAATTTTTTTTTGATTTTTTTGGTTTTTCTATGCCATAGATGCATGCAGACTCAAGGATGCACAAAATCAAAATAAGAACAGAGAAAACACATCAATACAGAACTTAACCCTTCCCCCAAACTTAAATTACACAGTCCCTGGTGTAATAAAAATTTAGAAAGAGAGGCTAAGAGATAACAGAAAACAATAAAAACGATGCATCTAATATATACAGAAAGGGTCAGTACGGGTACCTTGGTGATTATGGTGAGTATGTCGACTCGACCTGGTAGTGGTCGAGCTGGGTGCGTGAGCTAGATGCTCCTCCTGCTTGGCGTCTCTTCCTCGCGTGTTGAAACTGCCTTGGCTGCCTTGGCTCGAAGGAGGAGGCTCGTGGTGGTTCCATCTCGGGTGCATGATGTCTTAGTTCCTCGCGAAACGACCCGCTCCCCGTCAGAATTCTCCCAGGTACGATGGTTTTCTTGGGTGTAGGGGATTTTAACTTTAGCGTGAAGTCCTTGACCTGGTCCTTCACGTCCTTCACTTGGTCTTTCAGGTCCTTCACGGTACCCTTGAATGCGGCGACGGTCTTCCCTTGAAACTTGTTCCACTTTAAAGGAGATTAATCCGCTTGTGTGCCTCCTTCAGGGCTGGACTATGTGTGGGTTTGAGCTTGTACTCCTCAAACGAGTACCTTTCTGTTGGATTAACCTCCTCCAGAACAGCATCTTGATCGTCTGACCCCATTCCTTGTTCCATGATCTCCTCGTCTTGATTGTAGGGTCTATCGAGAGGAGGATGGAAATCAATGTTTCAGCCCTGGCGTACCTTGGTGAGATCGGTGCAAGGCAGGCGCAGCTTCGCTTCCCCAGCTGTCGGATGCATGAACTGATAGATGTACTCGTCTGGAGGCGTTGTATGGTCCAGGAACCTGCACCTCCTCAAGAAGTCGATATCTATCCATTTGGGTGGATAGGGTGCTGATCGTAGCTCTACGTCACAAGCAACAAGTATCAGGGTGATGATACCCCCAATACAGAGGTCACCTGCGCCATCCATCTTCATCTTGCCCATCTTTATCGCCCAGTCCTTGTAGTTTAGGAATTGCTCCATCAGAACAAGGGTGAGGTTAGCATCTGCTCTATCTCCCTGCATCTTCCGCCCATCTCTTGTGCTCCCCAGAAGTGGCAGTAAGCATAAGTCCAGCATCCTTAGTTCACCTTTATTCACCGTCCCGGTCACCTTCCTTGCGAACATAGAGCTTGCTATTGTCTTGTGTAGGTACCTCAGGACAGGGCTTCGGATGCTTGAGCTCTTGCTTCTAGAGGAGGAGAAAGGTTTGGTGCTGTCTCCTATGGTCGACCATAATTGTTGGAGTTCCTCATGATCAAAATTTTGAATCAGTTCGTCACCTCCAGAAAAACCATATAGGTTGCAGATTTGCGCGATGGTAAGGGCATAGCATTGTCCTCTGCACGCGAAGGTGATGAAGCCAGGGCCGTCATCGGGTTCAACATCAGGCTCCTCATCGTAGAAATGAACCCTGAGGGACGAGAGGAAGTGGCACGTCTCTTCCTTGTAGGCTTCCAGCGGTTTGTTCATGAATCGTCTTATTCCTCCCGCCTCAAAGAGATACTCCATATCTCTAGCAATCCCGAGTGCTTGCATTGTTTCTTTGTGCGGGTACCTCGTTCCTTCAAAACTGCGTTCAAGGAGGGCCTCTAGGTACTTGGTTGCAGAGGGTTTGGTGTTCTTCTTTCGGGGTTGTCTTATCAACTTAGGCTCGTCTTCCTCTGTTTCTTCACCACCTTGATGCATACTCGGCTTGATTGGTGCTTTTCCTTCACGCTTGACCTGAGTGAGCTTCTTGTCTGATACCGTAGTAGCTTGTCCCGACCGTCCAGCTCGAGCGTGGGTGCTCATCCGCCGAGGCTTCCTCATCAACTAAGGCTCGTCTTCCTCTGTTTCTTCGCGTAGATGCGGGATAGCCTCCATTTGGTTTTGTCCCTCACGCGTGACACGGGTGACTCGCCTCGTTTCACCGGCTCGAGTGTGGGTGCTCAAGTGAGACTTCCGGCCCTTCTGGCTTGATCCTTGGGCTTGGGCATATGTGGTCGAGTCCGGCGTGACTTCATACTCTATGGGTACCGCAATTTGTTCTTGTTCTGCGGCTTGTTCGTGTTCTTACTCTTTGGCTGGAGGAATGCTCTCTCTCCACACCTGGAAGTTTCGGGCGAGTGCTTTAGCTGACCTACGACGGGCTTGGCGAGGGTCCATACCTGAGACTTGATTAAGGACAAGGAAAGAGAACTCAAAATCGTGAGGATTAGCCTCAAGAGCAGCAAAAACAAATTGAGAAATTTCTGGAAATGAAAGAGAGAGAGGATTGAGAGTGTTTGTGGTGTGAGTAAAGTATGGAGTTGAGTTCGGTATATATAGCCGAGTCGAGATCGTGTTGAAAGCGTGTGGGCTCGAGCTTGAAGGCGTGTTGAAGGAGTGGTGAAAGCGCGTTGAAGGGGTGTGGGATCGAGTCGTCACTTCGCTGACACCTTTTTGACCGAGTGGACTCTTCTTTGGCATCTTCTGAATCGAGTTTGGCTTGTATAAACAAGTGGGAGGGGACAAAGGACAAGGAGGAGCGTGTGTGGGTCGAGTGTGGGCTCCATCTGGTGAGACTCGAGCTGACATAATCGGATTCTAGCGTGTGTGGGTCGACCAAACACTCTTCTGACTTGTTCGTGACGTCGTATTTACCGTGACACCTCCGACTTGAGCATGTGAGCTCTGTATTGACCATGACACCTCCGACTTGAGCATGTGAGCTCTGTATTGACCATGACACCTCCGACTTGGATCCACATGTCAGAATTTTGAAAATTCCCTCCTAAGGTTTATGATCCACCTCTCTTGCTTTCCTGAAATCACACAATCAAGACAAAATAGCTTAGCACATTTATTTGATGTTTTATTTTTTTTTAAAAAAATAAGGCAAAGAAATATGTACAGAGATAGACATGGGACTTCCTCCCAAGTGAGCTTGTTTAAAGTCACTAAGCTTGACTTCTTGTTTCGCTTAGGCGGTGGAAGGTTCATCCAGAGGAATCGAAGTTCCTTCTGGAATGACGGTATCAGCTAGATAGGGTTTGAGCCTCTGTCCATTCACTGTGAATTCGTTTCCTCCCTTTCCAAATAAGGTGATCGCTCCGTAGGGTGAAACTTCCTTGACAGAAAACGGTCCGGACCATCTGGACTTGAGCTTTCCTGGAAACAGCTTGAGTCGAGAATTGAAAAGGAGGACTTGATCACCAGCCTTGAACTCCTTGTGCAAGATTCTCTTGTCATGGAAGGCTTTGGTTCTTTCTTTGTAGATCTTAGAACTCTCATAAGCATCCAGCCTGATCTCTTCTAGCTCATGCAGGTCCAAAACTCTCTTTTCCTGGGCAGGCTTGATATCCAAATTCAGAAGTTTCGTTGCCCATAACGCCTTATACTCAACTTCAACAGGTAGGTGACAAGCCTTGCCGTAAAGGAGCTGGAATGGTGTTCGCCCTATAGGAGTCTTGAATGCTGTCCTGTACGCCCAGAGGGTTTCATCCAGCTTAGCAGACCAATCTCTTCTTGAAACGCCCACTACTCTAGCCAGGATGGCTTTAATCTGCTTGTTGGACACCTCTACTTGACCACTAGTCTGGGGGTGATATGGTGTAGCCACCTTGTGCTTTACCCCATGCTTCTTCAGAAGATTCTCAAAGAGCTTGTTGATGAAGTGAGACCCCCCATCACTGATAACAACTCTTGGCACACCAAATCTGGGAAAAATGATGCTCTTGAGCATCTTCAGAACGACTTTTGCATCATTGCTAGGGCAAGCTATGGCTTCAACCCACTTTAAGACATAATCAACAGCTACCAAGATGTAGTTGTTCCCAGAAGATGGTGGGTTGAAAGGACCTATAAAATCAATCCCCCAAACGTCAAATACCTCTACTTCCAAAATTGGGTTCTATGGCATCTCATTCCTTCTGCTGATGTTTCCCATTCTCTGGCAAGGATCACACTTGGTGATGAAGGCTTGAGCATCTCTGAACATTGTAGGCCACCATAGACCCGCTTGCAGTACCTTCTGAACAGTCTTGAACGTAGCAAAGTGGCCTCCATAAGCAGACCCATGACAGTGCTCAAGCACACCCTGAACCTCATCTTGTGCTATGCACCTCCTGAACAGACCATCTGTACCTCTCTTGTATAGGAAAGGTTCGTCCCAGTAGTAGTGCTTGACATCTCTCAGAAACTTCTTTTTTCTGTAAGCATCAAGATCATCAGGTAACTCACCACATGCAAGGAAATTGGCTAGATCTGAATACCAAGGTGTGTCCTTTACTCCTATCACAGAAACAGCATCTAGGAGTCTCTCGTCAGGCATGGTGTCATCAACAGGTGCTGGGTCATCTATCCTCATCCTTGACAAGTGATCGGCCACACCATTCTCTATACCCTTCTTATCAACAATCTCCATGTCAAACTCTTGAAGAAGGAGTATCCATCTGAGCAGTCTTGGCTTAGTGTCCTTCTTGGCATAGATATGTCTTAGTGCTGCATGATCCATATAGACTATCACCTTAGACCCAACCAGATAGCTTCTAAATTTTTCAAAGGCAAAGACTACAGCCAGCAACTCCTTCTCTGTTGTGGCATATCTCCCTTGGGCATCATCAAGCGTCCTGCTTGCATAGTAGATCACATGCAGCTTCTTCTCAATCCTTTGGCCCAGTACAGCTCCTACAGCATAGTCCGATGCGTCGTACATGATCTCAAACGGGTGGTCCCAGTTTGGTGCTTGGACTATCGGAGTAGTGACTAAGGCTTCCTTAATGAGCTGGAAAGCCTTTAAACATTCGGTATCAAACAGGAACTCTTGCTCCTTGCACAACAGCCTTGTCAGTGGTCTGGCTATCCCTGAGAAATCCTTGATGAATCTTCTGTAAAACCCAGCGTGCCCAAGGAAACTCCTGATGTCCTTGACGTTTTTTGGTGGCTGCAGCTGCATCATCACATCAATCTTGGCTTTGTCTACCTCTATACCCTTCTCAGAAATTTTGTGCCCCAAGACGATCCCTTCCTTGACCATAAAGTGGCACTTTTCCCAGTTCAGAACCAGATTCGTCTCTTCACACCTAGTGAGTACCCTGCACAGGTTCAAAAGACAGGAGGAGAAAGAAGAGCCATACACGGAAAAGTCATCCATGAATACCTCAACAGTCTCCTCTATTAAATCCGAGAATATAGAAGTCATGCATCTCTGAAAAGTAGCAGGTGCATTACAAAGACCGAAAGGCATTCTCCTATATGCAAATGTTCCATATGGACAAGTGAATGTAGTTTTCTCTTGATCATTAGGATGAATAGGAATTTGAAAGAAACCACTATATCCATCTAAGAAACAGTAATATGGATGATTAGCAAGTCTCTCTAGCATCTGATCAATGAATGGCAATGGAAAATGATCTTTCCTAGATGCAGCATTTAACTTTCTGTAATCAATACACATTCTATGGCCAGTGATAGTTCTAGTGGGTATCAATTCATCCTTATCATTTCTAACCACAGTAATGCCTCCCTTCTTAGGTACACAATGCACAGGTGAAATCCAAGTACTATCAGATATGGGGTATATGATTCCAGCCCCTAGCAACTTAAGAATTTCCTTTTTAACAACTTCTTTTAAATTAGGATTCAATCTCCTCTGGGGTTCAATACTAGCATATGATTCATTTTCCAGATGGACTCTATGAGTGCACAAGCTAGGAGAAATTCCCCTAATGTCATCCAGAGAATATCCTATAGCCTTTCTAAATTTTCTTAACTCAGTCAATAGCAAATGCAACTCATCATCAGTAAGCATGTCATTTACTATGATTGGATAAGTAGAATTTGGTCCAAGAAAGGCGTACCTTAGCCCAGAAGGAAGAGGTTTGAGATCTACCTTAGGTGCCCGGAGTTCTGACCAGTCGTCTGCTGCAGAGGAGGCTGGCTCGATGTTAGACTCGATCTGCAGGGTCGAGTTTGACGTCTTGGGTATCTCAGCTCGAGCTGCAGGGTCGAGCTCAGTATCCTGGACAGCTAGAATTTCTGTGTTGACCCCTATCAGCACCTCAAACCCTTCTGATTCTTCCAGGACCTTGTGTGAGTCCAAAATCATTTCATACCCCAAAGTCTCAGCATGTAGATACCCATCCTCACTACTCTTGGTTAAGGCAGTCTGAAGGTGATCATCTTGATTAAGCTCCTCCAGAAGCTCATCAGCAAGCTTGTCCATTACCTCAACATAAAAGACTTGTCCTTCTATTTCCGGCTTTCTCATGGTCTCCTTGACATCAAATGTCATCTTGAGGTCATTCCCAAGATTGAGATCGATCTTCCCTTTTCGGACATCAATGACTGCACCGGCTGTAGCTAATGCCCAGAATCAGAGGATCTCTGGGTTCTTCATCCATTTCAAGAACTATAAAATCTGTAGGTATCTCCACTGTACCAACCATCAGAGGGAGATCTGCTAGCATACCATGAGGAGTCCTAATTGATCTGTCTGCAAGCACCAGAGAGATATTGCAGGACTTATAGTTATTGAACCCTAGCTTCCTTGCAACCGAGAGTGGCATAAGACTGATAGATGCTCCAAGATCACATAGAGACTTTTTGAAAACCAATGGACCGAGAGAGCATGGTAGAGTGAAAGAACCTGGGTCGCCTAACTTCTCTTTGACGACTCTCTTCTGAATGATGGCGCTGCACTCCTCTGATAAGACAACCATACCTTGAACCTTTTTGTCTTTCTCAGCTACTGCATCCTTCAAAAACTTCTGATAGGCAGGTACCATGGAGAAGGCATCAATGAGAGGCAACCTGATCTCAACTTCTTTGATATGCTTATCAAATATTTGTTTATGTTTCTCCATTAAGTCCTTCTTAAACCTCTTTGGGAAAGGCAATTTGGACTTGTAAGGAGGAGGAACATATGGTGCCTTTTTTTCCTCTGAAATCACAGATTTGGGTGCAGGAGGTAGACTGTCTTGACCATTCAGGTCGAGTTGGGGTGCTCCAGCAGGCGTGGGACTCTTGTCTTGGTCGTTTTTGGGAACCAAATCCTCCCCGTCTTGATCCTCACTGTCCGCAGTGATTGCAGGAGAGCCTTCCCGCTCAGGTAACTCTTTTCCACTCCGCAGAGTGATGGCATTGATGTGAGCGTAGTCCTTAGGGTTCTGGACCACTTTTCCTAGGAGTTGGGAAGTGTTAGAGGATGAAGCTGTCTTGCCCTCGATGGAACGAATCCTGGACTGGAGAGACTCAATCTTGCTGTTAAGATCATTGTAGGTGTAGTCCATCTGGGTTTTAAGTTCACCAAACTTCTTGGCTGTGTCAAGTGCACCAGCTGCTTGACCCTGTAGGAGTTGCTGCAGCAAGGCATTTGTTTGTTGATCTGGAGCAATAGAAGACTGAGCGTGGTGAGACGGAAAACCGGGTGGTGGACATGGGGTTCCCTGGTGTTGGTGATGACTCTGAAAAGGCGGTTTAGGGGCAAAGTTCTGCTGCGGATTATAGGGAATGAAAGGCTTGGACTGAGGTTGTTGCTGAGGTGGGTAGACTTGATCTTGAGGGTTAGCAACATTGGTACTTCTGTAGGACAGATTCGGGTTGTTCTTGTAATTGATAAAACCTTTGTTGTATTGACCCTGATTCTGCACATAGCTGACCTCCTCTAGACTATCATCCTCCCCATCTTGAACCTGAAAAACTGTATCCTCAGAAGCAAAATGAACTTGTTTCTTCTGCTGTAGCAGTTGATCCAACTTAGCAGTCAAGGCCTTGATGGCCCTAGTCTGATCATCTGTAGCAACACTTGGCCGGACACTCCTATCATACTCAGCAGTGTAGTTACCATCAGATTGTGCTAGGTTCTCCACAAGTGCCCAGCCAGCATCAACGTCTTGGTTGAGGAAGTTACCACTGCTGGCTGTATCGAGAAGCATGCAGACTTTCGGGAGAACTCCTCTGTAGAGAGTACTAAGGAGTGACTCGTTGCTGAAACCGTGGTGAGGGCATTGAGTAGTGTAGCCCTTGAAGCGATCCCAGCATTCACAAAAACTTTCACCATCTTTCTGAGTGAACCCAGAAATTTCATTCCTCAAGCGAGCTGTCCTGGCATTGGAGAAGAACTTGGCCAAGAAGGCTTTCTTGCAGTCATCCCATGAAGTGATGGATCCATGGGGTAGAGTCTTTTCCCAGTGATGGGCTCTGTCACCTAGAGAGAAGGGAAAGAGCCTTAGCTTGAAACCATCTTCACTGACCCCATTGATCTTGGTAAGGCTGCAGAGCCTATCGAACTCATCCAGATGATCAAGAGGGTCCTCTATAGGTAGTCCATGAAACTTGTTGTTCTGCACCAAGGCGATCAGGCTGCTCTTGATCTCAAAATTGTTGTTTTGGACCGTGGGAGGGACAATGCCTTGTCTGTTGGTATGAGTGTTAGGGGCATCTCCGGCTCCTATCAAACGGGGCCTCCTCACAGGAGGGTCTTGAACCTGTGGTTGGTCTTCCATACCGAGTGGATTCTGATGTTCGTCTTGGATGTTTTCTCGCTGCGCTCGCAACTGTTGTGGTAGCCTGTCAATATTATCGATGGGGCGTAGGAGGTTCTGACTTCCTCTTGATCTGGTGTGCATGCAGGGGGATGTGTACCTGAAAATGCAAAGACAGTCAAGTTAGTAACCAAAGAAAAGGAAAAGAACTTGATCTAGAATATTTTGAAATCCTAATTGTAACAAACAACACACAAACGGCAATGGCGCCAAATTGATATAGGTCAATTCCTTACTAGACCGAGTTTTCGTTGTAGTAGTAAGGTGTCAATCCATAAGGGTGAAGATATTAACCAAAAAGGATGCGATCAAGCAATTCAAGTCAAGCCAAGCAAATAGCGTATTGGGGTCTAGCAACCTAGACAAAAACTGAGAATGGACACTAAAACAGGTACCGTATAGGACTAGCAAGAACTAGCAGAAACCAAGCAATGACAGAAATAGCATATGGGGGTAAAGAGCAGCATAACTAACAAAAAATTTAACAATGCAAGAGAAGTTCCTAAGGATGGGGGTAATCGACTCAGTGTGTCCTCTTAGCCTATTCAAGTGGTTTAACAAAACTCAATCAAGCTATTCCCTAGACATCAAACATCAAAACCAGTTAAGTCCACTCCCGTGGTAAGTAACCTCAAACTAGACCAGTTCCAGACCCAATCCCTTAGCGAAATCTACCCTAGCAGGCAATACGATTCAGTTCAATATTGTCAATAAACACCCTAGACAACTAATCCCTTAGGCTAGGTATGCAAATCTCTAACATCAGTTCATTCAAGCATTTTATCAAACATCTTCTGGGAGGAAAAACACCTAAGTTCTAATTCCAATTGATCAGAAAGAAACTAGCATTAAGAACACTGATTTAGAAGAGAAATCAAACGATCTACACTTAAACCACCTGAAAGACCAAGATTCTACACCTAATCTATCCCATCCTCAAGAACCCTAATGACTACTCAAAACTCATGAAGAACATCAAGAACACAAACCCAAAAATCATAAAAACTTGCATAGATGATAGAAATAGATAGAGATAATGATAGAACAGAAGGAACAAACTCAAAATAACAAGTAGAAATCAAATTACAAGTTCTGGAAACTAAGAACAGAGGAGAACACAAGGAAAAACTCGAAATATTAGAGATAAAAACGTTTTTTTTAGTCTTCACCCCACATTAGGTATTTATACTAAGTCTTAAAAACCCTAAAACGTCATGCGCAAAATAGTAAAAAATGTGCAGGATAAGGTTCAGCTCGGCTAAGTCTTGGTCGAGTGCTGTGCTCAAACAGACGAAATCAAGACTGCATTTTTCTGAGATGAGCTTGAGTAGTCCACTCGATTGCAGGGGCTCGAGCTGGGTTCTGAAACTTCAAGACGCCACCTTTTGTCTCTGCTTGATCATACAGCTCGAGCATGGGTGCTCGAGCTGAGCTTCTGCTCCATCTCCTGCTCAGACTCGATCACGTCTGCATGGGGATCCTGCATGGACTCGATCAGCATGCCCCAGACAGCTTCTGCTCAGCACGGACTCGATCAGAATGTCCCAGATAGCTTCTGCTCAGCACGGACTCGATCACGTCTGCATGGGTATCCTGCACGGACTCGATCAGCATGCCCCAGACAGCTTCTGCTCAGCACGGACTCGATCAGAATGTCCCAGATAGCTTCTGCTCAGCACGGACTCGATCACAACTGCTCTGTATGGACTCGATCAGCATGCCCCAGACAGCTTCTGGTCTAACTTCTCCAAAATCACCCGAAAATACCTATAACAAGCCAAATATGCAGGATGTATGCGGACCTAATGCAAAACACTCTAAGTATGCAAAACTCGGAATAAATAACAAGAACGGGGTGAATAACACGTCAAAACGTATGATTTATGCAAGCTAAAACGATGCAAAATGCAAACATATCAGTCTCTTTCGAGTTTCTGGTCGAGTTAAGCTCTCCTTTTTCTTCATTTGACTTCAACATCTCCAATATCCCTTGAATGCACCTGAAACAAGTCCAAAATGCAAAATGCATACAATCCTAATGCAAAACACTCTAAGTAAGCAAAACTAGAGATAAATGCTAAGAACAAGCTATTAAAGAAGGCTAAATGAACGAATAATGCAAGCTAAAACCATATAAAATGCAGACATATCAACTCTCCCAAACTTAGTCTTTGCTTGTCCTCAAGCAAACAGAAGAGTAGGAATGGAGAAGAGGTTTGAAAATGGGGATTCAGAACCAAAGCTTGCGGATAAAACAGATGATCTCAATGTCCAAATTGCTAATTCTAGAATGCAAAGTATATGAACTTTACTTAAAAACGTTAGCCATACTCTTCGCAGCACAAGTTCAATCAAATCTCAACCTAGCATGCATTCAAATCTATCATTCCCCTTAACATTCATTTAAACAGAAACCATGAATCAAACTATGCACATTCAATGAACTCATTTGGCTAAGGGTAAGTTCAAGAGACAAAGATGGTCCCTTCATTAAGGTTTTGTCATTTCAGAACATGAATCTCTCAATGAAAAGGAATGAGCTTTAGTAGAATGCTAAAGGTAAGAACCAACCTATGCATACAAGAATAGACTCCCATCTACCCAGTCCTACACAAGTGTTCTTAACCCTTAAGTCTAAAACCCAGAAAGTCATCCTAATTCTACCCTTCATTTTTTTTCTTTTTTCTTATACAAATACTTCTAGCAGATTGGGGTTTTTCTTATGGTGTTTCACTACCAGTTTAGGCTTTTTTCTATACATTTTTTTTTTTCAGACTTTAAACTTTGCCTTTCTTTTATTTTTCTTAGCACACCCCATATCCTTTACTAGATTAACACACTTTCAGATTATTCCTCTCCTAAGAGAACTCTTAACCTTTTTCTTTCATCTTTCTCCAAGTTTTCTTTCTTTTCACAGAACCAAACCCTATACCCAATGATCAAGATCCCACCTAGTCCTAACTGATTCGAAAATTGCAAACCAGAACTACATGAGATTCTATCCTTGTCGGCTCAAACCTAACACTTTCTACCAAGCTCATTCAGAAATAGGCCTCACACACTCAATAAAGTAATAACATGGCTTGAAAGAAGGCTAGGCTAAGGGCATGGTAAAACTGTTCTAATGATGAGAACAGCTACTTGGATTAGCAAGAGTGGTAAATAGGTGAAAGAAAATCCAAGTATGTATATGGTATCCATGAGTTCAGATTCAATGCATAGACATGATAATTATAAGTCAAATTCAGGTTCAAATAGATAGGGAATGACAGAAAATCACAGCATGCTTCAGTTAAGACTTAATCTAGTTGTGCATTCAAACCATGGTTCAGTCTTACTTCAAGCTCAATAACAAGGCATTAAACAATTAGAAACGAGGGCATTGAAATCATACAGTTGAATCAGCAAGTTTACAAAGTTTAAATTATCATAATCGCATATGCATATACAACAGCCCTATATGAAAACAATTTAGACTCAATCCTAAAATGTAAATTCAACTACATGAACACTCTGTTTTTGTAATTTTTTTTCGAAAATTTTTCAAAATTTTTTGGTTTTTCTATGCCTTAGATGCATGCAGACTCAAATATGCACGAAATATTTGATTGAGTCATGGGCTCGATCACAGGAGGTTGAGCTGGGCTTTAGAAACTTCAAGATTGCATCTTTATGCCTAGCTCGATCATGGACTCGATCAGGCTTGCTAGAGTCAGTCTCAAAGTGCAGTTTTTGGTGCAGAATGCTCTAGCTCGACCATCTTGCTCGAGCTGGGTGCTAGAGTCAGTCTCTTTCGAGTTTCTGGTCGAGTTAAGCTTTCCTTTTTCTTCATTTGACTTCAACATCTCCAATATCCCTTGAATGCACCTGAAACAAGTCCAAAATGCAAAATGCATACAATCCTAATGCAAAACACTCTAAGTATGCAAAACTAAAGATAAATGCTAAGAACAAGCTATTAAAGAAGGCTAAATGAACGAATAATGCAAGCTAAAACCATATAAAATGCAGACATATCAACTCCCCCAAACTTAGTCTTTGCTTGCCCTCAAGCAAACAGAAGAGTAGGAATGGAGAAGAGGTTTGAAAATGGGGATTCAGAACCAAAGCTTGCGGATAAAACAGATGATCTCAATGTCCAAATTGCTAGTTCTATAATGCAAAGTATATGAACTTTACTTAAAAACGTTAGCCATACTCTTCGCAGCACAAGTTCAATCAAATCTCAACCTAGACATGCATTCAAATCTATCATTCCCCTTAACATTCATTTAAACAGAAACCATGAATCAAACTATGCACATTCAATGAACTCATTTGGCTAAGGGTAAGTTCAAGAGACAAAGATGGTCCCTTCATTAAGGTTTTGTCATTTCAGAACATGAATCTCTCAATGAAAAGGAATGAGCTTTAGTAGAATGCTAAAGGTAAGAACCAACCTATGCATACAAGAATAGACTCCCATCTACCCAGTCCTACACAAGTGTTCTTAACCCTTAAGTCTAAAACCCAGAAAGTCATCCTAATTCTACCCTTCACCCTTAGGCTTTTCTTTTGAATTTTCCTTGGATTAGATTCATTTTTTTTTCTTTTTGTTCTTGTTTTAGGAGAGGTTATACAAATACTTCTAGCAGATTGGGGTTTTTCTTATGGTGTTTCACTACCAGTTTAGGCTTTTTTCTATACATTTTTTTTTTTTCAGACTTTAAACTTTGCCTTTCTTTTTCTTAGCACACCCCATATCCTTTACTAGATTAACACACTTTCAGATTATTCCTCTCCTAAGAGAACTCTTAACCTTTTTCTTTCATCTTTCTCCAAGTTTTCTTTCTTTTCACAGAACCAAACCCTATACCCAATGATCAAGATCCCACCTAGTCCTAACTGATTCGAAAATTGCAAACCAGAACTACATGAGATTATATCCTTGTCGGCTCAAACCTAACACTTTCTACCAAGCTCATTCAGAAATAGGTCTCACACACTCAATAAAGTAATAACATGGCTTGAAAGAAGGCTAGGCTAAGGGCATGGTAAAACTGTTCTAATGATGAGAACAGCTACTTGGATTAGCAAGAGTGGTAAACAGGTGAAAGAAAATCCAAGTATGTATATGGTATCCATGAGTTCAGATTCAATGCATAGACATGATAATTATAAGTCAAATTCAGGTTCAAATAGATAGGGAATGACAGAAAATCACAGCATGCTTCAGTTAAGACTTAATCTAGTTGTGCATTCAAAGCATGGTTCAGTCTTACTTCAAGCTCAATAACAAGGCATTAAACAATTAGAAACGAGGGCATTGAAATCATACAGTTGAATCAGCAAGTTTACAAGGTTTAAATCATCATAATCGCATATGCATATACAACAGCCCTATATGAAAACAATCTAGACTCAATCCTAAAATGTAAATTCAACTACATGAACACTCTGTTTTTGTAATTTTTTTTCGAAAATTTTTCAAAATTTTTTGGTTTTTCTATGCCTTAGATGCATGCAGACTCAAATATGCACGAAATAGAAAATAAGAACACAATAAACATGTCAAACACATCTTAAGCCTTCCCCCAAACTTAAATTACATAGTCCCTTGTATAATAAAAATTTAGAGAGAAGGTTTAAGAAACAACAGAAAGCAAGAAAGAAATGCAAATAATATATACAAGAATGGATAGAAAAGATACCTTAAAGTTTGAAGAAGAAAGAGGAGATTGAATCCTCCATGATTTCTCTGGTGTATGCAGCGTAGGAGCTTGACTCGACCAGGGGCTCGAGCTGCGTGGTCGCGCCTGGCGTGGGGAGATGGCTAGCTCGATCACCTTGATCGAGCTGGGTAGTCGAGTCAGACCAATTCTGCTCGTTTCCTCCTTTTCTTCATAATTTAATGCTCATTCTCTCCTGCAATCATACCAGCAAGCCAAAAACACAAATTAGCATATTTAAACGACGATTTAAAAGAAAACTAAAGCATTATATACAGGGATAGACATGAGATTTCCTCCCAAGTGAGCTTGTTTAAAGTCTCTAAGCTTGACTTCCTTTTTCTTAGGTCTATGGTGGTTCATGGAGAGGAACTGAGGTCTCCTCTGCAATGATCTGACCATGTATGAATGGCTTGACCCCTTGCTCATTCATTGTGCTCTCAGCTCTATCCTTTCGTTCTAGAGACTTCTCTTTCTCGTCATAGACCTTTGTGGGTGGAGTTTCATCGACCTTCTCAACTGTGCCAATGTACTGTACTTTCTCATCACGGTAGCTATCATCTTTGACAGTCATTGTGCCACATAGCTCATTAGGAGAAGCTTTTAATGGGTAATAGGCCTTGTCATCCACATTCATAAGAACTACCCTTTGGTTCTTGAAGTCTATGTTTGCACCAGTAGTGTTGAGGAAGGGAGTTCCAAAGAGGAGTGGGAGCTTGTTGGCCTTCTTCATTTCCATAATAACAAAGTCCGTTGGGACTAGATAATCCCCAACTTTAAGTGGGTAATCTTCCAGAAGACCAAGTGGCTTTCGTGAATGAGCGTCTCCAAAGGTGATGGGCGATGGGTGATAAGTGAGGTGTCTTATCCCTAGATTTTCTAACATCTCACGGGACATGACATTCACACTTGAACCGGACTCACATAGAGCATCCTTAATTTCCAGATCACCAAGAGAGCAGGCTATGGAGAACATACCAGGATTGCCAAGCTTGGGGAGAGACTTCAGCTCAATCTTTGTCGTGCTTGGTGAATCAATGCAATCGACATTACCCTTGTTTTCAACCATGGTTACATCCTTATCCTTCTTGAATCTTCCTGGGAAAGGCAGTTTAGGTTTGTAAGGAGGAGGGACAAAGGGTGCTTTCTTTTTCTCTGAAACAGCAGGTTTTGCAGCAGGTGGAGGGCTAGCTCGACCTAGTTGGTCGAGCTGGGTGCTAGAGTCAGTCTCTAGATGAGTTTTCTCTTGTTCTTTGCACCTCAAATCCTCCCCATCTTCAATCTCACTGTCCACAGTGACTGGAACTGATCCTTTCCTTGCAGGTAACTCGCTTTCACTCCTCAAACCGATTGTAGTGGTGTTAGCATCTAAACCATAAAGCAAAGCCTCAATTTCTCTAACATCCGCTTCATGATCAGCAATAGGACTTGATTCCATTGAAAAGATGGCATTGCAATACTCCTTGGGGTTCTGAATTGCTTTTCCTGGAAGTTGTCCAATAACTGCTGTGGAGGAAGTAGATGCAGTTTTGCCCTCTAAATACTTAATCCTGGAGTTTAATGACTCAATCTTGTTGTTGACAGCATTGTAGTTGTAGTCGAGCTGGGTTTTGAGTTCACCAAATTTCTTAGCTGATTCTATTGCACCAGCTGCTTGACCCTGAAGAATTTGTTGCAGCATGTTTGTCATCTGATGATCTGGAGCTGTAGAAGGCTGAGCTTGGTGAGATGTGAAACCAGGTGGTGGACCCATAACTCCCTGTTGCGGATGGCTACTCGGGTAATGCTGCTTAGGAACAAAACCATGATTTTGGTTATAAGCGGCAGAAAGCTTGGACTGATATGTCAGTTGCTGAGGCGGGTAGACTTGATCCTGTGGGTTAGCAACGTTGGTACTCCTGTAGGACAGATTCGGGTTGTTCTTGTAGTTGATGAAACCTTTGTTGTACTAACCCTGATTCTGCACATAGCTGACTTCTTGATACACGCCTGGTCTCAAAACTCAGAATCTTCAAACGATGGTGTTGTTCTTCTTCAGGAGAGAGGCTCGTCTTGAAGGAGAAACGGTGGAGCGATGTGAGACCACACAAGATGCGGAAGCCTTGTGATAAACACTAAGTGATTCTCAGGTTTGAGAGTCCGATTACTCAATCAAGCAAGAGAAGAGAGAAGGAAGCGGCTGCTGCCTAGGTTTGAGAGATAAACTCGTTTTTGTTTTAGGGTAAAAAGTCTATCTCATTAAGAGGACGACCTAGGCTTTATATAATAGCCCCTTGACATCAAAACGTCACAAACAACCAAGAATAACAAGTAGTTCAAGCAAAAACAGCAGGGTTTGCGAAAATAAGGAAATAACTCAAAAATGGAAAGTTTGAGCTAAAACAGAACAACTTGTCTCTCGTTAGTCTTTGCTCTTGGCGCTCAGCTCTTGAAGTGTTCTTGGACTTGTGAAAGATGTAGTAGACCGAGAACAAGTCCAAAATGCGCACTAAGGGTGTTGCCTCGTTAAAACCTTCCTCAGAAAACCCATACCCCTTGGGACAAAACTGATGGTAAGGAAAAAGAGTACAATACCTTAGCACGTCTTTGTGTGTCTTCACTATATGATGACAGTGAAGACACTAGACTCACGTGTCTTGATGCTGAGAAGTGGCCATGGGGCCTGAACAGAAACGCAGCTCGAAGGAGAAGGCCGTGTAGCCTCATTTAAGTCGAAAAGAGAGCTGGCGGTTTCTGGTGATGCAACGGACATGTCATTGTGCTTTCCTGGAGTAAGAGTGATGTAATTGAAGTCCTCCAGGTCAGATGCTGAAGCTTGATTCAGCTTGGTTCTGGAGCCTCCTCCATGGTGTCCGTTGAGAAGCTGGTGCAAAGTCGGCTTTGGTGGAGTTACTTCTTGCTCCAATGCAGCTGCTACATATCCATTGAACTTATGCCTCAATGCTTTAGCCCTTTGGCGTGTAATAGGGCCGGCTGGAATGTATGGAATTGGGTTCTCCACTGATTCAGCGTCATCTCCTTTCAGCTCCAAGGTGATGTCCTCATCATTCCCACCCTCTTCAGAAGGTTTTGACCTCAAAACTGGTTCATCACCTGCATCAAACAATTCTAAGTCAATAACATTGAAAGTAGGAGATATATTAAACTCACCTGGTAGTTCAAGCCTATAGGCGTTGTCATTGATCTTCTCAGCTACTCGGAATGGCCCATCTCCTCTTGGTGCTAGCTTGTCCTTCCTCTTGTTTGGGAACCGTTCTGGACGCATATGAAGCCATACCCAATCTCCTTCTTTGAAGATGACCTGTTTACGCCCCTTGTTAGCTTGCTTAGCATACATCTCAGTTTTCTTCTCAATGTTCTCTCTAGCTTTTTGATGTATGCTCTTGATGTAATCAGCCTTTTTCTGTCCTTCTAAGCTCACGATCTCAGCTGGCGGCAACGGTGAGAGGTCTAATGGCGAGTTTGGATTAAAGCCATAGACAACCTGAAATGGTGACAGCTTGGTGGCGGAGTGAACAGCTCGATTGTAAGCAAACTCCACAAATGGTATACACTCTAACCAGTTTTTCAAATTCCTCCCAATGGTTGCTCTCAGCAATGTTGACAAAGTCCGGTTAACAACCTCAGTTTGCCCATCTGTTTGAGGATGGCAAGTTGTAGAGAACACTAGCTTCGTTCCCAGCTTCTTCCAAAGCGTTCTCCAGAAATGACTCAGAAACTTGGTGTCTCTATCTGATACAATCGTCCTTGGAATCCCATGTAATCTCACTACTTCTCTGAAGAATAAGTTGGAGGTCCGAGAAGCATCATTAGTTTTAGCACATGGAATGAAATGTGCCATCTTTGAGAACCTATCCACAACAACGAAGATAGAATCCTTATTCTGAATCTTGGGAAGTCCAAGCACAAAATCCATTGATATGTCGACCCAAGGAGCTGTAGGTATAGGCAACGGCATGTATAGTCCATGAGGATGAGATTTAGACTTAGCCTGCTTGCACGTTACACATCTAGCACAAAACGCCTCCACTGCTTTTTTCTCGAGATGAGGCCAAAAGAAATGCTCCTTCAGTATGCTCAATGTCTTCTCAGCCCCAAAATGACCCATAAGACCACCCCCATGAGCTTCTCTAATCAGCAATTCACGTAGAGAACCCCGAGGTATGCACAGTCTCCTTTCTCTAAATAAAAATCCATCTGACTTGTAGAAATTGCTGTAGGCTCCTTTACCACATTCTGAGTAGATATCCTTGAAATCTGGGTCTTCTTCATATTGCATCTTAATCATTTCAAATCCCAAAACCTTAGACTCCATCGTGGTGATCAACGCATGTCTCCTTGAAAGTGCATCAGCTACCACGTTCTCTTTACCCTTTTTGTACTTAATGACATAAGGGAATGTCTCAATGTACTCAGCCAGCGAGCATGTCTCTACTTAAGTGTTGTTTGCCCCTTGAGATGCTTCAGCGTTTCATGATCAGTATGAATTACACATTCTCTAGCAAGCAGGTAGTGTTGCCACGTCTCCATAGCTCTAACCAACGCATACAACTCCTTGTCATAAGTAGGATAATTCAACGCAGCCCCACTTAGCTTTTCACTGAAATAAGCCACTGGTTTGCCTCCTTGAGTAAGAACAGCCCCTATCCCAATTCCAGATGCATCACACTCCACTTCAAAGGTCTTATTAAAATCTGGAAGTGCTAGAACAGGTGCATTAGTTAGGCGTTCCTTCAGATCCTGAAACGCCTTATTCTGAGCTTCTCCCCAAGTAAACCCAACGTTTTTCTTGATAAGCGATGTGAGTGGTGCAGCCACACTACTAAAGTCCTTAACAAAACGGCGATAGAAGCTTGCAAGACCATGGAAGCTTCGAACTTGGCTGATGCTTGTTGGGGTTGGCCATTCTTGTATAGCCCTTATCTTCTCTCCATCAACCTGTAATCCCTGCGAACTCACAACAAATCCTAGAAAAACTAGCTCATTAGTGCAGAATGTGCACTTCTTTAAGTTTGCATAAAGGCCTTCCTTTCGGAGAGTCTTTAAGACTAACTCAAGATGTGTCACATGGTCGGATAAACAAGAACTGTAAATTAAAATATCATCAAAATACACAACTACAAACTTACGAGATGTATGCCCTAAGAACATGGTTCATTAGACGCATAAATGTGCGGGGTGCATTTGAGAGTCCAAATGGCATGACTAGCCATTCATAGAGTCCTTGTTTCGTTTTGAATGCTGTTTTCCATTCATCTCCTTCTTTCATCCTGACTTGATGATATCCACTCTTCAGGTCTATTTTAGAGAAGATGGTGGCTCCACTAAGCTCATCCAGCATGTCATCAAGGCGTGGAATTGGATGTCTATACTTAATGGTTATGTTGTTAATCGCCTACAGTCCACACACATCCTCCACGACCCATCCTTCTTAGGCACTAGCAAGACCGGTACAGCACAGGGACTAAGACTCTCCCTCACATAACCTTGCTCCATTAGTGCCCTAACTTGACGTTCAAGCTCTTTTGCTTCCTCTGGATTCACACGGTAAGCTGGTCTATTTGGAAGCTGTGCACCAGGTATGAAATCGATTTGGTGCTCTATCCCTCGGCTTGGTGGCAGTCCAGCCGGTATCTCTTCAGGAAAAACGTCCTCAAATTGTTCTAGGAGCTGACTTATCTCCTTAGGTAACTCCACAGCTACAGAACCTGCGCTCAAAAGCTCCTTAAAGACCATTAGTAGCACGGTGTGTGAAGTAGTTTTTAAAGCCCTTCTTACTTCACTAGTATTAACTAGGAAGTTAGATTTAGCACCATTACTCTTTTCTTTAGACATTTTAATTTGCATTTCATGAACTTGCTGAGGTGATAATGGAGCTAAATTCACTTTTCTTTTATCATTAATAAGCGAGTATAAATTGGTGCGACCGTTATGAGTGGTTTCTTTGTCAAACTGCCATGGACGTCCCAATAAGAGATGGCCAGCTTGCATTGGAACCACATCACGAGCACTTGATCATTGTAACGCCCCACACTAAATGGAACTGTCACTTGATCGGTGATCTTTAACTCAGACTTATCATTGAGCCACCTCAACCTGTAAGGTCTCGGATGCTTAGTTCTCTCCAAGCCTAGTTTTTCAACCATATAGAGGCTTGCAACGTTTGTACAAGAACCCCCATCAATTATAAGAGAACATACCTTGCCCTTGATAGTGCATCTGGTATGGAAGATGTTCTCACGCTGAGCACTCTCCTCTGGTTCTATCATGGTGCTGAGAATGCGTCTCATCATTAGAAGCTCTCCATGTCTGGAAATTCTGTAATCTCCTCATCAGCGTCCCCCTCAGCCTCTTCTTCATCTTGTGATTCATAATCCCCAGATTCAGTAAGGATCATCACTCTTTGATTAGGACAATCCCTAGATATATGCCCTCGGCCTTGACACTTATAACAGGTAATGTCTCGGCTCTTCTGCTGATTTTGTTGGTTTCGAGGCTGATGATCACGTCTGGGCTCAGCTTTAGTGTCTCTAGATGGCTCGGGAGCTCTTGGTTTAAAACGTGAATCAATCACAACTGCTTTGCCCTTATCAGCTTGTTTTGGCTGAACTCCAAGTATTTTTATTTCGATTTGAAACTTGAGTTCTTTCTCTTGATTTGTTGTTCAGCTTGGATTGCTAAGTGCAGGAGATCCTCCATCGATGATATACTTGCATTTCCACTTTTGTAACAATCCGCTCTTGTAACCCATCCAGAAACTGAACCATGAGTGTTTACGGTGCTTCATCTAATTCAAGGCGATTTCGAGGTGCTCAAATTCCTCATAATATTCTTCCACTGATTTGTTGCCTTGAGTAAGCCGTCTGAATTTCTTTTGCAGCTCACGGTGGAAATGTGGTGGCACATATCTCCTTTTCATTAACTGTCTCATGTCGTGCCAAGTAGAGATAGGATGGTCTTGGTAACGTCTCCTATCAGCCACATCTCGATCCCACCATGTAAGGGCATGGTCTGTCAGCTGAGCTGCTGCAAAGGCTACCTTCTTCGCCTCGGTGTAATTGTAACAGCCAAAAATCTTATCCATTCTCCTTTCCCACTCTAGATAAGCTTCTGGTACAACGCTTCCAGCAAACGTTGGTGCGGTGAATTTCAGTTCTGCTGCGTGCCGAGGCGGTGGCCGCTGGTACGCTGGTTCATGCTCTCTATAAGCATGTCTAGCTCGTGGTGGTGGTGGCGGTGGCAGATCGCCTGGATCATGTACCCTTCGATTCTGATACGGTTCAGGTCCATTTTCTCTTCTTGCAGGCATGGGAGGGTTCTCCATGCGGTCCATTCGGTTAGTGAGAGCTTGGAGTTGAGTGTTGATATTGGCCATCATTTGAATCATGGCATTGTTGGCGTCAGTTTGATCATAATTCTCTGCCATTGAGGTCGAGTTCTCCTTGCACAAAACAGGAAAATTACAAGCTTAGTTTTTCTGGAAATAATCAAACAGAGCAAGAAAAAGGAAAATTCACAAAAACGAGAAAAAGGAAACTGCACTTATTCTAATGAAGCCCTAATTTCCTGTTTTAATTTTCCTTCTCTACCCTAGCAGCCACGAAAATTCAGTCTCTAATGGTGCAACAACAGCTTAATATGATGATTCAATTCAGTTCTAAACGATCAAACAGGATGCAACAAAACAGTTCACAAAACAGAAGCAAAACAGATTAACAAGGTGAAACACACAAGCTAAACGATTCCTTCAGCAACCTAACCTTTTTCTTTTCTTTTCTGAAACAATAAACTAGCAACTTAATAAACTGAAACAAAAAATTTCGTCCTAAATGAAACAGCAAACGATGGAAACGAAGCAAACAGCAAGATAAGCAAACGAAGCGGAAGCGAAATAAGCTATCAGTTGAAACAACCTAATAACTTGATTCTCAATAACTTCTAAAGCAAATTGACTGAAAGCAAAGGATAGGTTTAGACACAACCTGATTGAAGGAACTTTAGCTCGATACCAAAGATGATACACGCTGGTCTCAAAACTCAGAATCTTCAAACGATGGTGTTGTTCTTCTTCGGGAGAGAGGCTCGTCTTGAAGGAGAAACGGTGGAGCGATGTGAGACCACACAAGATGCGGAAGCCTTGTGATAAACACTAAGTGATTCTCAGGTTTGAGAGTCCGATTACTCAATCAAGCAAGAGAAGAGAGAAGGAAGCGGCTGCTGCCTAGGTTTGAGAGATAAACTCGTTTTTGTTTTAGGGTAAAAAGTCTATCTCATTAAGAGGACGACCTAGGCTTTATATAATAGCCCCTTGACATCAAAAACGTCACAAACAACCAAGAATAACAAGTAGTTCAAGCAAAAACAGCAGGGGTTTGCGAAAATAAGGAAATAACTCAAAAATGGAAAGTTTGAGCTAAAACAGAACAACTTGTCTCTCGTTAGTCTTTGCTCTTGGCGCTCAGCTCTTGAAGTGTTCTTGGACTTGTGAAAGATGTAGTAGACCGAGAACAAGTCCAAAATGCGCACTAAGGGTGTTGCCTCGTTAAAACCTTCCTCAGAAAACCCATACCCCTTGGGACAAAGCGATGGTAAGGAAAAAGAGTACAATACCTTAGCACGTCTTTGTGTGTCTTCACTATATGATGACAGTGAAGACACTAGACTCACGTGTCTTGATGCTGAGAAGTGGCCATGGGGCCTGAACAGAAACGCAGCTCGAAGGAGAAGGCCGTGTAGCCTCATTTAAGTCGAAAAGAGAGCTGGCGGTTTCTGGTGATGCAACGGACATGTCATTGTGCTTTCCTGGAGTAAGAGTGATGTAATTGAAGTCCTCCAGGTCAGATGCTGAAGCTTGATTCAGCTTGGTTCTGGAGCCTCCTCCATGGTGTCCGTTGAGAAGCTGGTGCAAAGTCGGCTTTGGTGGAGTTACTTCTTGCTCCAATGCAGCTGCTACATATCCATTGAACTTATGCCTCAATGCTTTAGCCCTTTGGCGTGTAATAGGGCCGGCTGGAATGTATGGAATTGGGTTCTCCACTGATTCAGCGTCATCTCCTTTCAGCTCCAAGGTGATGTCCTCATCACTTCTTCTAGACCATCATCCTCTCTATCTTGAACTTGAGAAACCGTATCTTCATTTGCAAAGTGGACATGCTTCTGCTGGTGTAGGAGCTGATCTAACTTGGCATTCATAACCTTCATCTCCTTTCTATGCCTCTCCTCTGAATCAACATTACTCCTTACACTTCTATCATACTCCGCAGTGTATTTTCCATCTGATTGAGCAAGGTTCTCTACAAGCTCCCAGCCATCATCAACATCTTTGTTGAGGAAATTACCATTGCTGGCTGTATCAAGAAGTATTTGGACTTTTGGGAGAACCCCTCTGTAAAATGTGCTTAGGAGGGACTCGTTGCTGAAACCATGGTGAGGACATTGAATGGTGTAACCCTTGAATCGTTCCCAGCACTCACAGAAACTTTCCCCATCGTTCTGAGAAAATCCGGATATTTCGTTCCTGAGGCGAGCGGTGCGAGCATTGGAGAAGAATTTGGCAAGGAAAGCTCTCTTGCAATCATCCCATGAAGTAATAGAGCCATGAGGTAGATTCTTCTCCCAGAGATGGGCTTTGTCACCAAGAGAGAATGGAAAGAGTCGTAGCTTGAAACCATCTTCGCTGACGCCATTAATCTTGGTAAGGCTACAGAGCCTATCAAACTCATCTAAATGATCAAGAGGGTCTTCCATAGGCAGCCCATGGAACTTGTTACCCTGCACCATAGCGATCAAGCCACTCTTGATCTCAAAGTTGTTGTTCTGGACTTTAGGAGGTACAATCCCTTGCCTGTTGGTGTGAGTGTTGGGAGCATCTCCCGCACTAATCAGACGCGGCCGTCTCTGATGAGGCATATGTTCAGGCTGTGGTGGTGGATTATGGTCAGCCATATTTATTGGAGCCTGGAGAGCTGTGTTGAGAAGTTCACTCGGCTCTCTCAACTGTTGTGGTAGCTTGTGAATATTATCGACTTAGCGGATGAGGTTCTGACTTCCTTTAGATCTCGTTTGCATGCAGGGGGAGGCGAACTCGATGGCGGACTCGAGCAGGCGTGGTCGAGTTAGGCTGGCTCGATCTGGCTTGGTCGAGCTGAGCTAATCGAGTCAGGTCGTACCTGAAATACAAAGAGACAGAAAGGAAAAACGAAGTCAGTAACAAAATATACTGAATAAGAACGTGATCTAAAATGATTTGAAATCCTAATTGTAACAAACAACACCCAAATGGCAACGGCGCCAATTTGAAATAGCAAATTTTTGCGTTTATGCATTTTCATGTCATTATAATACAGAAAAGTGTCAATCCAAAAGGGTGCGATATTAACCAAGAAGGATGCAATCAAAAAGTTTAAGTCAAGCCAAACAAGTAGTGAGAAGGTAAAACTATCAACCTAGCAAAAGGAAATTAAATAACAGAAACTAAAACAGAACATAAAACAGAATGAAAACAGAATAGAAACAGAGTAAAGCTGAGACAATAAACAGAACAGAAACATAACGAAAACAGAACAAGAACGGAGCAGGTCCTAAGGATGGGGTAATTGACTTGGTGCATCCTCTTAATCTACCTAGATGGTTTAACAAACGCAATCAAGCTATTCCCTAGACATCAAACATCACAACCAGTTAAGTCCACTCCCGTGATAAGTAACCTCAAGCTAAACCAGTTCCAGACCCAATCCCTTAGCGAAATCTACCCTAGCAGGCATTAAGATTCAGTTTAATATTGTCAATAAACACTCTAAACAACTAATCCCTTAGGCTAGGTATGCAAATCTCTAATATCAGTTCAGTCAAGCATTTTATCAAACACCTTCTGGGCGGAAAAACACCTAAGTTCTAATCTCAATTGATCATAGAGAAATTAGCATTAAGAACACTGATTTAGAAGGGAAATCAAACAATCTACTCTTAAACCACCTAGAAGATTAAGATTCCACACCTAATCTAAGCCATCCTTAAGAACCCTAATGACTACTCAGAAACCATGAAGAACAGCATAATCACAAACCCAGAAATCAAAATAAATTGCATAAGTAAAAAGATAAGGAAGAGAAGAGATATAATAGAAAGATTCAAACACAAATACTCAGTAGAATCAAAGATACAGGATCCAGAAAGCAAGAACAGATGAAGAACACTTAAGAAAACCTAATTTCTGCCTAAAAACGAGTTCTCTCTCTTAAACAACTTAGAGAGTATTTATACTAAGTCTTAAAACCTTAAAACGCCATGGGCAAAATGGTAAAAAATGTGTGAATAAGGTCCAGCTCGACCATGGGTGGTCGAGCTGGGTTTAAATCAAGATTGCAGTTTTATTCACCAGACTCGATCATGAGCTCGACCATGGGCGGTCGAGCTGGGTCCGAAAACTTCAAGATGGCTCTTTTTTCCTTGGACTTGATCACGGGCTCGATCACAGGAGGTCGAGCTGGGCTTTAGAAACTTCAAGATTGCATCTTTATGCCTAGCTCGATCATGGACTCGATCAGGCTTGCTAGAGTCAGTCTCAAAGTGCAGTTTTTATTGCAGAATGCTCTAGCTCGACCATCTTGCTCGAGCTGGGTGCTAGAGTCAGTCTCTTTCGAGTTTCTGGTCGAGTTAAGCTCTCCTTTTTCTTCATTTGACTTCAACATCTCCAATATCCCTTGAATGCACCTGAAACAAGTCCAAAATGCAAAATGCATACAATCCTAATGCAAAACACTCTAAGTATGCAAAACTAGAGATAAATGCTAAGAACAAGCTATTAAAGAAAACTAAATGAATGAATAACGCAAGCTAAAACCATATAAAATACAGACATATCAGTCTCCTTAGCACCTGAAACTTTTTCAACCTTTTGGGCACTAGACAAGTGTGTTAAAACAGTCATTGAATCACAGAAATCAGGTGGATAAATTTTAATTTGAACCATATCATTAGTATGTGAAATTATTTTCTCATTTGAGCTTAAAACAATTTCTTGAATCTGTTCAGTATCTAATGATTATTTTGCTTTATTGGATGTGTATATTTGCAATAAAGGCTCAGATTTCTTGTCCAAATTGAGAAGAGTATCTATTGTACTAACCTGAAGAGGTTCCATCAATGTTTTGGCAATGACTTGCTGGTCACGGCTCAGATTTCGTTGCACTAGTGTTAGTGTTGATGACGTTTCTCTTATGGGGCAGAACTTGGCAACGTGTCCTAGTTGATTGCATTTGTAACACGTTAGTTCTAAAGATTTTAAGACACAACATGTACCTTTGGGTGTGCCACCATTATCCTCATGATCACTTCTTTGTTTTGAGACTACATCTTGGAGCGGTTGTAATTCTTCTAAAGCTTTTGGCTTATCTTTTGTTGAGTTCAACTCTTCCTTTGTACCTAGACCTGTCTCAACAACCTTTGGGCAAGACGAGCGTTTAATCATAGAAATGAGATGTTCAAAAGATTTATTTAACTCATCCATTTCTTCATTGAAAGTTAAGTGCGTTTTGAGCTTTACCCTTTCCTCATTACCGTTTGTTGTTCGAATGGGCGTTGTAGGGCTGTTGCTACTTGTTTGGTTTGGTTGCAGCAGCTCCTTTGGCGAATATCTCTTACACATTATCCATTTTAGTTCCTCCCACGTTTTTATTTTTGGCTCGTTGTAATGCCATCGATTATACTCGTCACAATCCCACCACTTTAATGCTTTTCCCCTGAGTTGTCCAAGGGCAAAATTGACAGCTTCTCTTCATGGGGCGTTCTGTAGTACCAGAAGTGCTTATGCATGTTGATTTCCCATTGTAGATAAGCCAATCCTGAAAACAAAAAGAATACAGGACCAAAAAACTTAGATCCATTGCTGTAATATAATCTGGTTTTGGATTTGTAAGTGGGATGATAGATAGCCCGTGCTGAGGGGTTCCATGAAGTCCTTGGCTTTGGATATCTTGGCGTAGTGTGGTTCAGGTCTGGAGGCTCTCCATGGGATAGGTAACCACGTCTACCACCTGCAAGTTCACAAAACTGAGACTCATTATCTGATTCATTATTATGTTCATAAGTTAACGGAGTTTCAGATTTATGTGGGATTTGATAGGTGAGGCTCCATGTGTGGTCTGGTGGTTCATGTTCAAGCTCTTCTTCACGTCCAAGATCATCTCCACAACTGATGTTAGAATCAGTTTCATCACTCCATGTCTCAGCAGCGTAATTATCTTCTCTTTCCCAAGAGCGATGGCTTGCTTCTCCTCCACGCCTTAACTCCTCTTGAAAATCACTTTCAGGTTCGAATTCTTTTTCTCCCCAATCAACTTTTGATGTGTTATAATCACTCATATCTCCTTCTTCATACTCCATAAATTCTGTTCCAAGTTGTACCTCACAAAAACAGAATTAAAATTCGCTTAATTTTGTGGAAGTGAGACGTTTGTCACAAGTAATAAGTGTAATCCGAAAATTGCAGTAAACAATCAACAGAAATAACTCATCACTACTTCAGCTCAGACATTTTACAATCTCTACTATAAGGTGGTCGAATTTAAACTCTAATCAAAAATGGAAATGAACTCTTAAAGAAAAAGGAAATTCAGATAAAACAGAAAAGAAAATTTCACTTAATTATCCTAAAACCCTAATTACAAATTTCGTCTTCTCCTTTAGCAACCTAGCAGCCACGAAATTCAGACTCTAATGATGCAAACAACAGCTTAAGATGATGATTCAATTCAATTCTAATCGATCAAACAAGATGCAACAAAACAGTTCACAAAACAGAAGCAAACAAACTAACAAGGTGAAACACTCTAGCAAGTTCGATTTCTTCTATAGCTCTACCTTCTTTTTCTTTTCTTTTCTAGATTGCAGACACAAAAAAACTAACAACTCAAAAACATAAGCAAACAAACGATTCAAACAAAAGAAAACAGCAGATTTTTATTTTGGTTTTTTTGATTAATAAAACAGAAACAGCAAAACAGAAAATTAAAGGGATAAAGGTTAGATGAATACAACCTGATGGATAGGAGCTTTAGCTCTGATACCAAAATGATACACGCCTCAGGAGTCACACCAGAGGACAGCAGAACAAGGCAGCAAAGGTTGAAGCTTTAAAGCTGAAGATGAGATTGAAATAGTAGATTTTTTATAGTTTGCTATTTGTCAAATGCCTTAATGCATTTTCATGTCATTGTAATACAGAAAGGTGTCAATCCAAATGGGTGCGATATTAACCAAAAAGGATGTGATCAAGCAGTTCAAGTCAAGCCAAGCAAACGGTGTATAGGACTCTAGCAACCTAGACAGAAACTAAAGACAGATACTAAGAACAGAGACTAGCAGTAACTAGCGAAATGAAAACAGAGACTCCTAACAGAATAGAATAGAAACAAAGCGAAAAAAAACAGAATAGAAACAAAGCAAAAACAGAATAAAATATAAATCAATCCAGGAAGAGAAGTTCCTAAGGACGGGGTACTCGACTCAGTGTGTCCTCTTAACCTACCCAGGTGGTTTAACAAAACTCAATCAAGCTATTCCCTAGACACCAAACATCACAACCAGTTAAGTCCACTCCCGTGATAAGTAACTTCAAGCTAGACCAGTTCCAGACCCAATCCCTGAGCAAAATCTACCCTAGCAGGCATTAAGATTCAGTTCAATATTGTCAATAAACACCCTAGACAACTAATCCCTTAGGCTAGGTATGCAAATCTCTAACATCAGTTCAGTCAAGCATTTTATCAAACACCTTCTGGGTGGAAAAACACCTAAGTTCTAATCTCAATTGATCAGAGAGAAATTAGCATTAAAAACACTGATTTAGAAGGAAAATTAAACAATCTACTCTTAAACCACCTAGAAGATTAAGATTCCACACCTAATCTAACCCATCCTTAAGAACCTTAATGACTACTCAGAAACCATGAAGAACAGCATAATCACAAACCCAGAAATCAAAATAAATTGCATAAGTAGAAAGATAAAGAAGAGAATAGATAGATTAGAAAGATTAAAACAAAAATAACAAGTAGATTTAAAGAAATCAGATTACAAAAGCAAGAACAGTCTCAGAAATGAAAGAAAAACCTAGTGTGTTCGCAAATATCCAGTGGTCAATAGGTATTTATAGTTCTAAGAAAACCCCAGCTCACAAACAGACAAAATAGAAGGTTTCAGAGGTGCACTCGACCAGGGGTAGTCGAGTGCCTAGGTTGAGCTGGGGTAAATTTCAAGATTGCATTTTTATTCTTCAGCTCGATCAGCCAGCTCGACCAGGGGTGGTCGAGCTGGGTCCAAAACTTCAAGACTCCACCTTTTTCTTGAGCTCGATCATTGGACTCGACCTGGGGCGGTCGAGCTAGACTTCAGGACTTCAAGATTGCATTTTTCTGATCAGCTCGACCTCCTACATCGAGTTCTTTGGTCGAGTCATCTTTCAAAATGTCTGATTTATGCTCCACTCGACCTGCCTGCTAGAGCTGGGCTAAAAGTGCAGTTTTTGGTGCAGAATGCACTGGCTCGACCTGCTAGCTCGAGCTGCTTGATAGAGTCAGTCTCCTTTTGAGTTTTTGGTTGAGTTAACCTCTCCTTTTTCTCCATTTGACTTCAACATCTCCAATATCACCTGATTGCACCTGAAACAAGTCCAAAATGCAAAATGCATGCAAACCTAATGCAAAACACTCTAAGTATACAAAACTAGGGACAAATGTTAAGAACATGCTAATAATCAAGTCTAAATGTATGAATTATGCATGCTAAAACCATATAAAATGCAGACATATCAACTCCCCCAAACTTAGTCTTTGCTTGCCCTCAAGCAAACAGAAGAATAAAAATGGAGAAGAGGTTTGGAAATGGGGATTTAGAACCAAAGCTTGCAGATATAACAGATGACTTCAATGTCCAAGTTACTAGTTCTAGAATGCAAAATATATGAACTCTACTTAAAAACTTTAGCCATACTCTTCACAGCACAATTTCAATTAAGTTTCAACCTAGACATGCATTTAAATCTATCATTCCCTTTAACATTCAATTAAGCAGAAACCATGAATCAAGCCATGCACATTCAATGAACTCATTTGGCTAAGGGTAAAGTTTAAGAGACAAAGATGGTCCCTTCCATATGGTTTGATCAATTCAGAACAGGGATCTCTCAAGAAAAGGAATGAGCTTTAGTAGAATGCTAAAGGTAAGAACCAACCTATGCATACAAGAATAGACTCTCATCTACCCAACCATACAAAAGTGTTCTTAACGTATAGCTCTAAACCCAGAAAGTCATCCTAATTCTACCTTTCACCCTTAGGCTTTTCCTTTGAATTTTCCTTGGATCGGATTCATTTTTTTTCTTTTTGTTCTTGTTTTAGGAGAGGTTATACAAACACTTCTAGCGGATTGGGGTTCTTCTTACGGTTTTTTCACTACCAGCTTAGGCTTTTTCTATGTTTTTCAGACGTTAAGCTTTTTGCCTTTCTTTTCTCTTTCTTAGCACACCCCCATATCCTTTACTAGATTTATACACTTTCAGATTATTCCTCTCCTAAGAACTCTTAGCACACCCCCATATCTCTAAGCAAGAGTGATAAACAGGTGAAAGAAAATCCAAGTATGTGTATGGTATCCATGAGTTCAAATGCAGTGCATAGAAATGATAATTATAAGTCAAGTTCAGGTTCAAATAGATAGGGAATGGTATCAAATCACAGCATGCTTCAATTGAGACATAATCTAGTTGTGCATTCAAAATATGGTGCAGTCTTACTTCAAGTTTATTAACAATGCATTAGACAACTAGAAACGAGGGCATTGAAATTATCATATTAAATCAGCAAGCTTACAAGGTTTAAATCATTATAATCCCCTATGCATATGCAACAGCCCTATATGAAAACCATCTAGACTCAATCCTAAAATGTAAATGCAACTACATGAACACTCTGTTTTTTTTCAAATTTTTCAAATTTTTCAAAAAATTTTTTTTTTGGTTTTTCTATGCCATAGATGCATGTAGACTCAAATATGCACAAAATAAAAATAAGAACAGAGAAAACACATCAAACAAATCTTAACCTTTCCCCCAAACTTAACCATTCATGTGTGTTTTTGCCTCCTTTTCATGATTCACCTCTCATACTTTCCTGAAATCACACAATCAAGAGAAAATCAAACAGCTTAGCACACTTATTTGACGATTTAAAAGAAAACTAAAGCATTATATACAGGGATAGACATGAGACTTCCTCCCAAGTGAGCTTGTTTAAAGTCTCTAAACTTGACTTCAGCTTGCTTCTAATGAGATGAGTCCATGTATCACTGATATGCTCAAATTAATACCCTATGATGATACTAAAGCAGTTGCTGCAGTAAAGTTAGGGGTCGAACACAGGAACTCAAGAAAATTCACTCAGTAGATGAAAGATGCAGATTGTGCTAAGCAAACAGTGAATGACGAGAAAACAAATGATCAAATTAAACTTAGGTTGAATTAATATGGATGGGAGCTAGGCTCAGGAAACTTCTCAGGAAATCAATGATAGATAATAAATAAATCAATTAAGGTTCAATTCAATTAAGCGCCGTTCTTGAACTCAAACACGATAATAAAGTCAACCAACTGTCGTTGTGAAAACTAACTAAGTCTAAAATCTAGAATTCCAAATCTCTTTGCAAATCCTACAAATTAAACCAGCAATTAATTCAAGTTTGATATGTTCACAATTTGATTAAACCAAATCTCTTTGCAGATAACCGAATTGCTCCCCCTAAGTTTTATCAGATTACTCAATTGCACTGTCGTGCCTAATCGATTAATCTAAGTTCTATGTTCTAGGTGATCAGACTAGAAATAGCTTTGAGAACAACCTATGGGGAAGAATTATTCAGGTTATGAACCCTAACAAATCAATCATCATAAATCAGAGAAATCCATATGAGAAAACCCTGAACCTAAAATGAGACTACTCAGACATGATAGATGAAACAAATAACATAACTGAATAAATCATGAAATTAAATAAAGGAATAAAAACAAGGGTTCGGGATCTTCTCTATGATGAACAAAGTCTTGGATCCGTCTTCCTCACAAAAGCTCTCAAATCTCAATGGTGGCTCAAGAATAATAGTCAAAAGTAAAATCTGCCTCCTCTTTAACCTAATGACTAAAAGTTTGCTTAAATAGGTCTAAAAACACGAGCTGGGTCTCTTTGTAAATAAGGGAAAGTATTGGGCTTCTTATGGTGAGAATTCTCTTCCTTGGATATCTCTTTATTCCGCGTCAGTTACGTCGGTATCGATCGATACCGGGGTGGTGTCGATCGATACTCAGGCTTCAAAACGGGTACTTTCTTCGGTTTGCTCCAAAAAGCTCCAAATGGTTCCAAAATCTCCAATTTCGTCCCAAACGTGCTAAGACCTGAAAAGACTCCAGAACGATACAAAAAACACTAGAAAGACTCGATAAAACCATGATATATCAATCACCCGGATCATACTCATCGTAGAACCATCCCCTAAACTCTCTCATCCTTATCTCCTCAAAGGGTATCTTCCTCGGTTCATAAATGCTCACTTCATAGGTGAAGGTTATACCAAGGTGCTTGTCAACTATGCATTCTACAACCATAACACCTTCACAAGGATCTTCATATGTTGTTCCAACCACACCTACTACTTCCCCATTGCTCTTGGTTGAACTAATCATGATTGCCACTGGTTTGACTTGTTCTTCGTATCTTATCACACAATTCTCATCAACTGTGCATCCAAGAAGAAATTCAAACTCTTTTATACACTTTTCAGCTTCTAGGAGGAGTTCATCTTTGGCTTGAGCATTCTTCTCTATTACTGCTTCTTTCAGGAAATTAAGAGGTGGAGGTATAAGCTTGAACTCATCTATCAGAGGCATATGGACTGACTCGATGCAAACTCGATGCATGCAGGGGGATGCTAACTCGATGGGCTGACTCGAGCAGGCGTGGTCGAGATAGGCTAGCTCGATCAGGTGTGGTCGAGCTAGGGAAGTCGAGTCAAGTGGTACCTAAAATGCAAAGAGACAGAAAGGAAAAACTGAGTCAGTAACAGAGTAGACTGAATAAGAACTTGATCTAAAACGATTTGAAATCCTAATTGTAACAAACAACACCCAAATGGCAACGACACCAATTTGAAATAGCTCGATCGTCTAGCTTGACCATAGAAATTGATATAGGTCAATTTCTTACTAGACCAAAGTTTCGTTGTAGTATAGTAAGGTGTCAATCCATAAGGGTGAAGATATTAACGAAAAAAGATGTGATCAAGCAATTCAAGTCAAGCCAAGCAAATAGTGTATAGGACTCTAGCAACCTAGACAGAAATTGAAAATGGAAGCTAAAATAGATACTATCTAGGACTAGCAGAAACTAACAGAAACAGAGCAATATCAGAAACGGCGTATAGGACTAACAGAGAATTCAATCAATGCAAGAGAAGTTCTTAAGGATGGGGTAATCGACTCAGTGTGTCCTCTTAGCCTACCCAGGTGGTCTAACAAAACTCATTCAAGCTATTCCCTAGATATCAAACATCACAACCAGTTAAGTCCACTCCCGTGATAAGTAACCTCAAGCTAGACCAGTTCCAGACCCAATCCCTTGGCGAAATCTACCCTAGCAGGCTCTAAGATTCAGTTCAATATTGTCAATAAACACCCTAGACAACTAATCCCTTAGGCTAGGTATGCAAATCTCTAACATCAGTTCAGTCAAGCATTTTATCAAACACCTTCTGGGTGGAAAAACACCTAAGTTCTAATCTCAATTGATCAGAGAGAAATTAGCATTAAGAACACTGATTTAGAAGGGAAATTAAACAATCTACTCTTAAACCACCTAGAAGATTAAGATTCCACACCTAATCTAACCCATCCTTTAAAACCCTAATGACTACTCAGAAACCATGAAGAACAGCATAATCACAAACCCAAAAATCAAAATAAATTGCATAAGTAGAAAGATAAGGAAGAGAAGAGATGGAAAAGAAAGATTCAAACAAAAATAACAAGTAGATTTAAAGAAAACAGATTACAAAAGCAAGAACAGTCTCAGAAATGAAAGAAAAACCTAGTGTGTTCGCAAATATCCAGTGGTCAATAGGTATTTATAGTTCTAGGAAAACCCTAGCTCACAAACAGACAAAATAGAAGGTTTCGGAGGTGCACCGACCAGGGGTAGTCGAGTGTCTAGGTCGAGCTGGGTCCAAAACTTCAAGACTCCACCTTTTTCTTGAGCTCGATCATTGGACTCGACCTGGGGTGGTCGAGCTAGACTTCAGGACTTCAAGATTGCATTTTTCTGATCAGCTCGACCTCCTTCATCGAGTCCTTTGGTCGTGTCATCTTCCAAAATGTCTGATTTATGCTCCACTCGACCTGCCTGCTAGAGCTGGGCTAAAAGTGCAGTTTTTGGTGCAGAATGTACTGGCTCGACCTGCTAGCTCGAGCTGCTTGATAGAGTCAGTCTCCTTTTGAGTTTCTGGTCGAGTTAACCTCTCCTTTTTCTCCATTTGACTTCAACATCTCCAATATCACCTGATTGCACCTGAAACAAGTCCAAAATGCAAAATGCATGCAAACCTAATGCAAAACACTCTAAGTATGCAAAACTAGGGACAAATGCTAAGAACATGCTAATAATCAAGGCTAAATGTATGAATTATGCATGCTAAAACCATATAAAATGCAGACATATCAGAGATTGGAGTCACACCAAGTCTTCTTCAACAGTGTTGTTCTTCTTCAAAAGAGATGCTCGTCTTAAAGGAGAACGAATGGATCGATGTGAGGCCACACAAGATGCGGAAGTCTTGTGATAAACACGTGGGATTCTCAGGCTTGAGAGTGCAATTACTTGATCAAAACAAGAGAAGGACGAAGGGAAGCGGCTGCTGCCTTTCTAAGAGAATAAACTCAATCTTCTTTAGGTTAAAACATGCTTTATGATACAAGGTGCTACCTGGGGGTTTTTATAACATAACCCTAGGTGAAAAACGTCACAAATAAAGCAAAACAGCAAGTAGTTTCAATAGAAACAACAAAGACTTGCAAGAAAAAGGAAATAACTCAAAAATGAAAAGTTTGGAGCAACATGGGCTCCTCTTTATTTTCGTGCATATCTCTTGATACTGAAGTATTCTTGGGCTTGTGGAGAATGTATTAGACTGAGAACAAACCCTGGAATGCGTACTAAGGGTGTTGCCTCGTTAAAACCTTTCTCAGAAAAACCCAGTGGGGAAACTGAAGATAAGGAAAAAGAGTACAATTCCTTAGCACGTCTTTGTGTGTCTTCACTATATGAGGACGGTGAAGACACTAGATGCACGTGTCTTGCTGTTAAGGAGAGGCTCTAGTATCATCGAATGCTCTCCCGGGTTCCAAACATATGATTGTAGCATTCCGAATCCGGCAGCTTCCAAATGAGGCAAGTGTAGAATCCGTCGTTTTGGAAAAATCATAAATTTTGATTCAGAGAAGCTATTGACTTGATTCCAACTCTCAAGGGTTTGTCTTTGAGTCAAGATTCTAAAACATGTCTTTTTGTCACTCGGTTCTTCATGGTCTGGCCGAAATCCTCCAACGAGTGCACATTGGTCCAAATTCGGCAGATTCTGGTCTGTTTGTCTTGTATAAGCCATAACTTCTTCGTTTAAGCTGCGTTTGGCCACTTTAAGGTGCTTCTTAGATGAGCTGAGAGTGTAGCCCATGTAATTGTTGGTGATGCTTCAGAAATTAGGGCTGCATCATTCTTCTAAAAGGATAACTAATGAGAACCTTGTTCTTGAGGGATAATTAGTAATAATATTGTTCTAGAGGGATAATTAGTAACAATCTTGTCCGAGAAAGATAACTACTTAGAACCATGTTCTAGAGGGATAATTAATAAGAATCTTGTCCGAGAAAGACAACTAGTTTGAACCTTTTTCTAGACGGGTAATTAGTAATAAACTTGTCCGAGAAGTATATAACTAGTGAGAACTTTTTTCTGGAAGGATAACTTGTTAGAACCTTGTTCGAGAAGGATAATTAGTAAAAATCTTGTCCGAGAAAGATAACTAGTGAGAACCTTGTTCTAGACAGGTAATTAGTAATAACCTCGTCGAAGAAGGATAACTAGTGAGAACCTTGTTCTGGATGGATAACTAGTTAGAACCTTTTTCTAGAAGGATAATTAGTAAGAATCTTGTCTGAGAAAGATAACTAATGAGAACCTTGTTCTAGACGGATAATTTGTAATAACCTTGTCCGAGAAGGATAACTAGTGAGAACCTTCTTCTAAAAGGATAACTGATGAGAACCTTGTTCTAGAGGGATAATTAGTAATAACCTTGTTCTAGAGGGATAATTATTAAGAATCTTGTCGGAGAAGGATAACTAGTGGGAACCTTGTTCTAGACGGGTAATTAGTAATAACCTTGTTCGAGGACGATAACTAGTGAGAACCTTCTTCAGGAAAGATAACTAGTGAAAACCTTGTCCGAGAAAGATAACTAGTGAGAACCTTGTCCGAGAAAGATAACTAGTGAGAACCTTGTCCGAGAAGGATAACTAGTGAGAACCTTGTTCTAAAAGGATAACTAGTGAAAACTTTGTTCTAAAAGGATAACTAGTGAGAACCTTGTTCTGGAAGGATAACTAGTTAAAACCTTGTTCTAGAGGGATAATTAGTAAGAATCTTGTCCGAGAAAGGTAACTAGTTAGAACCTTGTTCTATAGGGATAATTAGTAAGAATTTTGTCCGAGAAAGATAACTAGTTTGAACCTTGTTCTAGACGGGTAATTAGTAATAACCTCGTCCAAGAAGGATAACTAGTGAGAACCTTCTTCTAAAAGGATAACTGATGAGAACCTTGTTCTAGAGGGATAATTAGTAATAACCTTGTTCTAGAGGGATAATTATTAAGAATCTTGTCGGAGAAGGATAACTAGTGGGAACCTTGTTCTAGACGGGTAATTAGTAATAACCTTGTTCGAGGACGATAACTAGTGAGAACCTTCTTCAGGAAAGATAACTAGTGAAAACCTTGTCCGAGAAAGATAACTAGTGAGAACCTTGTCCGAGAAAGATAACTAGTGAGAACCTTGTCCGAGAAGGATAACTAGTGAGAACCTTGTTCTAAAAAGATAACTAGTGAAAACTTTGTTCTAAAAGGATAACTAGTGAGAACCTTGTTCTGGAAGGATAACTAGTTAAAACCTTGTTCTAGAGGGATAATTAGTAAGAATCTTGTCCGAGAAAGGTAACTAGTTAGAACCTTGTTCTATAGGGATAATTAGTAAGAATTTTGTCCGAGAAAGATAACTAGTTTGAACCTTGTTCTAGACGGGTAATTAGTAATAACCTCGTCCAAGAAGGATAACTAGTGAGAACCTTGTTCTGGAAGGATAACTAGTTAGAACATTTTTCTAGAGGGATAATTAGTAAGAATCTTGTCCGAGAAAGATAAGTAGTGAGAACCTTGTTCTAGACGGATAATTTGTAATAACCTTGTCCGAGAAGGATAACTAGTGAGAACTTTGTTCTCGAAGGATAACTAGTTAGAACCTTGTTCTAGAGAGATAATTAGTAGGAATCTTGTCCGAGAAAGATAACTAGTGAGAACCTTGTTCTAGTTGGATAATTAGTAATAACCTTGTCCGAGAAGGATAACTAGTGAGAACCTTGTTCTAAAAGGATAACTAGTGAAAACCTTGTTCTAGAGGGATAATTAGTAATAACCTTGTTCTATGGAGATAATTAATAAGAATCTTGTCCGAGAATGATAACTAGTGAGAACCTTGTTCTAGACGGGTAATTAGTAATAACCTTGTCCGAGAAGGATAACTAGTAAGAACCTTATTCTGGAAGGATAACTAGTTAGAACCTTGTTCTAGAGGGATAATTAGTAAGAATCTTGTCCGAGAAATATAAGTAGTGAGAACCTTGTTCTAGACGGATAATTAGTAATAACCTTGTCCGAGAAAGATAACTAGTGAGAACCTTATTTGATACACGCCTCAGGAGTCACACCAGAGGACAGCAGCACAAGGCAGCAAAGGTTGAAGCTTTAAAGCTGAAGATGAGATTGGAGTCACACCAAGTCTTCTTCAACAGTGTTGTTCTTCTTCAAAGAGATGCTCGTCTTAAAGGAGAACGAATGGATCGATGTGAGGCCACACAAGATGCGGAAGTCTTGTGATAAACACGTGGGATTTCAGGCTTGAGAGTGCAATTACTCGATGAAAACAAGAGAAGAACGAAGGAAAGCGGCTGCTGCCTTTTTAAGAGAATAAACTCAATCTTCTTTAGGTTAAAACATGCTTTATGATACGAGGTGCTACCTGGGGGTTGTTATAACATAACCCTAGGTGAAAAATGTCACAAATAAAGCAAAACAGCAAGTAGTTTCAATAGAAACAACAAGACTTGCAAGAAAAAAGAAATAACTCAAAAATGGAAAGTTTGGAGCAACATGGGCTCCTCTTTATTTTCGTGCATATCTCTTGATACTGAAGTATTCTTGGGCTTGTGGAGAATATATTAGACTGAGAACAAACCCTGGAATGCGCACTAAAGGTGTTGCCTCGTTAAAACATTTCTCAGAAAAATCCAGTGGGAAAACTGAAGATAAGGAAAAAGAGTACAATTCCTTAGCACGTCTTTGTGTGTCTTCACTATATGAGGACAGTGAAGACACTAGATGCACATGTCTTGCTGTTGAGGAGAGGCTCTAGTATCATTGAAGGCTCTCCCGGGTTCCAAACATATGATTGTAGCATTCCGAATCCGGCAGCTTCCAAATGAGGCAAGTGTAGAATCCGTCGTTTTGGAAAAATCATAACTTTTGATCCAGAGAAGCTATTGACTTGATTCTAACTCTCACGGCTTCGTCTTTGAGTCAAGATTCTAGAACAGGTCTTTTTGTCACTCGGTTCTTCCTGGTCTTGCCGAAATCCTCCAACGAGTGCACAGTGGTCCAAATTCGGCAGATTCTGGTCTGTTTGTCTTGTATAAGCCATAACTTCTTCGTTTGAGCTGCGTTTGGGTTGATTCCACTTTGAGGTGCTCCTTAGATGAGCTGAGAGTGTAGCCCATGTAATTGTTAGTGATGCTTCAGAAACTAGGACTGCATCATTCCCTCCCTCTTCAAGAGGTTTTGTCCTCAAAACAGATTTTCCTACACATAAACAAACCAAGTTAGTCCATTGTAGTATATGAGGGTGTAGAAGCTTACCTCGTGGTTGGATTTGTGGAGGGTGAGGAGGCTCCCCTTTCATTAGCATTGAGTTGGAGACATCACAGATTTGATCCCAAGGCTGAGCTTCACTAACATCTCTTACTTCGCCTTTTATTTCTCCTTTATCTCCTACTTTGATTTGGAATTGTTGGTGTGGATCAGGAGGTTCTTCTTTGATTCGTAGAGTCATGGTGATCAAAGGTTCATCATTACCTGCATAAGTATACAACAAGTCAGAATCACACGTTAAATGAGTTTACGTACTTACCCCGCGTAAATGTGTGGTTGGGATTAGCATGGTAGTTTGCTATCAGTTTTGTTATGGTCTTAAGATGTGCATATGGTGGTTCTTCTTTGATCTGAACAGGGTCATCATCACTCTCATAATCTCTTGCAGCAATTACGTTCAGCCTTGGTGTTATTTCTCCATGGCCTTTGTTTTGGTCGAGAAACTCCTCTTTCATCAAAGCTTCTTCTTGATCTGTAATGGTCTCTGAAATAGCAGATTTTTGCGTTTATGCTATCTATCAAATGCCTTAATGCATTTTCATGTCATTGTAATACAGAAAGGTGTCAATCCAAATGGGTGCGATATTAACCAAGAAGGATGCAATCAAACAGTTTAAGTCAAGCCAAACAAGCAGTGAGAAGGTAAAACTATCAACCTAGCAAAAGGAAATCGAAAGCAATAACAGAAACTAAAACAGAACATAAAACATAATGAAAACAGAACAGAAACAGAGTAAAGCTGAGACAATAAACAGAACAGAAACATAACGAAAACAGAACACGAAAATCAATCAAGAACGGAGCAGGTCCTAAGGATTGGGTAATTGACTTGGTGCATCCTCTTAATCTACCTAGATGGTTTAACAAACTCAATCAAGCTATTCCCTGGACATCAAACATCACAACCAGTTAAGTCCACTCCCGTGATAAGTAACCTCAAGCTAGACCAGTTCCAGACCCAATCCCTTAGCGAAATCTACCCTAGCAGGCATTAGGATTCAGTTCAATATTGTCAATAAACACCCTAGACAACTAATCCCTTAGGCTAGGTATGCAAATCTCTAACATCAGTTCAATCAAGCATTTTATCAAACACATTTTGGGCAGAAAAACACCTAAGTTCTAATCTCAATTGAGCAGAGAGAAATTAGCATTAAGAACACTGATTTAGAAGGGAAATCAAACAATCTACTCTTAAACCACCTAGAACATTAAGATTCCACACCTAATCTAACCCATCCTTAAGAACCCTAATGACTACTTAGAAACCATGAAGAACAGCATAATCAAAAACCCAGAAATCAAAATAAATTGCATAAGTAGAAAGATAAAGAAGAGAACAGATAGAATAGAAAGATTCAAACACAAATACTCAGTAGAATCAAAGATACAGGATCCAGAAAGCAAGAACAGATGAAGAACACTTAAGAAAACCTAATTTCTGCCTAAAAACGAGTTCTCTCTCTTAAACAACTTAGAGAGTATTTATACTAAGTCTTAAAACCCTAAAACGCCATGGGCAAAATGGTAAAAAATGTGCGGATAAGGTCCAGCTCGACCATGGGCGGTCGAGCTGGGTCCGAAAACTTCAAGATGGCTCTTTTTTCCTTGGACTCGATCACGGGCTCGATCACAGGAGGTGGAGCTGGGCTTTAGAAACTTCAAGATTGCATCTTTATGCCTAGCTCGATCATGGACTCGATCAGGCTTGCTAGAGTCAGTCTCAAAGTGCAGTTTTTGGTGCAGAATGCTCTAGCTCGACCATCTTGCTCGAGCTGGGTGCTAGAGTCAGTCTCTTTCGAGTTTCTGGTCGAGTTAAGCTCTCCTTTTTCTTCATTTGACTTCAACATCTCCAATATCCCTTGAATGCACCTGAAACAAGTCCAAAATGCAAAATGCATACAATCCTAATGCAAAACACTCTAAGTATGCAAAACTAGAGATAAATGCTAAGAACAAGCTATTAAAGAAGGCTAAATGAATGAATAATGCAAGCTAAAACCATATAAAATGCAGACATATCTACTCCCCCAAACTTAGTCTTTGCTTGCCCTCAAGCAATCAGAAGAGTAGGAATGGAGAAGAGGTTTGAAAATGGGGATTCAGAACCAAAGCTTGCGGATAAAACAGATGATCTCAATGTCCAAATTGCTAGTTCTAGAATGCAAAGTATATGAACTTTACTTAAAAACGTTAGTCATACTCTTCGCAGCACAAGTTCAATCAAATCTCAACCTAGACATGCATTCAAATCTATCATTCCCCTTAACATTCATTTAAACAGAAACCATGAATCAAACTATGCACATTCAATGAACTCATTTGGCTAAGGGTAAGTTCAAGAGACAAAGATGGTCCCTTCAGTATGGTTTTGTCATTTCAGAACAAGGATCTCTCAATGAAAAGGAATGAGCTTTAGTAGAATGCTAAAGGTAAGAACCAACCTATGCATACAAGAATAGACTCCCATCTACCCAGTCCTACACAAGTGTTCTTAACCCTTAAGTCTAAAACCCAGGAAGTCATCCTAATTCTACCCTTCACCCTTAGGCTTTTCCTTTGAATTTTCCTTGGATTAGATTCATTTTTTTTTCTTTTTTTTCTTGTTCTAGGAGAGGTTATACAAATACTTCTAGCAGATTGGGGTTTTTCTTATGGTGTTTCACTACCAGTTTAGGCTTTTTTCTATACATTTTTTTTTTCAGACTTTAAACTTTGCCTTTCTTTTATTTTTCTTAGCACACCCCATATCCTTTACTAGATTAACACACTTTCAGATTATTCCTCTCCTAAGAGACCTCTTAACCTTTTTCTTTCATCTTTCTCCAAGTTTTCTTTCTTTTCACAGAACCAAAGCTTATACCCAATGATCAAGATCCCACCTAGTCCTAACTGATTCGAAAATTGCAAACCAGAACTACATGAGATTCGATCTTTGTCGGCTTAAACCTAACACTTTCTACCAAGCTCATTCAGAAATAGGCCTCACACACTCAATAAAGTAATAACATGGCTTGAAAGAAGGCTAGGCTAAGGGCATGGTAAAAGTGTTCTAATGATGAGAACAGCTACTTGGATTAGCAAGAGTGGTAAACAGGTGAAAGAAAATCCAAGTATGTATATGGTATCCATGAGTTCAGATTCAATGCATAGACATGATAATTATAAGTCAAATTCAGGTTCAAATAGATATGGAATGACAGAAAATCACAGCATGCTTTAGTTAAGACTTAATCTAGTTGTGCATTCAAAGCATGGTTCAGTCTTACTTCAAGCTCAATAACAAGGCATTAAACAATTAGAAACGAGGGCATTGAAATCATACAGTTGAATCAGCAAGTTTAAAAGGTTTAAATCATCATAATCGCATATGCATATACAACAGCCCTATATGAAAACAATCTAGACTCAATCCTAAAATGTAAATGCAACTACATGAACACTCTGTTTTTGTAATTTTTTTTCGAAAATTTTTCAAATTTTTTTGGTTTTTCTATGCCTTAGATGCATGCAGACTCAAATATGCACGAAACAGAAAATAAGAACACAATAAACATGTCAAACACATCTTAAGCCTTCCCCCAAACTTAAATTACATAGTCCCTTGTATAATAAAAATTTAGAGAGAAGGTTTAAGAAACAACAGAAAGCAAGAAAGAAATGCAAATGATATATACAAGAATGGATAGAAAAGATACCTTAAAGTTTGGAGAAGAAAGAGGAGATTGAATCCTCCATGATTTCTCTGGTGTATGCAGCGTAGGAGCTTGACTCGACCAGGGGCTCGAGCTGCGTGGTCGCGCCTGGTGTGGGGAGATGGCTAGCTCGATCACCTTGATCGAGCTGGGTAGTCGAGTCAGACCAATTCTGCTCGTTTCCTCCTTTTCTTCATAATTTAATGCTCATTCTCTCCTGCAATCATACCAGCAAGCCAAAAACACAAATTAGCATATTTAAACGACGATTTAAAAGAAAACTAAAGCATTATATACAGGGATAGACATGAGATTTCCCCCCAAGTGAGCTTGTTTAAAGTCTCTAAGCTTGACTTCCTTTTTCTTAGGTCTATGGTGGTTCATGGAGAGGAACTGAGGTCTCCTCTGCAATGATCTGACCATGTATGAATGGCTTGACCCCTTGCTCATTCATTGTGCTCTCAGCTCTATCCTTTCGTTCCAGAGACTTCTCTTTCTCGTCATAGACCTTTGTGGGTGGAGTTTCATCGACCTTCTCAACTGTGCCAATGTACTGTACTTTCTCATCACGGTAGCTATCATCTTTGACAGTCATTGTGCCACATAGCTCATTAGGAGAAGCTTTAATGGGTAATAGGCCTTGTCATCCACATTCATGAGAACTACCCTTTGGTTCTTGAAGTCTATGTTTGCACCAGTAGTGTTGAGGAAGGGAGTTCCAAGGAGGAGTGGGAGCTTGTTGGCCTTCTTCATTTCCATAATAACAAAGTCCGTTGGGACTAGATAATCCCCAACTTTAAGTGGGTAATCTTCCAGAAGACCAAGTGGCTTTCGTGAATGAGCATCTCCAAAGGTGATGGGCGATGGGTGATAAGTGAGGTGTCTTATCCCTAGATTTTCTAACATCTCACGGGACATGACATTCACACTTGAACCGGAGTCACATAGAGCATCCTTAATTTCCAGATCACCAAGAGAGCAGGCTATGGAGAACATACCAGGATTGCCAAGCTTGGGGAGAGACTTCAGCTCAATCTTTGTCGTGCTTGGTGAATCAATGCAATCCACATTACCCTTGTTTTTAACCATGGTTACATCCTTATCCTTCTTGAATCTTCCTGGGAAAGGCAGTTTAGGTTTGTAAGGAGGAGGGACAAAGGGTGCTTTCTTTTTCTCTGAAACAGCAGGTTTTGCAGCAGGTGGAGGGCTAGCTCGACCAAGTTGGTCGAGCTGGGTGCTAGAGTCAGTCTCTAGACGAGTTTTTTCGTGTTTTTTGCAGCTCAAATCCTCCCCATCTTCAACCTCACTGTCCACAGTGACTGGCTCTAGTATCATCGAATGCTCTCCCGGGTTCCAAACATATGATTGTAGCATTCCGAATCCGGCAGCTTCCAAATGAGGCAAGTGTAGAATCCGTCGTTTTGGAAAAATCATAACTTTTGATCCAGAGAAGCTATTGACTTGATTCCAACTCTCAAGGCTTTGTCTTTGAGTCAAGATTCTAGAACATATCTTTTTGTCACTCAGTTCTTCATGGTCTGGCCGAAATCCTCCAACGAGTGCACAGTGGTCCAAATTCGGCAGATTCTGGTCTGTTTGTCTTGTATAAGCCATAACTTCTTCGTTTGAGCTGCGTTTGGCCACTTTGAGGTTCTTCTTAGATGAGCTGAGAGTGTAGCCCATGTAATTGTTGGTGATGCTTCAGAAATTAGGGCTGCATCATTCTTCTAAAAGGATAACTAATGAGAACCTTATTCTCGAGGGATAATTAGTAATAATATTGTTCTAGAGGGATAATTAGTAACAATCTTGTCCGAGAAAGATAACTAGTTAGAACCATGTTCTAGAGGGATAATTAGTAAGTATCTTGTCCGAGAAAGACAACTAGTTTGAACCTTTTTCTAGACGCGTAATTTGTAATAAACTTGTCCGAGAGGTATATAACTAGTGATAACCTTTTTCTGGAAGGATAACTTGTTAGAACCTTGTTTGAGAAGGATAATTAGTAAAAATCTTGTCCGAGAAAGATAACTAGTGAGAACCTTGTTCTAGACAGGTAATTAGTAATAACCTCGTCCAAGAAGGATAACTAGTGAGAACCTTGTTCTGGATGGATAACTAGTTAGAACCTTTTTCTAGAAGGATAATTAGTAAGAATCTTGTCCGAGAAAGATAACTAATGAGAACCTTGTTCTAGACGGATAATTTGTAATAACCTTGTCCGAGAAGGATAACTAGTGAGAACCTTCTTCTCAAAGGATAACTGATGAGAACCTTGTTCTAGAGGGATAATTAGTAATAACCTTGTTCTAGAGGGATAATTATTAAGAATCTTGTTGGAGAAGGATAACTAGTGGGAACCTTGTTCTAGACGGGTAATTAGTAATAACCTTGTTCGAGGACGATAACTAGTGAGAACCTTGTTCTGGAAAGATAACTAGTGAAAACCTTCTCCGAGAAAGATAACTAGTGAGAACCTTGTCCGAGAAAGATAACTAGTGAGAACCTTGTCCGAGAAGGATAACTAGTGAGAACCTTGTTCAAAAGGATAACTAGTGAAAACTTTGTTCTAAAAGGATAACTAGTGAGAACCTTGTTCTGGAAGGATAACTAGTTAAAACCTTGTTCTAGAGGGATAATTAGTAAGAATCTTGTCCGAGAAAGATAACTAGTTAGAACCTTGTTCTATAGGGATAATTAGTAAGAATTTTGTCCGAGAAAGATAACTAGTTTGAACCTTGTTCTAGACGGGTAATTAGTAATAACCTCGTCCAAGAAGGATAACTAGTGAGAACCTTGTTCTGGAAGGATAACTAGTTAGAACCTTTTTCTAGAGGGATAATTAGTAAGAATCCTGTCCGAGAAAGATAACTAGTGAAAACCTTGTTCTAGACGGATAATTTGTAATAACCTTGTCCGCGAAGGATAACTTGTGAGAACCTTGTTCTGGAAGGATAACTAGTTAGAACCTTGTTCTAGAGGGATAATTAGTAAGAATCCTGTCCGAGAAAGATAACTAGTGAAAACCTTGTTCTAGACGGATAATTTGTAATAACCTTGTCCGCGAAGGATAACTTGTGAGAACCTTGTTCTGGAAGGATAACTAGTTAGAACCTTGTTCTAGAGGGATAATTAGTAGGAATCTTGTCCGAGAGGGATAACTAGTGAAAACCTTGTTCTAAAAGGATAACTTGTGAAAATCTTGTTCTAGAGGGATAATTAATAATAACCTTGTTCTCGGGGGATAATTAAGAATCTTGTCCGAGAAAGATAACTAGTGAGAACCTTATTCTAGATGGGTAATTAATAATAACCTTTATCGAGAAGGATAACTAGTGAGAACCTTGTTCTGTAAGGATAACTAGTTAGAACCTTGTTATAGAGGGATAATTAGTAAGAATCTTGTCGGAGAAGGATAACTAGTGAGAACCTTGTTCTGGAAAGATAACTAGTGAAAACTTTATCCGAGAAAGATAACTAGTGAGAACCTTGTCCGAGAAAGATAACTAGTGAGAACCTTGTCCGAGAAGGATAACTAGTGAGAACCTTGTTCTAAAAAGATAACTAGTGAGAACCTTGTTCTGGAAGGATAACTAGTTAAAACCTTGTTCTAGAGGGATAATTAGTAAGAATCTTGTCCGAGAAAGATAACTAGTTAGAACCTTGTTCTATAGGGATAATTAGTAAGAATTTTGTCCGAGAAAGATAACTAGTTTGAACCTTGTTCTTGACGTGTAATTAGTAATAACCTCGTCCAAGAAGGATAACTAGTGAGAACCTTGTTCTAGAAGGATAACTAGTTAGAACCTTTTTCTAGAGGGATAATTAGTAAGAATCCTGTCCGAGAAAGATAACTAGTGAAAACCTTGTTCTAGACAGATAATTTGTAATAACCTTTTCCGCGAAGGATAACTTGTCAGAACCTTGTTCTGGAAGGATAACTCGTTAGAACCTTGTTCTAGAGGGATAATTAGTAGGAATCTTGTCCGAGAAAGATAACTAGTGAGAACCTTGTTCTAGAGGGATAATTAGTAATAACCTTGTCCGAGAAAAATAACTAGTGAGAACCTTGTTCTAAAAGGATAACTTGTGAAAATCTTGTTCTAGAGGGATAATTAGTAATAACCTTTGTCTCGGGGGATAATTAAGAATCTTGTCCGAGAAAGATAACTAGTGAGAACCTTATTCTAGATGGGTAATTAATAATAACCTTTATCGAGAAGGATAACTAGTGAGAACCTTGTTCTGGAAGGATAACTAGTTAGAACCTTGTTCAAGAGGGATAATTAGTAAGAATCTTGTCCGAGAAAGATAACTAGTGTGAACCTTGTGCTAGACAGATAATAAGTTATAACCTTGTCCGAGAAGGATTAGTAGTGAGAACATTGTTCTAAAAGGATAACTAGTGAGAACCTTGTTCTAGAGGGATAATTAGTAAGAATCTTGTCCGAGAATGATAACTAGTGGGAACCTTGTTCTAAAAGGATAACTAGTGAGAACCTTGTTCTAGAGGGAAATTAGTAAGAATCTTGTCCGAGAATGATAACTAGTGGGAACCTTGTTCTAAAAGGATAACTAGTGAAAACTTTGTTCTAAAAGGATAACTAGTGAGAACCTTGTTCTGGAAGGATAACTAGTTAAAACCTTGTTCTAGAGGGATAATTAGTAAGAATCTTGTCCGAGAAAGATAACTAGTTAGAACCTTGTTCTATAGGGATAATTAGTAAGAATTTTGTCCGAGAAAGATAACTAGTTTGAACCTTGTTCTAGACGGATAATTAGTAATAACCTCGTCCAAGAAGGATAACTAGTGAGAACCTTGTTCTGGAAGGATAACTAGTTAGAACCTTTTTCTAGAGGGATAATGAGTAAGAATCTTGTCCGAGAAAGATAACTAGTGAGAACGTTGTGCTAGACAGATAATTAGTTATAACCTTGTTCGAGAAGGATTAGTAGTGAGAACATTGTTCTAAAAGGATAACTAGTGAGAACCTTGTTCTAGAGGGATAATTAGTAAGAATCTTGTCCGAGAATGATAACTAGTGGGAACCTTGTTATAGACGGATAGTTAGTAAGAACTTTGATCGAGAAGGATAACTAGTGAGAACCTTGTTCTAAAAGGATAACTAGTGAAAAAACTTTGTGCTAGAGGGATAATTAGTAATAACCTTGTTCTTGAGGGATAATTAGTAAGAATCTTATCCGAGAAAGATAACTAGTGAGAACCTTGTTCTAGACGGGTAATTAGTAATAACCTTGTTCGAGGACGATAACTAGTGAGAACCTTGTTCTGAAAGGATAACTAGTGAAAACCTTGTTGTTTAGGTATAATTAGTAAGAATCTTGTCCGAGAAAGATAACTAGTGAGAACCTTGTCCGAGAAGGATAAATAGTGAGAACCTTGTTCAAAAAAGATAACTAGTGAAAACTTTGTTCTAAAAGGATAACTAGTGAGAACCTTGTTCTGGAAGGATAACTAGTTAAAACCTTGTTCTAGAGGGATAATTAGTAAGAATCTTGTCCGAGAAAGATAACTAGTTAGAACCTTGTTCTATAGGGATAATTAGTAAGAATTTTTTCCGAGAAAGATAACTAGTTTGAACCTTGTTCTAGACGGCTAATTAGTGATAACCTTGTCCAAGAAGGATAACTAGTGAGAACCTTGTTCTGGAAGGATAACTAGTTAGAACCTTTTTCTAGAGGGATAATTAGTAAGAATCCTGTCCGAGAAAGATAACTAGTGAAAACCTTGTTCTAGACGGATAATTTGTAATAACCTTGTCCGCGAAGAATAACTTGTGAGAACCTTGTTCTGGAAGGATAACTAGTTAGAACCTTGTTCTATAGGGATAATTAGTAGGAATCTTGTCCGAGAAAGATAACTAGTGAGAACCTTGTTCTAGAGGGATAACTAGTAATAACTTTGTCCGAGAAGGATAACTAGTGAGAACCTTGTTCTAGGGGGATAATTAAGTATCTTGTCCGAGAAAGATAACTAGTGAGAACCTTATTCTAGACGGGTAATTAATAATAACCTTTATCGAGAAGGATAACTAGTGAGAACCTTGTTCTGGAAGGATAACTATTTAGAACCTTGTTCTAGAAGGATAATTAGTAAGAATCTTGTCCGAGAAATATAACTAGTGGGAACCTTGTGCTAGACAGATAATAAGTTATAACCTTGTCCGAGAAGGATTAGTAGTGAGAACATTGTTCTAAAAGGATAACTAGTGAGAACCTTGTTCTAGAGGGATAATTAGTAAGAATCTTGTCCGAGAATGATAACTAGTGGAAACCTTGTTCTAAACGGATAGTTAGTAAGAACCTTGATCGAGAAGGATAACTAGTGAGAACCTTGTTCTAAAAGGATAACTAGTGAAAAAACTTTGTGCTTGAGGGATAATTAGTAATAACCTTGTTCTAGGGGGATAATTAGTAAGAATCTTGTCCGAGAAAGATAACTAGTGAGAAACTTGTTCTAAAAGGATAACTAGTGAAAACCTTGTTCTAGAGGGATAATTAGTAATAACCTTGTTCTAGAGGGATAATTAATAAGAATCTTGTCCGAGAAAGATAACTAGTGAGTACCTTGTTCTAGACGGATAATTAGTAATAGCCTTGTCCGAGAAGGATAACTAGTGAGAACCTTGTTCTGGAAGGATAACTGTCAGAACCTTGCTCTAGAGGGATAATTAGTAAGAATCTTGTCCGAGAAAGATAACTAGTGAGAACCTTGTTTTAGACGGATAATTAGTAATAACCTTGTCCGAGAAGGATAACAAGTGAGAATCTTCTTCTTAATGGATAACTAATGAGAACCTTGTTCTAGAGGGATAATTACTAATAACCTTGTTCTAAAGGGATAATTAGTAAGAATCTTGTCCGAGAAAGATAACTAGTTAGAACCTTGTTCTAGACGGGTAATTAATAATAACCTTCTCCGAGAAGGATAACTAGTGAGAACCTTGTTCTAGAAGGATAACTAGTTAAACCTTGTTCTAGACGGATAATTAGTGATAACCTTGTCCGAAAAGGATAACTAGGGAGAATATTGTTCTAAAAGGATAACTAGTGAGAACCTTGTTCTCGACGGATAATTAGTAAGAATGTTGTCCGAGAAAGATAACTAGTGGGAACCTTGTTCTAGTCGGATAATTAGTAAGAACCTTGACCGAGAAGGATAACTAGTGAGAACCTTGTTCTAAGAGGATAACTAGTGAAAACCTTGTTCTAGAGGGCTAATTAGTAATAACCTTGTTCTAGAGGGATAATTAGTAATAACCTTGTTCTAGACGGGTAATTAGTAATAACCTTGTCCGAGAAGGATAACTAGTGAGAACCTTGTTCTCGAAGAATAACTAATGAGAACCTTGTTCTAGAGGGATAATTAGTTAAAACCTTGTCCGAGAAGGATTACTAGTGAGAACATTGTTCTAAAAAGATAACTAGTGAGAATTTTCTTCTTGAGGGATAATTAGTAAGAATCTTGTCCGAGAAAGATAACTAGTGAGAACCTTCTTCTAGACGGATAATTAGTAATAACCTTGTCCGAGAGGGATAACTAGTGAGAACCTTCTTCTAAATGGATAACTAATGAGAACCTTGTTCTAGAGGGATAATTAGTAATAACCTTGTTCTAGAGGGATAAATAGTAAGAATCTTGTCCGAGAAAGATAACTAGTTAGAACCTTGTTCTATACGGGTAATTAATAATAACCTTGTCCGAGAAGTATAACTAGCGAGAACCTTGTTCTGGAAGGATAACTAGAGAGAACCTTGTTCTAGAGGGATAATTGGTAAGAATCTTGTCCGAGAAAGATAACTAGTGAGGACCTTGTTCTAGATGGATAATTAGTTATAACCTTGTCCGAGAAGGATAACTAGTGAGAACATTGTTCTAAAAGGATAACTAGTGAGACCGTTGTTCTAGAGGGATAATTAGTAAGAATCTTGTCCGAGAAAGATAACTAGTGGGAACCTTATTCTAGACGGATAATTAGTAATAACCTTGTTCTAGAGTTATAATTAGTAAGAATCTTGTCCGTGAAAGATAACTAGTTAGAACCATGTTCTAGAGGGATAATTAGTAAGATTCTTGTCCGAGATAGATAACTAGTTTGAACCTTGTTCTAGACGGGTAATTTGTAATAAACTTGTTCGACAAGGATAACTAGTGAGAACCTTGTTCGAGAAGGATAATTAGTAAGAATCTTGTCCGAGAAAGATAACTAGTGAGAACCCTGTTCTAGATGGGTAATTAGTAATAACCTCGTCCAAGAAGCATAACTAGTGAGAACCTTGTTCTAAAAGGATAACTAGTTAGAACCTTTTTCTAGAGGGATAATTAGTAAGAATCTTGTCCGAGTAAGATAACTAGTGAGAACTTTGTTCTAGACGGATAATTTGTAATAACCTTGTCCGAGAAGGATACCTAGTGAGAACCTTCTTCTTAAAGGATAACTGATGAGAACCTTGTTCTAGAGGGATAATTAGTAATAACTTTGTTCCAAAGGGATAATTAGTAACAATCTTGTCCGAGAAAGATAACTAGTGAGAACCTTGTTCTAGACATTTAATTAGTAATAACCTTGTCCGAGAAAGATAACTAGTGAGAACCTTGTTCTGTGAGGATAACTAGTTAAAACTTTGTTCTAGAGGGATAATTAGTAAGAATCTTGTCCGAGAAAGATAACCAGTGAGAACCTTGTTCTAGACGGATAATTAGTAATAACCTTGTCCGAGAAAGATAACTAGTGAGAACCTTCTTCTAAAAGGATAACTAATGAGAACCTTGTTCTTGGGGGATAATTAGTAATAACATTGTTATAGGGGGATAATTAGTAAGAATCTTGTCCGAGAAAGATAACTAGTGAGAACCTTGTTCTGTGAGGATAACTAGTTAAAACTTTGTTCTAGAGGGATAATTAGTAAGAATCTTGTCCGAGAAAGATAACCAGTGAGAACCTTGTTCTAGACGGATAATTAGTAATAACCTTGTCCGAGAAAGATAACTAGTGAGAACCTTCTTCTAAAAGGATAACTAATGAGAACCTTGTTCTTGGGGGATAATTAGTAATAACATTGTTATAGGGGGATAATTAGTAAGAATCTTGTCCGAGAAAGATAACTAGTTAGAACCATGTTGTAGAGGGATAATTAGTAAGAATGTTGTCCGAGAAAGATAACTAGTTTGAACCTTTTTCTAGACGAGTAATTTGTAATAAACTTGTCCGAGAAGGATAACTAGTGAGAACCTTGTTCTGGAAGGATAACTTGTTAGAACCTTGTTCGAGAGGGATAATTAGTAAGAATCTTGTCCGAGAAAGATAACTAGTGAGAACCTTATTCTAGACAGGTAATTAGTAATAACCTCGTCCAAGAAGGATAATTAGTGAGAACCTTGTTTTGGATGGATAACTAGTTAGAACCTTTTTCTAGAGGGATAATTAGTAAGAATCTTGTCCGAGAAAGATAACTAATGAGAACCTTGTTCTAGACGGATAATATGTAATAACCTTGTCCGAGAAGGATAACTAGTGAAAACCTTGTTCTAGAGGGATAATTAGTAATAACCTTTTTCTAGAGGGATAATTAGTAAGAATCTTGTCCGAAAAAGATAACTAATGAGAACCTTGTTCTAGACGGATAATTTGTAATAACCTTGTCCGAGAAGGATAACTAGTGAGAACCTTCTTCTAAAAGGATAACTGATGAGAACCTTGTTCTAGAGGGATAATTAGTAATAACCTTGTCCTAGAGGGATAATTAGTAAGAATCTTGTCCGAGAAAGATAACTAGTGAGAACCTTGTTCTAGACGGATAATTAGTAATAACCTTGTTCGAGGACGATAACTAGTGAGAACCTTGTTCTGGAAGGATAACTAGTGAAAACCTTGTGGTTTAGGTATAATTAGTAAGAATCTTGTCCGAGAAAGATAACTAGTGAGAACCTTGTCCGAGAAGGATAACTAGTGAGAACCTTGTTCTAAAAGGATAACTAGTGAAAACCTTGTTCTAAAAGGATAACTATTGAGAATGTTGTTCTGGAAGGATAACTAGTTAAAACCTTGTTCTAGAGGGATAATTAGTAAGAATCTTGTCCGACAAAGATAACTAGTTAGAACCATGTTCTAGAGGGATAATTAGTAAGAATTTTGTCCGAGAAAGATAACTAGTTTGGACCTTGTTCTAGACGGGTAATTAGTAATAACCTCGTCCAAGATGGATAACTAGTGAGAACCTTGTTCTGGAAGGATAACTATTTAGAACCTTGTTCTAGAGGGATAATTAGTAGGAATCTTTTCTGAGAAAGATAACTAGTGAGAACCTTGTTCTAGAATGATAATTAGTAATAAACTTGTCCGAGAAGGATAACTAGTGAGAACCTTGTTCTAAAAGGATAACTAGTGAAAACCTTGTTCTAGAGGGATAATTAGTAATAACCTTGTTCTAGAGGGATAATTAGTAAGAATCCTGTCCGAGAAAGATAACTAGTGAGAACCTTGTTCTAGACAGATAATTTGTATTAACCTTGTCCGCGAAGGATAACTAGTGAGAACCTTGTTCTGGAAGGATAACTAGTTAAAACCTTGTTATAGAGGGATATTTAGTAGGAATCTTGTCCGAGAAAGATAACTAGTGAGAACCTTGCTTTAGACGGATAATTAGTAATAGCCTTGTCCGAGAAGGATAACTAGTGAGAACCTTGTTCTAAAAGGATAACTAGTGAAAACCTTGTTCTAGAGGGATAATTAGTAATAACCTTGTTCTAGAGGGATAATTAGTAAGAATCCTGTCCGAGAAAGATAACTAGTGAGAACCTTGTTCTAGACAGATAATTTGTAATAACCTTGTCCGCGAAGGATAACTAGTGAGAACCTTGTTCTGGAAGGATAACTAGTTAAAACCTTGTTATAGAGGGATATTTAGTAGGAATCTTGTCCGAGAAAGATAACTAGTGAGAACCTTGCTTTAGACGGATAATTAGTAATAGCCTTGTCCGAGAAGGATAACTAGTGAGAACCTTGTTCTAAAAGGATAACTAGTGAAAACCTTGTTCTAGAGGGATAATTAGTAATAACCTTGTTCTAGGGGGATAATTAATAAGAATCTTGTCCGAGAAAGATAACTAGTGAGAACCTTGTTCTAGACGGGTTATTAATAATAACCTTGATCGAGAAGGATAACTAGTGAGAACCTTGTTCTGGAAAGATAATTAGTTAGAACCTTGTTCTAGAGGGATAATGAGTAAGAATCTTGTCCGAGAAAGATAACAAGTGAGAAGGTTGTGCTAGACAGATAATTAGTTATAACCTTGTCCGAGAAGGATTAGTAGTGAGAACATTGTTCTAAAAGGATAACTAGTGAGAACCTTGTTCTAGATGGATAATTAGTAAGAATCATGTCCGAGAATGATAACTAGTGGGAACCTTGTTCTAGACGGATAGTTAGTAAGAACCTTGATCGAGAAGGATAACTAGTGAGAACCTTGTTCTAAAAGGATAACTAGTGAAAAAACTTTGTGCTAGAGGGATAATTAGTAATAACCTTGTTCTTGAGGGATAATTAGTAAGAATCTTATCCGAGAAAGATAACTAGTGAGAACCTTGTTCTAGACGGGTAATTAGCAATAACCTTGTTCGAGGACGATAACTAGTAAGAATTGTTCTGAAAGGATAACTAGTGAAAACCTTGTTGTTTAGGTATAATTAGTAAGAATCTTGTCCGAGAAAGATAACTAGTGAGAACCTTGTCCGAGAAGGATAACTAGTGAGAACCTTGTTTTAAAAGGATAACTAGTGAAAACTTTGTTCTAAAAGGATAACTAGTGAGAACCTTGTTCTGGAAGGATAACTAGTTAAAACCTTGTTCTAGAGGGATAATTAGTAAGAATCTTGTCCGAGAAAGATAACTAGTTAGAACCTTGTTCTATAGGGATAATTAGTAAGAATTTTGTCCAAGAAAGATAACTAGTTTGAACCTTGTTCTAGACGGGTAATTAGTAATAACCTCGTCCAAGAAGGATAACTAGTGAGAACCTTGTTCTAGAAGGATAAGTAGTTAGAACCTTTTTCTAGAGGGATAATTAGTAAGAATCCTGTCCGAGAAAGATAACTAGTGAAAACTTTATTCTAGACGGATAATTTGTAATAACCTTGTCCGAGAAGGATAACTAGTGAAAACCTTGTTCTAGAGGGATAATTAGTAATAACCTTTTTCTAGAGGTATAATTAGTAAGAATCTTGTCCGAAAAAGATAACTAATGAGAACCTTGTTCTAGACGGATAATTTGTAATAACCTTGTCCGAGAAGGATAACTAGTGAGAACCTTCTTCTAAAAGGATAACTGATGAGAACCTTGTTCTAGAGGAATAATTAGTAATAACCTTGTCCTAGAGGGATAATTAGTAAGAATCTTGTCCGAGAAAGATAACTAGTGAGAACCTTGTTCTAGACGGATAATTAGTAATAACCTTGTTCGAGGACGATAACTAGTGAGAACTTTGTTCTGGAAGGATAACTAGTTAGAACCTTGTTCTAGAGGGATAATTAGTAGGAATCTTGTCCGAGAAAGATAACTAGTGAGAACCTTGTTCTAGAGGGATAATTAGTAATAACCTTGTCCGAGAAGGATAATTAGTGAGAACCTTGTTCTAAAAGGATAACTTGTGAAAATCTTGTTCTAGAGGGATAATTAGTAATAACCTTGTTCTCGGGGGATAATTAAGAATCTTGTCCGAGAAAGATAACTAGTGAGAACCTTATTCTAGATGGGTAATTAATAATAACCTTTATCGAGAAGGATAACTAGTGAGAACCTTGTTCTGGAAGGATAACTAGTTAGAACCTTGTTTTAGAGGGATAATTAGTAAGAATCTTGTCCGAGAAAGATAACTAGTGAGAACCTTGTTCTAGACGGATAATTAGTAATAACCTTGTCCGAGAAGGATAACTAGTGAGAACTTTGTTCTCGAAGGATAACTAGTTAGAACCTTGTTCTAGAGGGATAATTAGTAGGAATCTTGTCCGAGAAAGATAACTAGTGAGAACCTTGTTCTAGAGGGATAATTAGTAATAACCTTGTCCGAGAAGGATAAATAGTGAGAACCTTGTTCTAAAAGGATAACTTGTGAAAATCTTGTTCTAGAGGGATAATTAGTAATAACCTTGTTCTCGGGGGATAATTAAGAATCTTGTCCGAGAAAGATAACTAGTGAGAACCTTATTCTAGATGGGTAATTAATAATAACCTTTATCGAGAAGGATAACTAGTGAGAACCTTGTTCTGGAAGGATAACTAGTTAGAACCTTGTTCTAGAGGGATAATTAGTAAGAATCTTGTCCGAGAAAGATAACTAGTGAGAACCTTGTGCTAGACAAATAATAAGTTATAACCTTGTCCGAGAAGGATTAGTAGTGAGAACATTGTTCTAAAAGGATAACTAGTGAGAACCTTGTTCTAGAGGGATTATTAGTAAGAATCTTGTCCGAGAATGATAACTAGTGGGAACCTTGTTCTAAAAGGATAACTAGTGAAAACTTTGTTCTAAAAGGATAACTAGTGAGAACCTTGTTCTGGAAGGATAACTAGTTAAAACCTTGTTCTAGAGGGATAATTAGTAAGAATCTTGTCCGAGAAAGATAACTAGTTAGAACCTTGTTCTATAGAGATAATTAGTAAGAATTTTGTCCGAGAAAGATAACTAGTTTGAACCTTGTTCTAGACGGGTAATTAGTAATAACCTCGTCCAAGAAGGATAACTATTGAGAACCTTGTTCTGGAAGGATAACTAGTTAGAACCTTTTTCTAGAGGGATAATTAGTAAGAATCCTGTCCGAGAAAGATAACTAGTGAAAACCTTGTTCTAAACGTATAATTTGTAATAACTTTGTCCGCGAAGGATAACTTGTGAGAACCTTGTTCTGGAAGGATAACTAGTTAGAACCTTGTTCTAGAGGGATAATTAGTAGGAATCTTGTCCGAGAAAGATAACTAGTGAGAACCTTGTTCTAGAGGGATAATTAGTAATAACCTTGTCCGAGAAGGATAACTAGTGAGAACCTTGTTCTAAAAGGATAACTTGTGAAAATCTTGTTCTAGAGGGATAATTAGTAATAACCTTGTTCTCGGGGGATAATTAAGAATCTTGTCCGAGAAAGATAACTAGTGAGAACTTTATTCTAGATGGGTAATTAATAATAATCTTTATCGAGAAGGATAACTAGTGAGAACCTTGTTCTGGAAGGATAACTAGTTAGAACCTTGTTCTAGAGGGATAATAAGTAAGAATCTTGTCCGAGAAAGATAACTAGTGAGAACCTTGTGCTAGACAGATAATAAGGTATAACCTTGTCCGAGAAGGATTAGTAGTGAGAACATTGTTCTAAAAGGATAACTAGTGAGAACCTTGTTCTAAAGGGATAATGATGAGGACATCACCTTGGAGCTGAAAGGAGATGACGCTGAATCAGTGGAGAACCCAATTCCATACATTCCAGCCGGCCCTATTACACGCCAAAGGGCTAAAGCATTGAGGCATAAGTTCAATGGATATGTAGCAGCTGCATTGGAGCAAGAAGTAACTCCACCAAAGCCGACTTTGCACCAGCTTCTCAACGGACACCATGGAGGAGGCTCCAGAACCAAGCTGAATCAAGCTTCAGCATCTGACCTGGAGGACTTCAATTACATCACTCTTACTCCAGGAAAGCACAATGACATGTCCGTTGCATCACCAGAAACCGCCAGCTCTCTTTTCGACTTAAATGAGGCTACACGGCCTTCTCCTTCGAGCTGCGTTTCTGTTCAGGCCCCATGGCCACTTCTCAGCATCAAGACACGTGAGTCTAGTGTCTTCACTGTCATCATATAGTGAAGACACACAAAGACGTGCTAAGGTATTGTACTCTTTTTCCTTACCATCAGTTTTGTCCCAAGGGGTATGGGTTTTACGAGGAAGGTTTTAACGAGGCAACACCCTTAGTGCGCATTTTGGACTTGTTCTCGGTCTACTACATCTTTCACAAGTCCAAGAACACTTCAAGAGCTGAGCGCCAAGAGCAAAGACTAACGAGAGACAAGTTGTTCTGTTTTAGCTCAAACTTTCCATTTTTGAGTTATTTCCTTATTTTCGCAAACCCTGCTGTTTTTGCTTGAACTACTTGTTATTCTTGGTTGTTTGTGACGTTTTTGATGTCAAGGGGCTATTATATAAAGCCTAGGTCGTCCTCTTAATGAGATAGACTTTTTACCCTAAAACAAAAACGAGTTTATCTCTCAAACCTAGGCAGCGGCCGCTTCTTCTCTCTTCTCTTGCTTGATTGAGTAATCGGACTCTCAAACCTGAGAATCACTTAGTGTTTATCACAAGGCTTCCGCATCTTGTGTGGTCTCACATCGCTCCACCGTTTCTCCTTCAAGACGAGCCTCTCTCCGAAGAAGAACAACACCATCGTTTGAAGATTCTGAGTTTTGAGACCGGGCGTGTATCATCTTTGGTATCGAGCTAAAGTTCCTTCAATCAGGTTGTGTCTAAACCTATCCTTTGCTTTCAGTCAATTTGCTTTAGAAGTTATTGAGAATCAAGTTATTAGGTTGTTTCAACTGATAGCTTATTTACGCTCTTACATTTGCTTATCTTGCTTTGTTTGCTTGTTTCCATCGTTTGCTGTTTACATTTAGGACGAAATTTTTTGTTTCAGTTTATTAAGTTGCTAGTTTATTGTTTCAGAAAAGAAAAGAAAAAGGTTAGGTTGCTGAAGGAATCGTTTAGCTTGTGTGTTTCACCTTGTTAATCTGTTTTGCTTGTTTTGTGAACTGTTTTGTTGCATCCTGTTTGATCGTTTAGAACTGAATTGAATCATCATATTAAGCTGTTGTTGCACCATTAGAGACTGAATTTTCGTGGCTGCTAGGGTAGAGAAGGCGAAAATTAAAACAGGAAATTAGGGCTTCATTAGAATAAGTGCAGTTTCCTTTTTCTGTTTTTGTGAATTTTCCTTTTTCTTGCGATCTGTTTGATTATTTCCAGAAAAACTAAGCTTGTAATTTTCCTGTTTTGTGCAAGGAGAACTCGACCTCAATGGCAGAGAATTATGATCAAACTGACGCCAACAATGCCATGATTCAAATGATGGCCAATATCAACACTCAACTCCAAGCTCTCACTAACCGAATGGACCGCATGGAGAACCCTCCCATGCACTGCAAGAAGAGAAAATGGACCTGAACCGTATCAGAATCGAAGGGTACATGATCCAGGCGATCTGCCACCGCCACCACCACCACGAGCTAGACATGCTTATGGAGAGCATGAACCAGAGTACCAGCCACCACCGCCTCGGCACTCACCGGACCTGAAATTAAACGCACCAACTTTTGCTGGAAGAGTTGATCCGAAGCTTATCTAGAGTGGGAAAGGAGAATGGATAAGATTTTTGGCTGTTACAATTACACCGAGGCGAAGAAGGTAGCCTTTGCGGCAGCTCGGTGACAGACCATGCCCTTACATGGTGGGATCGAGATGTGGCTGATAGGAGGCGTTACCAAGACCATCCTATCTCTACTTGGCACGACATGAGACAGTTAATGAAAAGGAGATATGTGCCACCACATTTCCACCGTGAGCTGCAAAAGAAATTCAGACGGCTTACTCAAGGCAACAAATCGGTGGAAGAATATTATGAGGAATTTGAGCACCTCGAAATCGCCTTGAATTAGATGAAGCACCGAAACACTCATGGTTCAGTTTCTGGATGGGTTACAAGAGCGGATTGTTACAAAAGTGGAAATGCAAGTATATCATCAGATGGAGGATCTCCTGCACTTAGCAATCCAAGCTGAACAACAAATCAAGAGAAAGAACTCAAGTTTCGGTCGAAATAAAAATACTTGGAGTTCAGCGCCAAAACAAGCTGATAAGGGCAAAGCAGTTGTGATTGATTCACGTTTTAAACCAAGAGCTCCTGAGCCATCTAGAGACACTAAAGCTGAGCCCAGACGTGATCATCAGCCTCGAAACCAACAAAATCAGCGAAGAGCCGAGACATTACATTTATAAGTGTCAAGGCCGAGGGCATATATCTAGGGATTGTCCTAATCAAAGAGTGATGATCCTTACTGAATCTGGGGATTATGAATCACAAGATGAAGAAGAGGCTGAGGGACGCTGATGAGGAGATTACAGAATTTCCGGACAGGAGAGCTTCTAATGATGAGACGCATTCTCAGCACCATGATAGAACCGAGAGGAGAGTGCTCGGCGTGAGAACATCTTCCATACCAGATGCACTATCAAGGGCAAGGTATGTTCTCTTATAATTGATGGGGGTTCTTGTACAAACGTTGCAAGCCTCTATATGGTTGAAAAACTAGGCTTGGAGAGAACTAAGCATCCGAGACCTTACGGGTTGAGGTGGCTCAATGATAAGTCTGAGTTAAAGATCACTGATCAAGTGACAGTTCCATTTAGTGTGGGGCGTTACAATGATCAAGTGCTCTGTGATGTGGTTCCAATGCAAGCTGGCCATCTCTTATTGGGACGTCCATGGCAGTTTGACAAAGAAACCACTCATAACGGTCGCACCAATTTATACTCGTTTATTAATGATAAAAGAAAAGTGAATTTAGCTCCATTATCACCTCAGCAAGTTCATGAAATGCAAATTAAAATGTCTAAAGAAAAGAGTAATGGTGCTAAATCTAACTTCCTAGTTAATACTAGTGAAGTAAGAAGGGCTTTAAAAACTACTTCACACCTTTGTGCTACTAATGGTCTTTAAGGAGCTTTTGAGCGCGGGTTACGTAGCTGTGGAGTTACCTAAGGAGATAAGTCAGCTCCTAGAACAATTTGAGGACGTTTTTCCTGAAGAGATACCGGCTGGACTGCCACCAAGCCGAGGGATAGAGCACCAAATCGATTTCATACCTGGTGCACAGCTTCCAAATAGACCAGCTTACCGTGTGAATCCAGAGGAAGCAAAAGAGCTTGAACGTCAAGTTAGGGCACTAATGGAGCAAGGTTATGTGAGGGAGAGTCTTAGTCCCTGTGCTGTACCGGTCTTGCTAGTGCCTAAGAAGGATGGGTCGTGGAGGATGTGTGTGGACTGTAGGGCGATTAACAACATAACCATTAAGTATAGACATCCAATTCCACGCCTTGATGACATGCTGGATGAGCTTAGTGGAGCCACCATCTTCTCTAAAATAGACCTGAAGAGTGGATATCATCAAGTCGGGATGAAAGAAGGAGATGAATGGAAAACAGCATTCAAAACGAAACAAGGACTCTATGAATGGCTAGTCATGCCATTTGGACTCTCAAATGCACCCAGCACATTTATGCGTCTAATGAACCATGTTCTTAGGGCATACATCTGTAAGTTTGTAGTTGTGTATTTTGATGATATTTTAATTTACAGTTCTTGTTTATCGACCATGTGACACATCTTGAGTTAGTCTTAAAGACTCTCCGAAAGGAAGGCCTTTATGCAAACTTAAAGAAGTGCACATTCTGCACTAATGAGCTAGTTTTTCTAGGATTTGTTGTGAGTTCGCAGGGATTACGGGTTGATGGAGAGAAGATAAGGGCTATACAAGAATGGCCAACCCCAACAAGCATCAGCCAAGTTCGAAGCTTCCATGGTCTTGCAAGCTTCTATCGCCGTTTTGTTAAGGACTTTAGTAGTGTGGCTGCACCACTCACATCGGTTATCAAGAAAAACGTTGGGTTTACTTGGGGAGAAGCTCAGAATAAGGCGTTTCAGGATCTGAAGGAACGCCTAACTAATGCACCTGTTCTAGCACTTCCAGATTTTAATAAGACCTTTGAAGTGGAGTGTGATGCATCTGGAATTGGGATAGGGGCTGTTCTTACTCAAGGAGGCAAACCAGTGGCTTATTTCGGTGAAAAGCTAAGTGGGGCTGCGTTGAATTATCCTACTTATGACAAGGAGTTGTATGCGTTGGTTAGAGCTATGGAGACGTGGCAACACTACCTGCTTGCTAGAGAATGTGTAATTCATACTGATCATGAAACGCTGAAGCATCTCAAGGGGCAAACAACACTTAAGAAGAGACATGCTCGCTGGCTGGAGTACATTGAGACATTCCCTTATGTCATTAAGTACAAAAAGGGTAAAGAGAACGTGGTAGCTGATGCACTTTCAAGGAGACATGCGTTGATCACCACGATGGAGTCTAAGGTTTTGGGATTTGAAATGATTAAGATGCAATATGAAGAAGACCCAGATTTCAAGGATATCTACTCAGAATGTGGTAAAGGAGCCTACAGCAATTTCTACAAGTCGGATGGATTTTTATTTAGAGAAAGGAGACTGTGCATACCTCGGGGTTCTCTACGTGAATTGCTGATTAGAGAAGCTCATGGGGGTGGTCTTATGGGTCATTTTGGGGCTGAGAAGACATTGAGCATACTGAAGGAGCATTTCTTTTGGCCTCATCTCGGAAAAACAGTGGAGGCGTTTTGTGCTAGATGTGTAACGTGCAAGCAGGCTAAGTCTAAATCTCATCCTCATGGACTATACATGCCGTTGCCTATACCTACAGCTCCTTGGGTCGACATATCAATGGATTTTGTGCTTGGACTTCCCAAGATTCAGAATAAGGATTCTATCTTCGTTGTTGTGGATAGGTTCTCAAAGATGGCACATTTCATTCCATGTGCTAAAACTAATGATGCTTCTCGGACCTCCAACTTATTCTTCAGAGAAGTAGTGAGATTACATGGGATTCCAAGGACGATTGTATCAGATAGAGACACCAAGTTTCTGAGTCATTTCTGGAGAACGCTTTGGAAGAAGCTGGGAACGAAGCTAGTGTTCTCTACAACTTGCCATCCTCAAACAGATGGGCAAACTGAGGTTGTTAACCGGACTTTGTCAACATTGCTGAGAGCAACCATTGGGAGGAATTTGAAAAACTGGTTAGAGTGTATACCATTTGTGGAGTTTGCTTACAATCGAGCTGTTCACTCCGCCACCAAGCTGTCACCATTTCAGGTTGTCTATGGCTTTAATCCAAACTCGCCATTAGACCTCTCACCGTTGCCGCCAGCTGAGATCGTGAGCTTAGAAGGACAGAAAAAGGCTGATTACATCAAGAGCATACATCAAAAAGCTAGAGAGAACATTGAGAAGAAAAGCTGAGATGTATCTAAGCAAGCTAACAAGGGGCGTAAACAGGTCATCTTCAAAGAAGGAGATTGGGTATGGCTTCATATGCGTCCAGAACGGTTCCCAAACAAGAGGAAGGACAAGCTAGCACCAAGAGGAGATGGGCCATTCCGAGTAGCTGAGAAGATCAATGACAACGCCTTTATAGGCTTGAACTACCAGGAGTGAGTTTAATATATCTCCTACTTTCAATGTTATTGACTTAGAATTGTTTGATGCAGGTGATGAACCAGTTTTGAGGTCAAAACCTTCTGAAGAGGGTGGGAATGATGAGGACATCACCTTGGAGCTGAAAGGAGATGACGCTGAATCAGTGGAGAACCCAATTCCATACATTCCAGCCGGCCCTATTACACGCCAAAGGGCTAAAGCATTGAGGCATAAGTTCAATGGATATGTAGCAGCTGCATTGGAGCAAGAAGTAACTCCACCAAAGCCGACTTTGCACCAGCTTCTCAACGGACACCATGGAGGAGGCTCCAGAACCAAGCTGAATCAAGCTTCAGCATCTGACCTGGAGGACTTCAATTACATCACTCTTACTCCAGGAAAGCACAATGACATGTCCGTTGCATCACCGAAACCGCCAGCTCTCTTTTCGACTTAAATGAGGCTACACGGCCTTCTCCTTCGAGCTGCGTTTCTGTTCAGGCCCCATGGCCACTTCTCAGCATCAAGACACGTGAGTCTAGTGTCTTCACTGTCATCATATAGTGAAGACACACAAAGACGTGCTAAGGTATTGTACTCTTTTTCCTTACCATCGGTTTTGTCCCAAGGGGTATGGGTTTTCTGAGGAAGGTTTTAACGAGGCAACACCCTTAGTGCGCATTTTGGACTTGTTCTCGGTCTACTACATCTTTCACAAGTCCAAGAACACTTCAAGAGCTGAGCGCCAAGAGCAAAGACTAACGAGAGACAAGTTGTTACATTTTAGCTCAAACTTTCCATTTTTGAGTTATTTCCTTATTTTCGCAAACCCTGCTGTTTTTGCTTGAACTACTTGTTATTCTTGGTTGTTTGTGACGTTTTTGATGTCAAGGGGCTATTATATAAAGCCTAGGTCGTCCTCTTAATGAGATAGACTTTTTACCCTAAAACAAAAACGAGTTTATCTCTCAAACCTAGGCAGCAGCCGCTTCCTTCTCTCTTCTCTTGCTTGATTGAGTAATCGGACTCTCAAACCTGAGAATCACTTAGTGTTTATCACAAGGCTTCCGCATCTTGTGTGGTCTCACATCGCTCCACCGTTTCTCCTTCAAGACGAGCCTCTCTCCTGAAGAAGAACAACACCATCGTTTGAAGATTCTGAGTTTTGAGACCAGGCGTGTATCAGATAATTAGTAAGAATCTTGTCCGAGAATGATAACTAGTGGGAACCTTGTTCTAAACGGATAGTTAGTAAGAACCTTGATCGAGAAGGATAACTAGTGAGAACCTTGTTCTAAAAGGATAACTAGTGAAAAAACTTTGTGCTAGAGGGATAATTAGTAATAACCTTGTTCTAGGGGGATAATTAGTAAGAATCTTGTCCGAGAAAGATAACTAGTGAGAAACTTGTTCTAAAAGGATAACTAGTGAAAACCTTGTTCTAGAGGGATAATTAGTAATAACCTTGTTCTAGAGGGATAATTAATAAGAATCTTGTCCGAGAAAGATAACTAGTGAGAACCTTGTTCTAGACGGATAATTAGTAATAGCCTTGTCCGAGAAGGATAACTAGTGAGAACCTTGTTCTGGAAGGATAACTAGTCAGAACCTTACTCTAGAGGGATAATTAGTAAGAATCTTGTCCGAGAAAGATAACTAGTGAGAACCTTGTTTTAGACGGATACTTAGTAATAACCTTGTCCGAGAAGGATAACAAGTGAGAACCTTCTTCTTAATGGATAACTAATGAGAACCTTGTCCTAGAGGGATAATTACTAATAACCTTGTTCTAGAGGGATAATTAGTAAGAATCTTGTCCGAGAAAGATAACTAGTGAGAACCTTGTTCTAGAAAGATAACTAGTTAAACCTTGTTCTAGAGGGATAATTGGTAAGAATTTTGTCAGAGAAAGATAATTTGTGAGAACCTTGTTCTAGACGGATAGTTAGTTATAACCTTGTCCAAAAAGGATAACTAGGGAGAATATTGGTCTAAAAGGATAACTAGTGAGAACCTTGTTCTCGACGGATAATTAGTAAGAATGTTGCCAGAGAAAGATAACTAGTGGGAACCTTATACTAGTGGATAATTAGTAAGAACCTTGACCGAGAAGGATAACTAGTGAGAACCTTGTTCCAAAAGGATAACTAGTGAAAACCTTGTTCTAGAGGGCTAATTAGTAATAACCTTGTTCTAGAGGGATAATTAGTAAAAATCATGTTTGAAACAGATAACAAGTGAGAATCTTGTTCTAGATAGATAATTAGTAATAACCTTGTCCGAGAAGGATAACTAGTGAGAACCTTGTTCTCGAAGAATAACTAATGAGAACCTTGTTCTAGAGGGATAATTAGTTAAAACCTTGTCCGAGAAGGATTACTAGTGAGAACATTGTTCTAAAAAGATAACTACTGAGAATTTTCTTCTAGAGGGATAATTAGTAAGAATCTTGTCCGAGAAAGATAACTAGTGAGAACCTTGTTCTAGACGGATAATTAGTAATAACCTTGTCCGAGAGGGATAACTAGTGAGAACCTTCTTCTAAATGGATAACTAATGAGAACCTTGTTCTAGAGGGATAATTAGTAATAACCTTGTTCTAGAGGGATAAATAGTAAGAATCTTGTCCGAGAAAGATAACTAGTTAGAACCTTGTTCTATACGGGTAATTAATAATAACCTTGTCCGAGAAGTATAACTACCGAGAACCTTGTTCTGGAAGGATAACTAGCGAGAACCTTGTTCTAGAGGGATAATTGGTAAGAATCTTGTCCGAGAAAGATAACTAGTGAGGACCTTGTTCTAGATGGATAATTAGTTATAACCTTGTCCGAGAAGGATAACTAGTGAGAACATTGTTCTAAAAGGATAACTAGTGGGAACCTTGTTCTAAAAGGATAACTAGTGAAAACTTTGTTCTAAAAGGATAACTAGTGAGAACCTTGTTCTGGAAGGATAACTAGTTAAAACCTTGTTCTAGAGGGATAATTAGTAAGAATCTTGTCCGAGAAAGATAACTAGTGGGAACCTTGTTCTAGACGGATAATTTGTAATAACCTTGTTCTTGAGTTATAATTAGTAAGAATCTTGTCCGAGAAAGATAACTAGTTAGAACCATGTTCTATAGGGATAATTAGTAAGATTCTTGTCCGAGATAGATAACTAGTTTGAACCTTGTTCTAGACGGGTAATTTGTAATAAACTTGTTCGAGAAGGATAACTAGTGAGAACCTTGTTCTGGAAAGATAACTTGTTAGAACCTTGTTCGAGAAGGATAATTAGTAAGAATCTTGTCCGAGAAAGAAAACTAGTCAGAACCCTGTTCTAGACGGGTAATTAGTAATAACCTCGTGCAAGAAGCATAACTAGTGAGAACCTTGTTCAAGAAGGATAACTAGTTAGAACCTTTTTCTAGAGGGATAATTAGTAAGAATCTTGTCCGAGAAAGATAACTAGTGAGAACCTTGTTCTAGACGGATAATTTGTAATAACCTTGTCCGAGAAGGATAACTAGTGAGAACCTTCTTCTAAAAGGATAACTAATGAGAACCTTGTTCTTGGGGGATAATTAATAATAACATTGTTATAGGGGGATAATTAGTAAGAATCTTGTCCGAGAAAGATAACTAGTTAGAACCATGTTGTAGAGGGATAATTAGTAAGAATCTTGTCCGAGAAAGATAACTAGTTTGAACCTTTTTCTAGATGGGTAATTTGTAATAAACTTGTCCGAGAAGGATAATTAGTGAGAACCTTGTTCTGGAAGGATAACTTGTTAGAACCTTGTTCGAGAGGGATAATTAGTAAGAATCTTGTCCGAGAAAGATAACTAGTGAGAACCTTGTTCTAGACGGATAATTTGTAATAACCTTGTCCGAGAAGGATAACTAGTGAAAACCTTGTTCTAGAGGGATAATTAGTAACATCCTTTTTCTAGAGGGATAATTAGTAAGAATCTTGTCCGAAAAAGATAACTAATGAGAACCTTGTTCTAGACGGATAATTTGTAATAACCTTGTCCGAGAAGGATAACTAGTGAGAACCTTCTTCTAAAAGTATAACTGATGAGAACCTTGTTCTAGAGGGATAATTAATAATAACCTTGTCCTAGAGGGATAATTAGTAAGAATCTTGTCCGAGAAAGATAACTAGTGAGAACCTTGTTCTAGACGGATAATTAGTAATAACCTTGTTCGAGTACGATAACTAGTGAGAACCTTGTTCTGGAAGGATAACTAGTCAGAACCTTACTCTAGAGGGATAATTAGTAAGAATCTTGTCCGAGAAAGATAACTAGTGAGAACCTTGTCCGAGAAGGATAACTAGTGAGAACCTTGTTCTAAAAGGATAACTAGTGAAAACTTTGTTCTAAAAGGATAACTAGTGAGAACCTTGTTCTGGAAGGATAACTAGTTAAAACCTTGTTCTAGAGGGATAAATAGTAAGAATCTTGTCCGAGAAAGATAACTAGTTAGAACCTTGTTCTATAGGGATAATTAGTAAGAATTTTGTCCAAGAAAGATAACTAGTTTGAACCTTGTTCTAGACGGGTAATTAGTAATAACCTCGTCCAAGAAAGATAACTAGTGAGAACCTTGTTCTGGAAGGATAAGTAGTTAGAACCTTTTTCTAGAGGGATAATTAGTAAGAATCCTGTCCGAGAAAGATAACTAGTGAAAACCTTGTTATAGACGGATAATTTGTAATAACCTTGTCCGCGAAGGATAACTTGTGAGAACTTTGTTCTAGAAGGATAACTAGTTAGAACCTTGTTCTAGAGGGATAATTAGTAGGAATCTTGTCCGACAAAGATAACTAGTGAGAACCTTGTTCTAGAGGGATAATTAGTAATAACCTTGTCCGAGAAGGATAACTAGTGAGAACCTTGTTCTAAAAGGATAACTTGTGAAAATCTTGTTCTAGAGGGATAATTAGTAATAACCTTGTTCTCGGGGGATAATTAAGAATCTTATCCGAGAAAGATAACTAGTGAGAACCTTATTCTAGATGGGTAATTAATAATAACCTTTATCGAGAAGGATAACTAGTGAGAACCTTGTTCTGGAAGGATAACTAGTTAGAACCTTGTTCTAGAGGGATAATTAGTAAGAATCTTGTCCGAGAAAGATAACTAGTGAGAACCTTGTGCTAGACAGATAATAAGTTATAACCTTGTCCGAGAAGGATTAGTAGTGAGAACATTGTTCTAAAAGGATAACTAGTGAGAACCTTGTTCTAGAGGGATTATTAGTAAGAATCTTGTCCGAGAATGATAACTAGTGGGAACCTTGTTCTAAAAGGATAACTAGTGAAAACTTTGTTCTAAAAGGATAACTAGTGAGAACCTTGTTCTGGAAGGATAACTAGTTAAAACCTTGTTCTAGAGGGATAATTAGTAAGAATCTTGTCCGAGAAAGATAACTAGTTAGAACCTTGTTCTATAGGGATAATTAGTAAGAATTTTGTCCGAGAAAGATAACTAGTTTGAACCTTGTTCTAGACGGGTAATTAGTAATAACCTCGTCAAGAAGGATAACTATTGAGAACCTTGTTCTGGAAGGATAACTAGTTAGAACCTTTTTCTAGAGGGATAATTAGTAAGAATCCTGTCCGAGAAAGATAACTAGTGAAAACCTTGTTCTAAACGGATAATTTGTAATAACCTTGTCCGCGAAGGATAACTTGTGAGAACCTTGTTCTGGAAGGATAACTAGTTAGAACCTTGTTCTAGAGGGATAATTAGTAGGAATCTTGTCCGAGAAAGATAACTAGTGAGAACCTTGTTCTAGAGGGATAATTAGTAATAACCTTGTCCGAGAAGGATAACTAGTGAGAACCTTGTTCTAAAAGGATAACTTGTGAAAATCTTGTTCTAGAGGGATAATTAGTAATAACCTTGTTCTCGGGGGATAATTAAGAATCTTGTCCGAGAAAGATAACTAGTGAGAACCTTATTCTAGATGGGTAATTAATAATAACCTTTATCGAGAAGGATAACTAGTGAGAACCTTGTTCTGGAAGGATAACTAGTTAGAACCTTGTTCTAGAGGGATAATTAGTAAGAATCCTGTCCGAGAAAGATAACTAGTGAAAACCTTGTTCTAAACGGATAATTTGTAATAACCTTGTCCGCGAAGGATAACTTGTGAGAACCTTGTTCTGGAAGGATAACTAGTTAGAACCTTGTTCTAGAGGGATAATTAGTAGGAATCTTGTCCGAGAAAGATAACTAGTGAGAACCTTGTTCTAGAGGGTTAATTAGTAATAACCTTGTCCGAGAAGGATAACTAGTGAGAACCTTGTTCTAAAAGGATAACTTGTGAAAATCTTGTTCTAGAGGGATAATTAGTAATAACCTTGTTCTCGACGGATAATTAAGAATCTTGTCCGAGAAAGATAACTAGTGAGAACCTTATTCTAGATGGGTAATTAATAATAACCTTTATCGAGAAGGATAACTAGTGAGAACCTTGTTCTGGAAGGATAACTAGTTAGAACCTTGTTCTAGAGGGATAATAAGTAAGAATCTTGTCCGAGAAAGATAACTAGTGAGAACCTTGTGCTAGACAGATAATAAGGTATAACCTTGTCCGAGAAGGATTAGTAGTGAGAACATTGTTCTAAAAGGATAACTAGTGAGAACCTTGTTCTAAAGGGATAATTAGTAAGAATCTTGTCCGAGAATGATAACTAGTGGGAACCTTGTTCTAAACGGATAGTTAGTAAGAACCTTGATCGAGAAGAATAACTAGTGAGAACCTTGTTCTAAAAGGATAACTAGTGAAAAAACTTTGTGCTAGAGGGATAATTAGTAATAACCTTGTTCTAAGGGGATAATTAGTGAGAATCTTGTCCGAGAAAGATATCTAGTGAGAAACTTATTCTAAAAGGATAACTAGTGAAAACCTTGTTCTAGAGGGATAATTAGTAATAACCTTGTTCTAGAGGGATAATTAATAAGAATCTTGTCCGAGAAAGATAACTAGTGAGAACCTTGTTCTAGACGGATAATTAGTAATAGCCTTGTCCGAGAAGGATAACTAGTGAGAACCTTGTTCTGGAAGGATAACTAGTCAGAACCTTACTCTAGAGGGATAATTAGTAAGAATCTTGTCCGAGAAAGATAACTAGTGAGAACCTTGTTTTAGACGGATACTTAGTAATAACCTTGTCCGAGAAGGATAACAAGTGAGAACCTTCTTCTTAATGGATAACTAATGAGATCCTTGTTCTAGAGGGATAATTACTAATAACCTTGTTCTAGAGGGATAATTAGTAAGAATCTTGTCCGAGAAAGATAACTAGTTAGAACCTTGTTCTAGACGGGTAATTAATAATAACCTTCTCCGAGAAGGATAACTAGTGAGAACCTTGTTCTAGAAGGATAACTAGTTAAACCTTGTTCTAGAGGGATAATTGGTAAGAATTTTGTCAGAGAAAGATAATTTGTGAGAACCTTGTTCTAGACGGATAGTTAGTTATAACCTTGTCCAAAAAGGATAACTAGGGAGATTATTGTTCTAAAAGGATAACTAGTGAGAACCTTGTTCTCGACGGATAATTAGTAAGAATGTTGCCAGAGAAAGATAACTAGTGGGAACCTTGTACTAGTGGATAATTAGTAAGAACCTTGACCGAGAAGGATAACTAGTGAGAACCTTGTTCTAAAAGGATAACTAGTGAAAACCTTGTTCTAGAGGGCTAATTAGTAATAACCTTGTTCTAGAGGGATAATTAGTAAAAATCATGTTTGAAACAGATAACAAGTGAGAATCTTGTTCTAGACAGGTAATTAGTAATAACCTTGTCCGAGAAGGATAACTAGTGAGAACCTTGTTCTCGAAGAATAATTAATGAGAACCTTGTTCTAGGGGGATAATTAGTTAAAACCTTGTCCGAGAAGGATTACTAGTGAGAACATTGTTCTAAAAAGATAACTACTGAGAATTTTCTTCTAGAGGGATAATTAGTAAGAATCTTGTCCGAGAAAGATAACTAGTGAGAACCTTGTTCTAGACGGATAATTAGTAATAACCTTGTCCGAGAAGTATAACTAGCGAGAACCTTCTTCTAAATGGATAACTAATGAGAACCTTGTTCTAGAGGGATAATTAGTAAGAATCTTGTCCGAGAAAAATAACTAGTGAGGACCTTGTTCTAGATGGATAATTAGTTATAACCTTGTCCGAGAAGGATAACTAGTGAGAACATTGTTCTAAAAGGATAACTAGTGAGACCCTTCTTCTAAAAGGATAACTAGTGAAAACCTTCTTCTAAAAGGATAACTAATGAGAAGCTTGTTCTTGAGGGATAATTAGTAATAACATTGTTCTAGAGGGATAATTAGTAAGAATCTTGTCCGAGAAAGATAACTAGTGGGAACCTTGTTCTAGACGGATAATTAGTAATAACCTTGTTCTAGAGTTATAATTAGTAAGAATCTTGTCCGAGAAAGATAACTAGTTAGAACCATGTTCTAGAGGGATAATTAGTAAGATTCTTGTCCGAGATAGATAACTAGTTTGAACCTTGTTCTAGTCGGGTAATTTGTAATAAACTTGTTCGAGAAGGATAACTAGTGAGAACCTTGTTCTGGAAAGATAACTTGTTAGAACCTTGTTCGAGAAGGATAATTAGTAAGAATCTTGTCCGAGAAAGATAACTAGTGAGAACCCTGTTCTAGACGGGTAATTAGTAATAACCTCGTCCAAGAAGCATAACTAGTGAGAACCTTGTTCTAGAAGGATAACTAGTTAGAAACTTTTTCTAGAGGGATAATTAGTAAGAATCTTGTCCGAGAAAGATAACTAGTGAGAACCTTGTTCTAGACGGATAATTTGTAATAACCTTGTCCGTGAAGGATAACTAGTGAGAACCTTCTTCTTAAAGGATAACTGATGAGAACCTTGTTCTAGAGGGATAATTAGTAATAACCTTGTTCCAAAGGGATAATTAGTAACAATCTTGTCCGAGAAAGATAACTAGTGAGAACCTTGTTCTAGACGGATAATTAGTAATAACCTTGTCCGAGAAGGATAACTAGTGAGAACCTTCTTCTAAAAGGATAACTAATGAGAACCTTGTTCTTGGGGGATAATTAGTAATAACATTGTTATAGGGAGATAATTAGTAAGAATCTTGTCCGAGAAAGATAACTAGTTAGAACCATGTTGTAGAGGGATAATTAGTAAGAATCTTGTCCGAGAAAGATAACTAGTTTGAACCTTTTTCTAGACGGGTAATTTGTAATAAACTTGTCCGAGAAGGATAACTAGTGAGAACCTTGTTCTGGAAGGATAACTTGTTAGAACCTTGTTCGAAAGGGATAATTAGTAAGAATCTTGTCCGAGAAAGATAACTAGTGAGAACCTTGTGTAGATTTATGAGTATAGAGTATAGATTTGTGAGAATAGAAGCAAGAATTGAAGAATAAAAAAGATAAAGTGTGGGCGTTTTTGGGAGAGCTCACAAGAGGCTGAAAACTGTTTTTCTTCTTATTAGCTTAAAAACATGTTTACAAGGCTATACACTCTATATATATGCAAGATACAAAGGCAACTAGGTTAAAACCTATAGAAAAATATCTGAATTCAAAAAAAAGAAGGATAAGGTGGTGTGGACCACTTGGAGACAAGCTGTCCCTTTCTTTCTCAGCGTGGTCCCCCCCTCTCTTTTAGCTTGCTGACTACTTCACCCAGCTCGTCTTCATCTAATGGCTCTATTCGTGCGTATTCCGGGTTTAGTATTCGTGCATATTCCGGGTCATGCTCCCGTGACTCCAACCGTTCTATTTGTGTGGACTCGGGTTTAGTGTTCGTGCATATTCTGGGTTTAGTGACCGTGCAAATCCGGGTCACTCTTCTCCTGTATCATCCGTGCAAACTCTGGGTCATTGTGAGTACTCTCAACACTCCCCCTCAAGGTTGGCCGGTGAGGACTCCATAGGCTAATCTTGTCATGGATGTACTCACAAACACGCAACGGAGTAGCCTTAGTGAATATATCCGCCATCTGATCTCCACTCTTCACAAACTTGGGCTCAATCAACCCTTCTTGAATCTTTCCTCGAACAAAGTGACAATCCACTTCTATATGCTTTGTTCGCTCATGGAATACCGGATTAGAGGCTATATGGATCGCAGCTTGATTATCACAATATAAGCTCATCGGTTTGTCATCACTAATCCCCACATCCTTAAGAAGAGCCTTTAGCCATATCATCTCTTTAGTGACCTCTTTCATTGCTCTATACTCAGCTTCAGCACTAGATAGAGCGATAACTTTCTGTTTTTTGCTTCTCCATGTCACTAGATTACCTCCCAAGAATGTGCAATATCCGGTTGTTGATTTTCTATCTTCTTTATCTCCAGCCCAGTCAGCATCACAATAAGCTTCCAATTCAGTTTTCCCATTGCACTTTAACCATATTCCCTTTCCTGGATCCCCTTTAAGATATCGGAGTATCCTCTCCACCATATTCCAATGGTGTGTTTTGGGAGCTTGCATATGTTGGCTCACTCTATTGACTGCAAAACAAATATCCGGTCTAGTAATCGTTAGATAAATCAACTTCCCAACCAACCTCTGATATTGTTTCACATCTCGCCATATCTCCCCCTTAATCACATCTTGATAACCTTCTTCAATGGGTGTTCTTGCTGGTTTTGATCCCAGCTTTCCAGTTTCTTTTAGTAAATCAATCACATACTTCCTTTGTGATATGAACATCCCATTGGTCTCCCTAATCATCTCAATGCCCAGAAAATACTTCAACTCTCCCAAATCTTTAATATCAAACGAAGACTTCAAAATCCCCTTAGTTTCACTAATCCCTTCAACATCACTTCCAGTGATGATGATATCATCCACATAGATCAATACCACCACTATGCCTCCTTGATTCTTCTTAATGAATAGAGTATGATCAGCCTCAGATTTTGTAAATCCCTTATCCATCAAACAACCACTCAATCTTTGGTACCATGCCCTCGGTGATTGTTTCAATCCGTAGATGGCTTTCCTCAACTTACACACTTCTCCTTCTTGTGTACCATATCCTTGAGGACAAGCCATGAAGACTTCTTCTTCCAGATCACCATGTAAGAAAGCATTCTTCACATCCATTTGCCATAGTCCCCATGATAGATTAATGGCAACGGATAGAAGAGCTCTAATTGAATGCAATTTAGCCACCGGTGCAAATGTTTCAGTATAGTCTTCTCCATAGACTTGTGTGTATCCTTTTGCCACTAGTCTAGCTTTGTACCTCTCCACTTCACCATTGCTCTTATACTTGATGGTGTAAACCCACCTACATCCCACCAGCTTCTTCCCTCTTGGAAGTTCAGTCAAATCCCATGTATTATTCTTCTCCAAAGACCCAATTTCTTCCCTCATAGCCTGGACCCATGTCTCATCCTTACATGCTTCTTCATAGGATGTTGGGACCTTATTTATATCAATCTTGCTCAGATATGCTTGGTGCTCCTTAGGGAAGTAAGCTAATGAGCAATACTCCTCAATTGGATATCTTCTGGCTGCAACACTTGTTTCTTCCTTTTAAGTAATGTCCAAACTACTTAGTGAGGGAGGAGTGCTATTGCCTATAGGAACAGGATCTAAGCCCGCCGTACACTCAGAACAATCCCCACTCAATGTAGAGGACACTACTTGCTTAGTATCAGCTTGAGCTGTTGCTAGACCATTAAAATACACCCTTGTATTTTTCCAATTTTCTGGACCAAACTTGAGTCTTGTGCTTCTTCTTAGAACAGGTTCTTGCACGTGAGTCTCCACATTCTCCACCTCAGCTTCGTGGTCTTGAGAAACATTCTCTTCACTTTGAGGGACCGAGGCTTCTTTTTCTTCCTCAGATTCCAATGAAGAGCTACTTTCTTCGGATTGATGACTAACCGAATCCATTTCCTCCTCAATTATGATTTGACTCGCTCCTTCTTCATCCCCTTCTTCCCTAGGTGATATACTTCTCAGTATTGATTCCATATCCGCCCTAGTGCTAACAATCTCTTCTAAGTCTCCCCACTTCTTCTCGGTGAAATAACCCACTTCTTCATCAAACCGGACTTCTCTTGATACATATATGCGTTTTGTCTCTGAATCATAACACTTGTAGCCCTTTTGAGTGCTTGAGTATCCAACAAACACGCACTTAATGCTCTTAGGTTCCAGCTTATTCCTTTGAGCTTCGGGAATAAACACGTAGCACCTACATCCAAAGACTCGGAGATGATCAATGCTTGGTTTAATACCATTCAAGACCTCATAAGGAGACTTGTTTTCCAGATTTGGTGTTGGGAGCCTATTGATCACATAACAAGCTACCATCACCGCATCTCCCCAAAATCTCTTAGGAACTCCTTTCTCAAACATCATACTTCTAGCCACCTCTAGCACATGTCTATTCTTCCTTTCCGAGACTCCATTTTGCTGAGGTGTGTATGGGCAAGAAGTTTGATGAATTATCCCCTTATCATCCACAAACTTCTTGAACTGATTGCTTGTGTATTCTCCTCCATTGTCACTTCTAAGGATCTTAACTCTTGCTCCAAATTGTGTTTCCACATAGTTGTAGAATTTGGTGAATGATTCAAACACTTGATCTTTGGAACCCATTAGTGTCACCCATGTATACTTGGACTTCTCATCAATGAATGACACAAAATACTTATATTGATCCTTAGAAACACATGGAGCTGTCCACACATCCGAATGGACTAGCTCAAAACACTTCTCATACATTGTACTTGAATCCGGAAAGCTACTTCTACAATGTTTTCCTAACACACAAGGTTCACACTCTTTATTCTCTTGAACTAGGTTGGGCAAGACCATGCTGAGCACCTTACTACTTGGATGTCCCAAACGTGAGTGCCATAAAGAGCTTGAACCAACCGCACTAAGAGCATATGACTTCTCTCCATCATCCACCTTCTTATTCAAAACATAAAGACCATCCTTCACTCCTCCTTCCCCAAACACCTTATCAGTCTTATTGTCCTGAAACTGAACCAAATCAGACCCAAAAATAACCTTGCAATCTAGGTCCTTTGTAGCCTTATGAACCGATAATAAGTTAGAAGTGAATTCAGGAACATATAAGGCTTTAGTGTTTTTCCTAAACACTTCAAAATCTCCAATTCCTTCTATAGGCACCTCCCTACCATTAGCTACCTTAACCATTCCACCATGAGGTCTAACATTAGCTAATAAGGTTCCATCCTTAATCATATGGTGACTAGCACCCGAATCAACAATAACCTTGTTCTGAATTTTAGAAACAAAACATCTCTTACCTGAATCGGTGAGCCTTGCAATGCTCTTGATCAAAGCTTTAAAATCAGATTTTCGAACCAGCCCATTACCCTCTTCAGCTAGAGCTGTTCCAGCAAACACCCTTTGCCCTTGACCGCCCCCTTGGCCATTTCCTCTCAGCCTAGCCGGTTTCAAGTGTGGATGAAGAGTCCAGCATTTTTCTTTGCTATGACCTTTCATCTTACAATGCTCACAAACTAGTGCTTTCTTGTCTCCATAAAGCGCCGGTTTGTACACAGCATGAGTGATATGTCTGCATTTCATAGGGTTTTAGCTTGCATTATTCATTCATTTAGACATGTTATTTGACTTGTTCTTGTCATTTATCTCTAGTTTTGCATACTTAGAGTGTTTTGCATTAGTTTTGCATACATCTTGCATATTGGGCTTGTTAAAGGTACTTTTAGGCGATTCTGGAGAAGTTAGCATCAAATTAAGCTGTCTAGGGCATCTGACTCGAGCCACTAGGGTCAAGACGAGGAAGCTAAGGCTGGAGATGATGCAGAAGCAAGCTCGAGCCTATAGGGTCGAGCTAAGGGGTCGAGTCAACACAAAATGTGTCATTTTGGAGGTTTTTGGCCAAGCTCGAGCCCCACGCTCGAGCTCCATGATCGAGCTCAAGAAAAAGAGGAGTCTTGGAGTTTCTGAACCCAGCTCGAGCCCATAGGGTCGAGTAGGAGGCTCGAGCTCAAGCACACAAAAATGCAATCTTGATCTCAGCAGCTCGAGCACACCACTCGACCCAGACGTGGTCGAGCTAGACCATCCCGAGCGTTTATTACCATTTTGCCCATGACGTTTTAGGGTTTTTAAGACTTAGTATAAATACCTAAATGTGGGATTAAGATTTCTAAGTTTTAATTTTATGCTTAATTTTCTAGTTTCCCTTCTGTTCTTCATTGTTCTTGATTTCTAGACTTTGTAGTTTGATTTCTACTTGTTATTTTCAGTTAATTCCTTCTGTTCTATCTTTTCTCTATCTATCTCTTTCATCTATGCAAGTTTTTATAATTTATGGGTTTGTGATTATGTTGTTTTTCATGATTTCTGAGTAGTCATTAGGGTTCTTGAGGATGGGTTAGATTAGTGTGGAATCTTAGTCTCCTAGGTGATTTAAGAGTTGATTGTTTAAATTCCCTTCTAAATCAGTGTTCTTAATGCTAATTTCTCTCTGATCAATTGAGATTAGAACTTAGGTGTTTTTCCACCCAGAAGGTGTTTGATAAAATGTTTGAATGAACTGATGTTAGAGATTTGCATACCTAGCCTAAGGGATTAGTTGTCTAGGGTGTTTATTGACAATATTGAACTGGGTCTTATTGCCTGCTAGGGTAGATTTCGCCAAGGGATTGGGTCTGGAACTGGTCTAGCTTGAAGTTACTTATCTCGGGAGTGGACTTAGCCGGTTGTGATGTTTGATGTCTAGGGAATAGCTTGATTGAGTTTTGTTAGACCACCTGGGTACACTGGTAGGCTAAGAGGATACACTGGTTCGATTATCCCATCCTTAGGAACTTCTCTTGCATTGATTGAATTCTCGTCTAGCCCTATACACTGTTTCTGTATTGCCTTGCTCTTGTTAGTCCTATACAGTATCTGTTTAGTTTCCATTTTTGGTTTCTTTCTAGGGTGTTAGAGTCCTATACACTCTTGCTTGGCTTGACTTGAATGATTTGATCTCATCCTTTTTGGTTAATATCTTCACCCTTATGGATTGACACCTTACTATATTACAACGAAACTTTGGTCTAGTAAGGAATTGACCTATATCAATTTGGCGCCGTTGCCATTTGGGTGTTGTTTGTTACAATTAGGATTTCAAATCGTTCTAGATCAAGTTCTTTTCTATATACTCTGTTACTCACTTTGATTTTCTTTTTCTGTCTTTGGCTTGCAGGACCTTTCTTCTTAACTCGAGCACCCTAGCTCGAGCCTAGCAGATCGAGTCTGCCTCTCTCGCCTACGTCTGCTCGAGTGTACCTACTCGACCCTTGCAGCTCGAGTCTGCCTATCTCGCACACGTCCGCTCGAGTCTACCATCGAGTCTTGTACCCCCCCTGCATGCAAACGAGATCTAAAGGCAGTCAGAACCTCATCCGATACATCGACAATATTCAGAAGCTACCACAACAGTTGAGCGACCCGAGTGAACTTCTCAACACAGATCTCCAAGACCAAATAAATATGGCTGATCATAATCCACCACCACAGCCTGAACATGCGCCTCCTCAGCGAAGGCCCCGTCTGATAGGTGCAGGCGACGCTCCTAATACTCATACCAACAGACAAGGGATTGTCCCTCCTACGGTCCAGAACAACAACTTTGAGATCAAGAGCAGCTTGATCGCTATGGTGCAGAACAACAAGTTTCATGGACTACCTATGGAGGACCCTCTTGATCATCTGGATGAGTTTGATAGGCTCTGCAGCCTTACAAAGATCAATGGTGTCAGTGAAGATGGTTTCAAGCTACGGCTCTTCCCCTTCTCTCTAGGTGACAGAGCCCATCACTGGGAAAAAACTCTACCCCATGGATCAATCACTTCATGGGATGACTGCAAGAAAGCCTTTCTAGCCAAGTTCTTCTCCAATGCTAGGACAGCGCGCTTGCGGAATGAAATTTCTGGCTTCACTCAGAAGGATGGTGAAAGCTTCTGTGAATGCTGGGAACGCTTCAAGGGTTACACTACTCAATGCCCTCACCACGGTTTCAGCAATGAGTCACTCCTTAGCACTCTCTACAGAGGAGTTCTCCCGAAGGTTCGCATGCTTCTAGATATGGCCAGCAGTGGTAACTTCCTCAACCAAGACGTTGATGCTGGCTGGGCACTTGTGGAGAACCTAGCCCAATCTGATGGTAACTACACTGCTGAATATGATAGGAGTGTCCGGCCAAGTATTGCTACAGATGATCAAACTAGGGCCATCAAGGCCTTGACTGCTAAGTTGGATCAACTGCTACAACAAAAGAAACAAGTTCACTTTGCTTCTGAGGATACAGTCTTTCAGGTTCAAGACGGGGAGGAAGAAGATATCGAAGAGGTCAGCTATGTGCAGAATCAGGGTCAGTACAACAAAGGTTTTATCAATTACAAGAACAACCCGAATCTGTCCTACAGAAGTACCAATGTTGCTAACCCTCAAGATCAAGTCTACCCACCTCAGCAACAACCTCAGTCCAAGCCTTTCATTCCCTATAATCCGCAGCAGAACTTTGCCCCTAAACCGCCTTTTCAGAGTCATCACCAACACCAGGGAACCCCATGTCCACCACCCGCTCCGTCTTCTACTGCTCCAGATCAACAGACAAACACTTTGTTGCAGCAAATCCTACAGGGTCAAGCAGCTGGTGCACTTGACACAGCCAAGAAGTTTGGTGAACTTAAAACCCAGATGGACTACACCTACAATAATCTTAACAGCAAGATTGAGTCTCTCCAGTCCAAGATTCGTTCCATCGAGGGCAAGACTGCGTCTACCTCTAGTACATCACAGCTCCCAGGAAAAGCAGTCCAAAACCCAAAGGACTATGCTCACATCAATGCCATCACTTTGCGGAGTGGAAAGGAGTTACCTGAGCGGGAAGGATCTCCTGTAATCACTGGGGACAGTGAGGATCAAGACGGGGAGGATTTGGTTCCCAAAAATGACCAAGACAAGAGTTCCACGCCTGCTGGAGCACCCCAACTCGACCTGGAAGGTCAAGACAGTCTACCTCCTGCACCTAAATCTGTGATTTCAGAGAAAAAAAAGGCACCATATGTCCCTCCTCCTTACAAGCCCAAATTGCCTTTCCCAAAGAGGTTTAAGAAGGACTTAATGGAGAAACATAAACAAATCTTTGATAAGCATATCAAGGAAGCTGAGATCAGGTTACCTCTCATTGATGCCTTCTCCATGGTACCTGCCTATCAGAAGTTTTTGAAAGATGCAGTAGCTGAGAAAGACAAAAAGGTTCAAGGTATGGTTGTCCTATCAGAGGAATGCAGCGCCATCATTCAGAAGAGAGTCGTCAAAGAGAAGTTAGGCGACCCAGGTTCTTTCACTCTACCATGCTCTCTCGGTCCATTGGTTTTCAAGAAGTCTCTATGTGATCTTGGAGCGTCTATCAGTCTTATGCCACTTTCGGTCGCAAGGAAGCTGGGATTCAGCAACTATAAGTCCTGCAACATCTCTCTGGTGCTTGCAGACAGATCAATTAGGACTCCTCATGGTATGCTAGCCGATCTCCCTCTGATGGTTGGTTCAGTGGAAATACCTACAGATTTTATAGTTCTTGAAATGGATGAGGAACCAAGGGATCCTCTGATTCTGGGAAGACCTTTCCTCGCCACAGCCGGTGCAGTCATTGATGTCCGAAAAGGGAAGATCGATCTCAATCTCGGGACTGATCTCAAGATGACATTTGATGTTAAGGAGACTATGAGAAAGCCGGAAATAGAAGGACAAGTTTTCTATGTGGAAGTGATGGACAAACTCGCTGATGAGCTTCTGGAGGAGCTTAATCAAGATGACCACCTTCAGACTGCTTTAACCAAGAGTAGTGAAGATGGGTATCTACATGCTGAGACTTTGGGGTATGAAATGATTTTGGACTCACACAAGGTCCTGGAAGAATCAGAAGGGTTTGAGGTGCTGTATGGGTTCAACACAGAAATTTTAGCTATCCAGGATACTGAGCTCGACCCTGCAGCTCGAGCTGGGATACCCAAGACGTCAAACTCGACCCTGCAGGTCGAGTCCAGCAACGAACCAGCCTCCTCCGCAAAAGACGACTGGTCGGAACTGCGAGCACCTAAGGTAGACCTCAAACCTCTTCCTTCTGGGCTAAGGTACGCTTTCCTCGGACCGAACTCTACTTACCCAATCATAGTAAATGACATGCTGAATAATGATGAGTTGCATTTGCTATTGACTGAGTTAAGAAGATTTAGAAAGGCTATAGGATACTCTCTTGATGATATAAAGGGAATTTCACCTAGCTTGTGCACTCATAGAATCCATCTGGAAAATGAATCATATGCTAGTATTGAACCCCAGAGGAGATTGAATCCTAATTTAAAAGAAGTTGTTAAAAAGGAAATTCTTAAGTTGCTAGGGGCTGGAATCATATACCCAATATCTGATAGTACTTGGATTTCACCTGTGCATTGTGTACCTAAGAAGGGAGGCATTACTGTGGTTAGAAATGATAAGGATGAATTGATACCCACTAGAACTATCACTGGCCATAGAATGTGTATTGATTACAGGAAGTTAAATGCTGCATCGAGGAAAGATCATTTTCCATTGCCATTCATTGATCAGATGCTAGAGAGACTTGCTAATCATCCATATTACTGTTTCTTAGATGGATATAGTGGTTTCTTTCAAATTCCTATTCATCCTAATGATCAAGAGAAAACTACATTCACTTGTCCATATGGAACATTTGCATATAGGAGAATGCCTTTCGGTCTTTGTAATGCACCCGCTACTTTTCAGCGATGCATGACCTCTATATTCTCGGATTTAATAGAGGAGACTGTTGAGGTATTCATGGATGACTTTTCCGTGTATGGCTCTTCTTTCTCCTCCTGTCTTTTGAACCTTTGCAGGGTACTCACTAGGTGTGAAGAGACGAATCTGGTTCTGAACTGGGAAAAGTGCCACTTTATGGTCAAGGAAGGGATCGTCTTGGGGCACAAAATTTCTGAGAAGGGTATAGAGGTAGACAAAGCCAAAGTTGATGTGATGATGTAGCTGCAGCCACCAAGGAACGTCAAGGATATCAGGAGTTTCCTTGGTCATGCTGGGTTTTACAGAAGATTCATCAAGGACTTCTCAAAGATAGCTAGACCACTAACAAGGCTGTTGTGCAAGGAGCAAGAGTTCTTGTTTGATACAGAATGTTTGAAGGCTTTCCAGCTCATTAAGGAAGCCTGAGTCACTGCTCCAATAGTCCAAGCACCAAACTGGGACTATCCATTTGAGATCATGTGTGATGCATCGGATTATGCTGTAGGAGCTGTACTGGGTCAAAGGATTGAGAAGAAGCTGCATGTGATCTACTATGCAAGCAGGACGCTTGATGACGCTCAAGGGAGATATGCTACAACAGAGAAGGAGTTACTGGCTGTAGTCTTCGCTTTTGAGAAATTCAGAAGCTATCTAGTTGGGTCTAAGGTGATAGTCTATACTGATCATGCTGCATTAAGACATATCTATGCTAAGAAGGATACTAAGCCAAGACTGCTCAGATGGATACTCCTTCTTCAAGAGTTTGACATGGAGATCGTTGATAAGAAAGGTATAGAGAATGGTGTTGCAGATCACTTGTCAAGGATGATGATAGATGATGCAGCGCCTGTTGATGATACAATGCCTGACGAGAGACTCCTAGATGCTGTTTTTGTGATAGGAGTGAAGGCAATCCCTTGGTATTCAGATCTGGCCAATTTCCTTGCATGTGGTGAGTTACCTGATGATCTTGATGCTTACGTAAAAGAAGTTTCGAGAGATGTCAACCACTACTACTGGGATGAGCCTTTTCTGTACAAGAGGGGTACAGATGGTCTCGTTTAGGAGGTGTATAGCACAAGACGAGGTTCAGGTGTGCTAGAGCACTGTCATGGGTCTGCTTATGGAGGACACTTTGCTACATTCAAGACTGTTCAGAAGGTGCTGCAAGCAGGTTTATGGTGGCCTACAATGTTCAAAGATGCTCAAACCTTCATCACTAAGTGTGACCCCCGCAGAGAATGGGCAATATCAGCAGAAGGAATGCGATGCCACACCATCCGATTTTGGAAGTGGAAGTGGTCGATGTGTAGGGAATCGCTTTCATGGGTCCTTTCAACCCACCTTCTTCTGGGAACAGCTACATCTTAGTAGCCGTTGATTATGTCTCGAAGTGGGTTGAAGCCATAGCTTGCCCTAGCAATGATGCAAAGGTGGTTCTGAAGATGTTCAAGAGCATCATTTTCCCCAGATTTGGTGTGCCAAGAGTTGTTATCAGCGATGGAGGATCTCATTTCATCAACAAGCTCTTGGAGAATCTTCTGAAGAAACATGGGGTCAAGCACAAGGTGGCTACACCATATCACCCCCAGACTAGTGGTCAAGTGGAAGTATCTAACAAGCAGATCAAAGCCATCTTGGCTAGAGTAGTGGGCACTTCAAAGAGAGATTGGTCTGCTAAGCTCGATGAGACTCTCTGGGCTTACAGAACTGCATTCAAGACCCCAATAGGAAGAACACCATTCCAGCTCCTCCATGGCAAAGCTTGTCATCTACCTGTTGAGGTTGAGTACAAGGCGTTATGGGCAACAAAGCTTCTGAATTTAGATATCAAGCCTGCCCAGGAAAAGAGAGTATTGGACCTGCATGAGCTGGAAGAGATCAGGCTGGATGCCTATGAAAGTTCTAAGATCTACAAGGAGAGGACCAAGGCATTCCATGACAAGAGGATCTTGCACAAAGAATTCAAAGCTGGTGATCAAGTCCTCCTTTTCAATTCCAGACTCAAGCTGTTTCCGGGAAAGCTCAAGTCTAGATGGTCCGGGCCATTCTCCATCAAAGAAGTCTCACCTTACGGAGCAGTCACTTTATCGGGAAAAAGAGGAAACGAATTCACTGTGAACGGACAGAGACTCAAGCCCTATCTAGCCGATGCCGTCATTCCAGAAGGAACTTCGATTCCTCTGGATGAGCCTTCCACCGCCTAAGCGAAACAGGAAGTCAAGCTCAGTGACTATAAACAAGCTCACTTGGGAGGAAGTCCCATGTCTATCTCTGTACATATCTCTTTGTTTTAGTTTTTAAAACGTCAAATAAGTGTGCTAAGCTGTTTGATTTTGTCTTGATGGTGTGATTTCAGGAAAGTATGAGGAGTAAATCATGAAAAGGAGACAAAAAACACATAGGAATGGTCTGACTCGAGCCCTGGGACCGAGTCTGCATACTGGGGACTTGGGAGGGAAATTCAATTTTCGAAAATTTTGAAGAAGAGACCGTACTCGACCCCACAAGCTCGAGTCAGTGTGTCAGGAACCAGCTCGAGTCCGTGTGTCAGGAGCCAGCTCGAGTCCGTGTGTCAGGAGCCAGCTCGAGTCCGTGTGTCAGGAGCCAGCTCGAGTCAGACGTGTCAGGACGTGTCGGACGACAGGCTCGACCCCACGTGGTCGAGTGGTCGGATCGAGTCCACTCCTTTCGGCGCCCAAATTCAAATTTCGAGTTTGAAATCTGACCCACACGCTCCCCTCTGTCCTTTTGGTCTCCTCCTTCTTGGCTATTTAAGCCAAACTCGCCCAAGACCCTCCTCACTCTCTCACTTCTCTCTTTTTCATTTTCTAGCTCTCTTTATATGATTCTTGCTGTTTTTGAGTATTCATCCTTTGTTCCTCATATATCGTTGCTGTTCTTGAAGCTATTCTCACATTCTTGAACTTTTCTTCTTTCTGTGACTGATCCTCAGGTATGCAGTCCGCTCGAGCTCGCCGCAGGTCCGCAGAAGCACTCGCCCGCAGCTTCCAGAAGTGGAGAGAGATCGTTCCTCCAACAGAAGAAGAACCCATGGAAGTTGACGAAGTGCCAGACTCGAGTACGTATGCTCGAGCCATGGAGTCGAGTCGGAAGGGGAGGAAGTCGAGCTCGAGCTCCCAAGCTCGAGCTGCAAGCTCGAGTCAAGACGTTGACGCTTTTGAGGAAAAACCCCCCCTGCCAAACGAGAAGGAAAGAAACCGATGGAGCCCCACCTTCCTCTTGACAGTGGTGCTACAGAGGACGATGAACCTAAGGCGATAAAGAAGCATCAAAGGAAGAACAGACCTTCTGCAGCAAAGTATCTGGAGGTCCTCCTTGCTCGTGGTTTCGAAGGAACACGTTACCCGCACAGAGAGACAATGAAACAACTCGGCATTGCTAGAGATGTGGAGTACCTGTATGAGATGGGGGTTTAAGTAGATTCATGAGTATCCAGATGGAAGGTTATAAGGTGGAGACCGCCATTTCCTCTCGTCTCTAGCTGTTCATTTCTACGATGAGAAGCCTGACTATGAACCAGACGGCGGTCCTGGCTTCATCACCTTCACATGCAGAAGTCGATCCTATGCCCTCTCCATCAAAGAGATGAGTACTCTATATGGTTTTTCTGATGGCAATGAACCCGCTCAAGACATAGACCCCGAGGAACTTCAACAACTATGGTTCACCATTGGGGACACTAAACCTTTCTCTTCTTCCAGGAGTAAAAGTTCCAAAGCATCAGAGCCCCGTTTCCGAGGTACCTCCACAAGACCATAGCAAACACCATGTTTGCAAGAAAGGTGACTGGAACACTAAATGAAGGAGAAATGAAGATGCTGGACCTGTGCTTACTACCGCTTCAAGTATACAAGAGATGGGTCGAAAATGAGAGGTGATAGAGCGGATGCGAGTCTCACTTTTGTTCTGCTGGAACAACTACTTTCCTACAAGGAGTGGGCAATGCGGATGCACAAGATGGAATCTGGGGTGACCTTTGCATTGGGGGTGTCATTACTCCAATTCTTGTTGCTTGCAATGTGGAGCTTCTTTCGGAGCCCTGTCCACCCAAATGGATAGATGTGGAAGCCTTGAGAAGGTGCAGCTTCCTAGACCACACAACACCTCCAGATAAGCATCTATACAAGTTCCTGCATCGACCGTTGGAGAAACCAAGCTGCGTCTTCCCTGTACAGATTTAACTAGGGTGCGAACGGGTGAGAATATCGATTTCGACCCTCCTCTTGATAGACTTTACAATCCAGATGAGGAGTTCATGGATCAAGACATCAGTCCAGACGACCATATTGCTGTTGAGGAGGAGGATGATGCAACGGAGAGATATGCCTTTGAGGAGTACAGCCTTAAAACCTCACATAGCCCAGCTATAAAGGAAGCACACAAAAGGATTGGTCTCCTACGTAAGTGGAACAAGTTCCAGGGCAAGACCATTGCTGCACTTAAAGGCACCGTGAAGGATCTTAAGGACCAAATGAAGGACGTTAAAGACCAGCTCAAGGACTTCAAACAAAAATTCATTGCCCCACACCTAAGAAAGTCGTCTTGCCCAGAGAGTTCTAGTGGGAAGCAGTTCGTTTCGGGAAGAACCAAGGCCTCCGCACCTGCAGTGGAATCACCAAGAGCCTCCTCTTTCGAACCAAGGCAGCTTCAGCATTACGAAAGGAAGAAGAAGAGACGTTCACAAGGCGCAGCGTCTGGCTCGAGCAGCCAGCTCGACCACGGAGGTCGAGCCGCACACACGCACACGCTTGACTCGAGCCACCAGCTCGAGCCCACCCAGCTCGAGTCCGCCTATACGCGTGAGAGTATGGAGGAATCGATCTCCTCTTTTTTCTCCAAGCCTTGAGGTACCTGTTCCATCCTTTTCTGTATATATTAGATGCATTGTTTTTCTTGTTTTCTGTCGCTTCTTAGTCTCTCTTCACAAATTTTTATCACACAAGGGACTGTGTGATTTAAGCGTTGGGGGGAAGGTTAAGATTTGTTTGATGTGTTTTCTCTGTTCTTATTTTGATTTTGTGCATCCTTGAGTTTGCATGCATCTATGGCATAGAAAAACCAAAAAAATTTTGAAAATTTTCGAAAATGATTACACAAAAACAGAGTGTTCATGTAGTATTGCATATGCATTTTAGGATTGAGTCTAGATTGATTCATATAGGGCTGCTGCATATGCATAGGGGATGATGATGATTTAAACCTTGTAAACTTGCTGATCTAACTGTATGACTTCAATGCCCTCGTTTCTAGCTGTTTAATGCCTTGATATTGAGCTTGAAGTAAGACTGAACCATGTTCTGATTGCACAACTAGATCGAGTCTTAGCTGAAGCATGCTGTGATTTTCTGTCATTCCCTATCTATTTGAACCTGAATTTTGACTCATAATTATCATGCCTATCCACTGCATCTGAACTCATGGATACCATATACATACTTGGATTTTCTTTCATCTGTTTATACCACTCTTTGCTGATCCAAGTAGCTGTTCTCATCATTAGGACAGTTTTACCATGCCTTTAGCCTAGCCTTCTTTCAAGCCATGATATTATTTTCTTGAGTGTGTGAGACCTATTTCTGAATGAGCTTGGTAGAAAGTGTTAGGTTTGAGCCGACAAGGATAGATTCTCATGTAGTTCTGGTTTGCAATTTTTGAATCAGATAGGAATTAGGTGAGATCTTGATCATTGGGTATTGGGGTTGGTTCGGTGGATAGAAAAGAATGAAAAAACTTGGAAAAGATTGAAAGAAAAGGATAAAAGCTCTTAGGAGGGGAATGATCTGAATGTCTACTAAGTATCTAGTAAAGGATTAGGGGGTGCTGAGTATAACGATAGAAAGGGCAAAAAGCTTAAAGTCTTAAAAACATGAAAAATGCCCAAGCTGGTCATGAAAACCCATGAGAAAAACCCCAATCCGCTAGAAGTATTTGTATAACCTCTCCTAGAGCCAAAAACAAAAAGAAAAGATGAAACTGATCCAAGAAATCAAAAAGGGAAACCTAAGGGTTAAGGGTAGAGTCAGGATGACTTTCTGGGTTTAGACTTGAAGGTTAAGAACACTTGTGTAGGACTGGGTAGATGAGAGTCTATTCTTGTATATATAGGTTGGTTCTTACCTTTAGCATTCTACTAAAGCTCATTCCTTCTCATTGAGAGATCCTTGTTCTGAAATGATAAAACCGTACTGAAGGGACCATCTTTGTCTCTTGACCTTACCCTTAGCCAAATGAGTTCATTGAATGTGCATAGCTTGATTCATGGTTTCTGTTTAAATGAATGTTAAGGGGAATGATAGATTTGAATGCATGTCTAGGTTGAGATTTGATTAAACTTGTGCTGTGAAGAGTATGGCTAATGTTTTTGAGTAGAGTTCATAAACTTTGCATTCTAGAATTGGTAACTTGGACATTGAGATCATCGGTTATATCTGCAAGTTTTGGTTCTGAATCCCCACTTTCAAACCTCTTCTCCATTTTTATTCTTCTGTTTGCTTGAGGGCAAGCAAAGACTAAGTTTGGGGGAGTTGATATGTCTACATTTCATAGGGTTTTAGCTTGCATTATTCATTCATTTAGACATGTTATTTGACTTGTTCTTGTCATTTATCTCTAGTTTTGCATACTTAGAGTGTTTTGCATTAGTTTTGCATACATCTTGCATATTGGGCTTGTTACAGGTACTTTTAGGCGATTCTGGAGAAGTTAGCATCAAATTAAGCTGTCTAGGGCATCTGACTCGAGCCACTAGGGTCAAGACGAGGAAGCTAAGGCTGGAGATGATGCAGAAGCAAGCTCGAGCCTATAGGGTCGAGCTAAGGGGTCGAGTCAACACAAAAGGTGTCATTTTGGAGGTTTTTGGCCAAGCTCGAGCCCCACGCTCGAGCTCCATGATCGAGCTCAAGAAAAAGAGGAGTCTTGGAGTTTCTGAACCCAGCTCGAGCCCATAGGGTCGAGTAGGAGGCTCGAGCTCAAGCACACAAAAATGCAATCTTGATCTCAGCAGCTCGAGCACACCACTCAACCCAGACGTGGTCGAGCTAGACCATCCCGAGCGTTTATTACCATTTTGCCCATGACGTTTTAGGGTTTTTAAGACTTAGTATAAATACCTAAATGTGGGATTAAGATTTCTAAGTTTTAATTTTATGCTTAATTTTCTAGTTTCCCTTCTGTTCTTCATTGTTCTTGATTTCTAGACTTTGTAGTTTGATTTCTACTTGTTATTTTCAGTTAATTCCTTCTGTTCTATCTTTTCTCTATCTATCTCTTTCATCTATGCAAGTTTTTATGATTTATGGGTTTGTGATTATGTTGTTCTTCATGATTTCTGAGTAGTCATTAGGGTTCTTGAGGATGGGTTAGATTAGTGTGGAATCTTAGTCTCCTAGGTGATTTAAGAGTTGATTGTTTAAATTCCCTTCTAAATCAGTGTTCTTAATGCTAATTTCTCTCTGATCAATTGAGATTAGAACTTAGGTGTTTTTCCACCCAGAAGGTGTTTGATAAAATGCTTGAATGAACTGATGTTAGAGATTTGCATACCTAGCCTAAGGGATTAGTTGTCTAGGATGTTTATTGACAATATTGAACTGGGTCTTATTGCATGCTAGGGTAGATTTCGCCAAGGGATTGGGTCTGGAACTGGTCTAGCTTGAGGTTACTTATCTCGGGAGTGGACTTAGCCGGTTGTGATGTTTGATGTCTAGGGAATAGCTTGATTGAGTTTTGTTAGACCACCTGGGTACACTGGTAGGCTAAGAGGATACACTGGTTCGATTATCCCATCCTTAGGAACTTCTCTTGCATTGATTGAATTCTCGTCTAGCCCTATACACTGTTTCTGTATTGCCTTGCTCTTGTTAGTCCTATACAGTATCTGTTTAGTTTCCATTTTTGGTTTCTGTCTAGGGTGTTAGAGTCCTATACACTCTTGCTTGGCTTGACTTGAATGATTTGATCTCATCCTTTTTGGTTAATATCTTCACCCTTATGGATTGACACCTTACTATATTACAACGAAACTTTGGTCTAGTAAGGAATTGACCTATATCAATGAGCCATCTCACTAGATGGTTGAAATAGGCTCCTTGAGCCTTCCTCCTTCTGAATTTGTTGACAAATTTCATTTAGAGTTGGAAGTTTGTCAAACCTCAAAATATGTTGAATAAGACCCTTATAAGAGTCATTGAGAGTAAGCAGCAACCCAAAGACTTGATCTTGCTCCCTCCTTTCATTCAGTTCCTTAAGGTCATTTGTGGGTGGTCTAAGCATCTCCAACTCTGCCCACAACCCTCTAAAGACCCCAAACAAATCATTGAACGCCTTCCCCTCTTGCTGAAGATCATTCAAAGCCTTTTTCACCTCAAAAATCCTAGAAATGTTTGAAACATCTCCATACACGCCCTTGAGTGTATCCCACAACTCCTTGGCAGTTTCACAATAGGAATAACCAGCAAGGATAGAAGCATCTAAAGAGCCTTGAATCATGGTTAAGACTTGCTGGTCCTCCTGGTCCCATTTCTTCACCTTCTCAGCTCTAGCAGCAGCATCCTCACCTTCCACCATTGGGCTCTTCTTCACAGCCTCAATGCCATCTTCAACATATCCCCATAGCCCTCGGCTCCTTAGGGCAGTCTTTGCAGTCCTTGACCACAACAAGTAGTTATTCCCCTTGAGAACAACTGGTAGAACAGCTTGCTTTTGCATCTCCATGAATTGTTTGCACTTTCAAGAATAAACCAAGATTTCTCAAGAACACAAACCCAGATTTTTCAAGAACACAAACCCAGATTTTTTTTTTTTCAAAAAACACAAGAATAAACCCACTCAGATCTTTAGAACTACTCTGATACCATGTATATTTATGAGTATAGAGTATAGATTTGTGAGAATAGAAGCAAGAATTGAAGAATAAAAAAGATAAAGTGTGGGCGTTTTTGGGAGAGCTCACAAGAGGCTGAAAACTGTTTTTCTTCTTATTAGCTTAAAAACATGTTTACAAGGCTATACACTCTATATATATGCAAGATACAAAGGCAACTAGGTTAAAACCTATAGAAAAATATCTGAATTCAAAAAAAAGAAGGATAAGGTGGTGTGGACCACTTGGAGACAAGCTGTCCCTTTCTTTCTCAGCGTGGTCCCCCCCCTCTCTTTTAGCTTGCTGACTACTTCACGCAGCTCGTCTTCATCTAATGGCTCTATTCGTGCGTATTCCGGGTTTAGTATTCGTGCATATTCCGGGTCATGCTCCCGTGACTCCAACCGTTCTATTTGTGTGGACTCCGGGTTTAGTGTTCGTGCATATTCTGGGTTTAGTGACCGTGCAAATCCCGGGTCACTCTTCTCCTGTATCATCCGTGCAAACTCTGGGTCATTGTGAGTACTCTCAACACCTTGTTCTAGATAGGTAATTAGTAATAACCTCATCCAAGAAGGATAATTAGTGACAACCTTGTTCTGGATGGATAACTAGTTAGAACCTTTTTCTAGAGGGATAATTAGTAAGAATCTTGTCCGAGAAAGATAACTAATGAGAACCTTGTTCTAGACGGATAATTTGTAATAACCTTGTCCGAGAAGGATAACTAGTGAAAACCTTGTTCTAGAGGGATAATTAGTAATAACCTTTTTCTAGAGGGATAATTAGTAAGAATCTTGTCCGAAAAAGATAACTAATGAGAACCTTGTTCTAGACGGATAATTTGTAATAACCTTGTCCGAGAAGGATAACTAGTGAGAACCTTCTTCTAAAAGGATAACTGATGAGAACCTTGTTCTAGAGGGATAATTAGTAATAACCTTGTCCTAGAGGGATAATTAATAAGAATCTTGTCTGAGAAAGATAACTAGTGAGAACCTTGTTCTAGACGGATAATTAGTAATAACCTTGTTCGAGGACGATAACTAGTGAGAACCTTGTTCTGGAAGGATAACTAGTGAAAACCTTGTTGTTTAGGTATAATTAGTAAGAATCTTGTCCGAGAAAGATAACTAGTGAGAACCTTGTCCGAGAAGGATAACTAGTGAGAACCTTGTTCTAAAAGGATAACTAGTGAAAACCTTGTTCTAAAAGGATAACTAGTGAGAATGTTGTTTTGGAAGGATAACTAGTTAAGACCTTGTTCTAGAGGGATAATTAGTAAGAATCTTGTCCGACAAAGATAACTAGTTAGAACCATGTTCTAGAGGGATAATTAGTAAGAATTTTGTCCGAGAAAGATAACTAGTTTGAACCTTGTTCTAGACGGGTAATTAGTTATAACGTCGTCCAAGATGGATAACTAGTGAGAACCTTGTTCTGGAAGGATAACTATTCAGAACCTTGTTCTAGAGGGATAATTAGTAGGAATCTTTTCTGAGAAAGATAACTAGTGAGAACCTTGTTCTAGACGGATAATTAGTAATAAACTTGTCCGAGAAGGATAACTAGTGAGAACCTTGTTCTAAAAGGATAACTAGTGAAAACCTTGTTCTAGAGGGATAATTAGTAATAACCTTGTTCTAGAGGGATAATTAGTAAGAATCCTGTCCGAGAAAGATAACTAGTGAGAACCTTGTTCTAGACAGATAATTTGTAATAACCTTGTCCGCGAAGGATAACTAGTGAGAACCTTGTTCTGGAAGGATAACTAGTTAAAACCTTGTTGTAGAGAGATATTTAGTAGGTATCTTCTCCGAGAAAGATAACTAGTTAGAACCTTGTTCTAGACGGATAATTAGTGATAACCTTGTCCGAGAAGGATAACTAGTGAGAACCTTGTTCTAGACGGATAATTAGTAATAACCTTGTCCGAGAAGGATAACTAGTTAGAACCTTGTTCTAAAAGGATAACTAGTGAAAACCTTGTTCTAGAGGGATAATTAGTAATAACCTTTTTCTAGGGGGATAATTAGTAAGAATCTTGTCCGAGAAAGATAACTAGTGAGAACCTTGTTCTAGACGGGTAATTAATAATAACCTTGATCGAGAAGGATAACTAGTGAGAACCTTGTTCTGGAAAGATAACTAGTTATAACCTTGTTTTAGAGGGATAATGAGTAAGAATCTTGTCCAAGAAAGATAACTAGTGAGAACCTTATTCTAGATGGGTAATTGATGAGGACATCACCTTGGAGCTGAAAGGAGATGACGCTGAATCAGTGGAGAACCCAATTCCATACATTCCAGCCGGCCCTATTACACGCCAAAGGGCTAAAGCATTGAGGCATAAGTTCAATGGATATGTAGCAGCTGCATTGGAGCAAGAAGTAACTCCACCAAAGCCGACTTTGCACCAGCTTCTCAACGGACACCATGGAGGAGGCTCCAGAACCAAGCTGAATCAAGCTTCAGCATCTGACCTGGAGGACTTCAATTACATCACTCTTACTCCAGGAAAGCACAATGACATGTCCGTTGCATCACCAGAAACCGCCAGCTCTCTTTTCGACTTAAATGAGGCTACACGGCCTTCTCCTTCGAGCTGCGTTTCTGTTCAGGCCCCATGGCCACTTCTCAGCATCAAGACACGTGAGTCTAGTGTCTTCACTGTCATCATATAGTGAAGACACACAAAGACGTGCTAAGGTATTGTACTCTTTTTCCTTACCATCAGTTTTGTCCCAAGGGGTATGGGTTTTCTGAGGAAGGTTTTAACGAGGCAACACCCTTAGTGTGCATTTTGGACTTGTTCTCGGTCTACTACATCTTTCACAAGTCCAAGAACACTTCAAGAGCTGAGCGCCAAGAGCAAAGACTAACGAGAGACAAGTTGTTCTGTTTTAGCTCAAACTTTCCATTTTTGAGTTATTTCCTTATTTTCGCAAACCCTGCTGTTTTTGCTTGAACTACTTGTTATTCTTGGTTGTTTGTGACGTTTTTGATGTCAAGGGGCTATTATATAATGGCTATGTCATCCTCTTAATCATATAGACTTGTTACCCTAAAACAAAAACTAGTTTATCTCTCAAACCTACGCAGCATTCGCTTCCTTCTCTCTCTTCTCTTGCTTGATTGAGTAATCGGACTCTCAAACCTGAGAATCACTTAGTGTTTATCACAAGGCTTCCGCATCTTGTGTGGTCTCACATCGCTCCACCGTTTCTCCTTCAAGACGAGCCTCTCTCCTGAAGAAGAACAACACCATCGTTTGAAGATTCTGAGTTTTGAGACCAGCGTGTATCATCTTTGGTATCGTAGCTAAAGTTCCTTCAATCAGGTTGTGTCTAAACCTATCCTTTGCTTTCAGTCAATTTGCTTTAGAAGTTATTGAGAATCAAGTTATTAGGTTGTTTCAACCGATAGCTTATTTCTCGCTTCGCTGTTTGCTTATCTTGCTGTTTGCTTCGTTTCCATCGTTTGCTGTTTCGTTTAGGACGAAATTTTTTGTTTCAGTTTATTAAGTTGCTAGTTTATTGTTTCAGAAAAGAAAAGAAAAAGGTTAGGTTGCTGAAGGAATCGTTTAGCTTGTGTGTTTCACCTTGTTAACTGTTTTGCTTCGCTTTTGTGAACTGTTTTGTTGCATCCTGTTTGATCGTTTAGAACTGAATTGAATCATCATATTAAGCTGTTGTTGCACCATTAGAGACTGAATTTTCGTGGCTGCTAGGGTAGAGAAGGCGAAAATTAAAACAGGAAATTAGGGCTTCATTAGAATAAGTGCAGTTTCCTTTTTCTGTTTTTGTGAATTTTCCTTTTTCTTGCAGCCTCTGTTTGATTATTTCCAGAAAAACTAAGCTTGTAATTTTCCTGTTTTGTGCAAGGAGAACTCGACCTCAATGGCAGAGAATTATGATCAAACTGACGCCAACAATGCCATGATTCAAATGATGGCCAATATCAACACTCAACTCCAAGCTCTCACTAACCGAATGGACCGCAGGAGAACCCTCCCATGCCTGCAAGAAGAGAAAATGGACCTGAACCGTATCAGAATCGAAGGGTACATGATCCAGGCGATCTGCCACCGCCACCACCACCACGAGCTAGACATGCTTATGGAGAGCATGAACCAGAGTACCAGCCACCACCGCCTCAGCACTCACCAGACCTGAAATTAAACGCACCAACTTTTGCTGGAAGAGTTGATCCAGAAGCTTATCTAGAGTGGGAAAGGAGAATGGATAAGATTTTTGGCTGTTACAATTACACCGAGGCGAAGAAGGTAGCCTTTGCAGCAGCTCGGCTGACAGACCATGCCCTTACATGGTGGGATCGAGATGTGGCTGATAGGAGACGTTACCAAGACCATCCTATCTCTACTTGGCACGACATGAGACAGTTAATGAAAAGGAGATATGTGCCACCACATTTCCACCGTGAGCTGCAAAAGAAATTCAGACGGCTTACTCAAGGCAACAAATCGGTGGAAGAATATTATGAGGAATTTGAGCACCTCGAAATCGCCTTGAATTAGATGAAGCACCGTAAACACTCATGGTTCAGTTTCTGGATGGGTTACAAGAGCGGATTGTTACAAAAGTGGAAATGCAAGTATATCATCAGATGGAGGATCTCCTGCACTTAGCAATCCAAGCTGAACAACAAATCAAGAGAAAGAACTCAAGTTTCAGTCGAAATAAAAATACTTGGAGTTCAGCGCCAAAACAAGCTGATAAGGGCAAAGCAGTTGTGATTGATTCACGTTTTAAACCAAGAGCTCCTGAGCCATCTAGAGACACTAAAGCTGAGCCCAGACGTGATCATCAGCCTCGAAACCAACAAAATCAGCAGAAGAGCCGAGACATTACCTGTTATAAGTGTCAAGGCCGAGGGCATATATCTAGGGATTGTCCTAATCAAAGAGTGATGATCCTTACTGAATCTGGGGATTATGAATCACAAGATGAAGAAGAGGCTGAGGGGGACGCTGATGAGGAGATTACAGAATTTCCAGACACCGGAGAGCTTCTAATGATGAGACGCATTCTCAGCACCATGATAGAACCAGAGGAGAGTGCTCAGCGTGAGAACATCTTCCATACCAGATGCACTATCAAGGGCAAGGTATGTTCTCTTATAATTGATGGGGGTTCTTGTACAAACGTTGCAAGCCTCTATATGGTTGAAAAACTAGGCTTGGAGAGAACTAAGCATCCGAGACCTTACAGGTTGAGGTGGCTCAATGATAAGTCTGAGTTAAAGATCACTGATCAAGTGACAGTTCCATTTAGTGTGGGCGTTACAATGATCAAGTGCTCTGTGATGTGGTTCCAATGCAAGCTGGCCATCTCTTATTGGGACGTCCATGGCAGTTTGACAAAGAAACCACTCATAACGGTCGCACCAATTTATACTGCTTATTATTAATGATAAAAGAAAAGTGAATTTAGCTCCATTATCACCTCAGCAAGTTCATGAAATGCAAATTAAAATGTCTAAAGAAAAAGTAATGGTGCTAAATCTAACTTCCTAGTTAATACTAGTGAAGTAAGAAGGGCTTTAAAAACTACTTCACACACTGTGCTACTAATGGTCTTTAAGGAGCTTTTGAGCGCAGGTTCTCAGTAGCTGTGGAGTTACCTAAGGAGATAAGTCAGCTCCTAGAACAATTTGAGGACGTTTTTCCTGAAGAGATACCGGCTGGACTGCCACCAAGCCGAGGGATAGAGCACCAAATCGATTTCATACCTGGTGCACAGCTTCCAAATAGACCAGCTTACCGTGTGAATCCGGAGGAAGCAAAAGAGCTTGAACGTCAAGTTAGGGCACTAATGGAGCAAGGTTATGTGAGGGAGAGTCTTAGTCCCTGTGCTGTACCGGTCTTGCTAGTGCCTAAGAAGGATGGGTCGTGGAGGATGTGTGTGGACTGTAGGGCGATTAACAACATAACCATTAAGTATAGACATCCAATTCCACGCCTTGATGACATGCTGGATGAGCTTAGTGGAGCCACCATCTTCTCTAAAATAGACTCTGAAGAGTGGATATCATCAAGTCAGGATGAAAGAAGGAGATGAATGGAAAACAGCATTCAAAACGAAACAAGGACTCTATGAATGGCTAGTCATGCCATTTGGACTCTCAAATGCACCCAGCACATTTATGCGTCTAATGAACCATGTTCTTAGGGCATACATCCGTAAGTTTGTAGTTGTGTATTTTGATGATATTTTAATTTACAGTTCTTGTTTATCTGACCATGTGACACATCTTGAGTTAGTCTTAAAGACTCTCCGAAAGGAAGGCCTTTATGCAAACTTAAAGAAGTGCACATTCTGCACTAATGAGCTAGTTTTTCTAGGATTTGTTGTGAGTTCGCAGGATTACAAGGTTGATGGAGAGAAGATAAGGGCTATACAAGAATGGCCAACCCCAACAAGCATCAGCCAAGTTCGAAGCTTCCATGGTCTTGCAAGCTTCTATCGCCGTTTTGTTAAGGACTTTAGTAGTGTGGCTGCACCACTCACATCAGTTATCAAGAAAAACGTTGGGTTTACTTGGGGAGAAGCTCAGAATAAGGCGTTTCAGGATCTGAAGGAACGCCTAACTAATGCACTGTTCTAGCACTTCCAGATTTTAATAAGACCTTTGAAGTGGAGTGTGATGCATCTGGAATTGGGATAGGGGCTGTTCTTACTCAAGGAGGCAAACCAGTGGCTTATTTCAAAGTGAAAAGCTAAGTGGGGCTGCGTTGAATTATCCTACTTATGACAAGGAGTTGTATGCGTTGGTTAGAGCTATGGAGACGTGGCAACACTACCTGCTTGCTAGAGAATGTGTAATTCATACTGATCATGAAACGCTGAAGCATCTCAAGGGGCAAACAACACTTAAGAAGAGACATGCTCGCTGGCTGGAGTACATTGAGACATTCCTTATGTCATTAAGTACAAAAAGGGTAAAGAGAACGTGGTAGCTGATGCACTTTCAAGGAGACATGCGTTGATCACCACGATGGAGTCTAAGGTTTTGGGATTTGAAATGATTAAGATGCAATATGAAGAAGACCCAGATTTCAAGGATATCTACTCAGAATGTGGTAAAGGAGCCTACAGCAATTTCTACAAGTCGATGGATTTTTATTTAGAGAAAGGAGACTGTGCATACCTCGTGGTTCTCTACGTGAATTGCTGATTAGAGAAGCTCATGGGGGTGGTCTTATGGGTCATTTTGGGGCTGAGAAGACATTGAGCATACTGAAGGAGCATTTCTTTTGGCCTCATCTCAGAAAAACAGTGGAGGCGTTTTGTGCTAGATGTGTAACGTGCAAGGTGAGCTAAGTCTAAATCTCATCCTCATGGACTATACATGCCGTTGCCTATACCTACAGCTCCTTGGGTCGACATATCAATGGATTTTGTGCTTGGACTTCCCAAGATTCAGAATAAGGATTCTATCTTCGTTGTTGTGGATAGGTTCTCAAAGATGGCACATTTCATTCCATGTGCTAAAACTAATGATGCTTCTCGACCTCCAACTTATTCTTCAGAGAAGTAGTGAGATTACATGGGATTCCAAGGACGATTGTATCAGATAGAGACACCAAGTTTCTGAGTCATTTCTGGAGAACGCTTTGGAAGAAGCTGGGAACGAAGCTAGTGTTCTCTACAACTTGCCATCCTCGAAACAAGATGGGCAAACTGAGGTTGTTAACCGGACTTTGTCAACATTGCTGAGAGCAACCATTGGGAGGAATTTGAAAAACTGGTTAGAGTGTATACCATTTGTGGAGTTTGCTTACAATCGAGCTGTTCACTCCGCCACCAAGCTGTCACCATTTCAGGTTGTCTATGGCTTTAATCCAAACTCGCCATTAGACCTCTCACCGTTGCCGCCAGCTGAGATCGTGAGCTTAGAAGGACAGAAAAAGGATGATTACACCAAGAGCATACATCAAAAAGCTAGAGAGAACATTGAGAAAAAAACTGAGATGTATGCTAAGCAAGCTAACAAGGGGCGTAAACAGGTCATCTTCAAAGAAGGAGATTGGGTATGGCTTCATATGCGTCCAGAACGGTTCCCAAACAAGAGGAAGGACAAGCTAGCACCAAGAGGAGATGGGCCATTCCGAGTAGCTGAGAAGATCAATGACAACGCCTATAGGCTTGAACTACCAGGTGAGTTTAATATATCTCCTACTTTCAATGTTATTGACTTAGAATTGTTTGATGCAGGTGATGAACCAGTTTTGAGGTCAAAACCTTCTGAAGAGGGTGGGAATGATGAGGACATCACCTTGGAGCTGAAAGGAGATGACGCTGAATCTGTGGAGAACCCAATTCCATACATTCCAGCCGGCCCTATTACACGCCAAAGGGCTAAAGCATTGAGGCATAAGTTCAATGGATATGTAGCAGCTGCATTGGAGCAAGAAGTAACTCCACCAAAGCCGACTTTGCACCAGCTTCTCAACGGACACCATGGAGGAGGCTCCAGAACCAAGCTGAATCAAGCTTCAGCATCTGACCTGGAGGACTTCAATTACATCACTCTTACTCCAGGAAAGCACAATGACATGTCCGTTGCATCACCAGAAACCGCCAGCTCTCTTTTCGACTTAAATGAGGCTACACGGCCTTCTCCTTCGAGCTGCGTTTCTGTTCAGGCCCCATGGCCACTTCTCAGCATCAAGACACGTGAGTCTAGTGTCTTCACTGTCATCATATAGTGAAGACACACAAAGACGTGCTATGATATTGTCCTCTTTAACCTTACCATAAGTGTTTTCCCAAGGGGTGTTTGGTTTCTGAGGAAGGTTTTAACGACGCAACACCCTTAGTGCGCAATTTGCACTTGTTCACCGTCTACCACATCTTTCACAAGTCCAAGAACACTTCAAGAGCCGAGCGCCAAGAGCAAAGACTAACGAGAGACAAGTTGTTCTGTTTTTAGCTCAAACTTTCCATTTTTGAGTTATTTCCTTATTTTCGCAAACCCTCGCTGTTTTTGCTTGAACTACTTGTTATTCTTGGTTGTTTGTGACGTTTTTGATGTCAAGGGGCTATTATATAAAGCCTAGGTCGTCCCCTCTTAATGAGATAGACTTTTTACTCCTAAAACAAAAACGAGTTTATCTCTCAAACCTAGGCAGCAGCCGCTGCTTCCTCTCTTCTCTTGCTTGATTGAGTAATCGGACTCTCAAACCTGAGAATCACTTAGTGTTTATCACAAGGCTTCCGCATCTTGTGTGGTCTCACATCGCTCCACCGTTTCTCCTTCAAGACGAGCCTCTCTCCTGAAGAAGAACAACACCATCGTTTGAAGATTCTGAGTTTTGAGACCA